>CM060434.1:12406052-13006052 GCA_030545235.1 Helianthus tuberosus | reverse complement strand
TAAATTGCTGAATTCAGCAAAAATCAGCAAAATTCAGCATTTCAACACTTTAATATCATGCAGAAACATGGTTAAATGGTCCAGAATACTTTCCTAAGTATCGGGAATCAAAACTGTCACAAAAAGGTAACATAAAGCTCACTAAACTGCATAGTTTAGCACCTTAACGAACTGGTAACCAACCGAACAACCGGACACTACCCGAAACACCAAATTTTCACTAGAATCATTGTTTTAACATTAACAAGCTAGTTATGATCCCCAAACATCATAACACACTATATAACATCTAGTAACTAAATAACCTAACTAAACACTCGAAATTGAACCATATAAACTAACTAATAGTTAACCCCTAATCTATACCTGTCACACCCCGATTTCCACGTGTCACCGGTGGGCCCGGTGGGGGAGTATCGTGACGTCATGGTTGGTAACCTAATAGTCAAACAACACAATATCAATATGCACAGCGGAAGCAAATTTAAAAAGATATAATACAACCGAATTTAATTATCGTAATATCAAGTATCACAACGTTCGGGTGTTTATCCACAGAACGGATCGAAATAAAATATGAAACAATGGTTCAACAGACTTCAGGCATCCTAAGCTTGCGAGACTTTTTATTGATGCTAAGGAGACAATCCAGCCAATTTCGTTTAGTACCTGCATTCAGTATTTTTGGGAAAAATACGTCAGTTTACACTGTTAAATATAATCAACTGACTCATTTTGAAAAATGATTTAAAATTGGTTTGGATGCACATGGCATAAACATTTTTATAACTTGGGAGAATTATTTAATATTATAATCTTGTGAACGAATTACATATTACTTGTGCGTTCAGTAGCCTGGATCTTGTCCGGGTTAAAGATCAATAGACACACCACATCATAGATTTATACACTGACAGGTGTACGCCTACACCCCGTGCTCAGGTCGTGGCCATCTCGTAAGATGATGCCAAGGATATCCGGGACATGGTCATTAACCCCCCAAAGGATTTAAGTAACAAGACTGTTTAAACGAGCCGATCAAATTATTCAACTACCCACTTAATGGTGGAGATTTGATGCCCGATCAAGCGGTATGCTATATACCGTAACCCAAGCCCGTATAGGGAAAATAAGTTAAAAGTATTTACCTAAGCAAGTATTAATCACAATAAGCAAAATGCACGTAGCTTTTACTGGTTCTCCTAATCTGGAACGAAGGTTTAATATAACCTATTAGAATCCTAACGGGTCTTTAATTAAGCTTAAGCTTAGACCGGCTAGTTTCAAGATACGGTACGTACGCACGATTAAGTGAAGACCGGATAGAATGTGATTTAGACCCGACAAGTTTGAAGACTTGTTTAATATGGGTTTATTATTCACATTCTGGATTTTGAGATTAAACCGATAAGGTTTGACCCGTTTCGGCTAATTTATGTAAACTTGTTACATAAACCGAACCGAACACGAAATAAGCGTAACGGGTATCCGTAAGAGCCATATACAGGTTTCCTAAGTTAATATGCTTCAAATATGTTGTGACATCAGTAAGATGTCTTTCATTATGCCCGAAACGTGTTTAAACACAAACTAGGCCCCGTAGGGGTAGTTTGGTCATTTAAAAGTTTATAAAAGAGTTTAAGTAACAATCTGAGTTACAGGTCTGATGTAATCAGCAAAAATACATAATTTTCTAAGTTATATCAGTAGGATAAATTATTTATGTGAAATTTATCATTTATAGCCAACTATGCACCGTAGGGGCATTTTGGTAATTTCACATAAGCCCAAAAGTTCAAAACCGGAGTCTGAGTTAATCAACCTTTGCTTACTGTTAAAATATTCTAATTTGTCTAAAATATCAATAGGTATCAACCCGGGTATGTTCAATATGATTCTAAAACATACTATGCGTTAAAAACGCTAAATAAGGCGATTAAAGGCCATTTCCGCGTTCGATACTTAAATCTGATATTTTTATATTTCCAGAAGGCTTAAAATAATTTATTTATAATATGTGATCAGTAGCAAAAGGTTTGGATTCGTTTAGATATGTAAAACTCATTTTATGGCCCGTAAGGGCAAAACCGACAATTACCGGATTAAGCCTACGACTACTAGTTATGCTCAGCCTAAAATTAATTAAAAATCTTTAAAAATCCCAAAATAATATATTACATCAGTGGGTATTAAGTTTGATATCAAAAAGTAGGCTTAACTAGGCTATACGCTAATTACGCCATTTTATTAACATAAAGCTTTAAATTTGCGATAATGAGCATAACTCCTAATCTACAAGTCAAACTTATGTCAAACTTTGCATACAAGTTTATATATCAGTAATCAAGGTTTCTACACTTTTACATTTTCATAAATCATGTTTTAAGATAATAAGGGCATAACGGTCAACATATGAGCTATTAACGGAAACATGCATATTAATTGGATAACTAATGAACCAAGGTGCATAATCACAGAGGGTTGTTCTAACACGTAACCTAGTCCAATTAAAGCTCTGAGGAATTTCTAAACTATGCCTAAACGGGTCAGAACTGAAAGTCAAAGTGAAAGTCAAACTATGCGACTTTCGGTTCCGAACCGGGTCTAAACAGGATATTGTCGGGTTGGACACGTTTAGACATGTTCTTACACTTATTACTAAGTTATAATAATGATCAAACAGGTTGTATATGGTCTATAATGTTAATTATGCAGAAATGACATTTTAAGCTTCCTGTTGACTTTTTCTAAACTAGTTTGACCCGACTTTTGACCTGGTTAGAGTGGTGATCAGGGGAAACCCTTTTGAGGTTTTATTACCCACATAAATACCAATCTATAACTACTTTTAATTTGAGATATGACTGAGCCATTGTTGACTAATCTCGAAGTCAAACCGTAATTACGACGGTTTGACTTTTAGCTAATTAAACAAGCTAAACTCAAATAAAGAAGGACTAGCAGACTTACAAGAGTCCTATGCACGACTTATGATCAGTTGGACCTGCTTGAGAGCTCCAGAATTGATCATCTTGCAAGAAAATGGTGTGAAGAGCAAGTGTTGCAACTAAGGCCTTATATAGTGGTTTAATCCACCATAACATGTTGACAAAAAAGTCTAGGACACACCACAACCTTCCAACATGTGTCCTAGTGCTCTAAGACTGTTTAGGGGTCGCCCACATAGCATTAATGTCGTTAAAAGATCGGTTCTCCGCGTTTAAAGGCAACTGTCCCGCTTTTCTGCTTCTGGGCGCCTGACGCGGCCCGCCTCCCGATTCAGCAAAACCCAAGCGGGCCGCATGGCCCTTAAAATCAGAATTTTATATTTTCTTTGTTTTGCAACTTGACCTTTGGCTTCACGAAGGGGCAACTAAGGTTATTTCTTGCATTTTGACCCCCTTAAATTTACCCACAAGGGCTTTAGGACTTATACCCACTTTGCCAAGTCCCTGAACACTTCCGGTTAACCCGAAAAGTCTTAACTTTCAACGTTTGCACTTTAACCCCTCGCACACGAATTTGATCATAACTTTCTCATACGATAACGAAACTTTATGAAATTTATATCGTGCATTCTAGTGAGCATATTTAACATTTACAAAGCTTCGGGTTTGTCAAAATGTCACTCAGAGGTATATCTTTAAACATGTTGACACATTTAACCCCTGTAGTTTGTAATCTCTCACTTTTTGCTTCGTATGATCCATGATTTATTCGTTTGATGTTATAAACATCATGTATGGTTATTATGAAGTATATTTATTCACTGTTGACATTCAGAACCCGTAAAATCACATACTTTCCATGTTTGTCAACTTTAGTCCTTTTATAACATTCTTTCACACGTTCAAACTTTATGACACGTGTCAACACATTATAGGACGTGAATTTTCGAGGTGTTACATCCTCACCCCCTTAAAATAAATCTCGACCCGAGATTTACTGAAATAAATAAGGGTACTTTTCTTTCATCGTGGATTCAACCTCCCACGTGAATTCGGGACCTCTTCGGGCATCCCATTTGACCTTTACAATAGGTACGTGCTTCCTTCGAAGCTTATTTACCTGTCGATCTTCAATCGATAAAGGTTTTTCCACAAATTTTAAGCTCTCATCTATATGCATATCTGTATGAGGTATAACCAGTGATTCATCGGCGAAGCACTTCTTCAGATTGCAGATGTGGAACACATTGTGAATTCCACTGAGCTTTTCTAGTAAGTTTAACTTATAGGCAACTGACCCGACACGTTCGATAACCTCGAAAGGTCCTATGTATCTCGGGCTTAGCTTGCCTTTCTTACCAAACCGCATCACTCCCTTCCAGGGTGACACTTTAAGTAGGACTTTGTCACCTACTTCGAAGTGAAAATATTTACGCTTAGGATCAGCGTAACTCTTCTACCTATCCCGGGCAGCTTTGAGACGGTCTCGAATCTGGACAATCTTGTCCGTGGTTTCGAACACTATCTCTGGTCCTGATAATTGGACATCTCCAACTTCCGCCCAACAGATAGGCGATCTACACTTTCTACCGTATAATGCCTCAAAAGGCGCAGCCTTAATGCTGGTATGGTAGCTATTGTTGTAGGAGAATTCGATTAATGGTAGGTTCTTATCCCAACTACCACCCAAATTGATCGCACATGCACGTAGCATATCTTCCAACGTTTGAATAGTACGCTCACTCTGACCGTCAGTCTGAGGATGATAAGCCGTACTAAAATTCAAACGTGTGCCCAAAGATTGTTGGAAACTCTTCCAAAAATGTGACGTGTACCTAGTATCTCGATCAGAGATAATATCCACAGGTATGCCATGTAAGGCTACAATCTTATCAACGTATAACTGGGCTAACATATCGGAGCTATAAGTCTCCTTGATGGGTAAGAAATGAGCTGACTTAGTCAGTCTGTCAACTATAACCCATATTGTATCATTTCCTTTCCTTGTCTTTGGCAACTTGGTGATAAAATCCATCGTCACCATTTCCCACTTCCACGTAGGAAGTTCAGGCTGTTGTAGCAAACCTGACGGTTTTTTATGCTCGGCTTTGACTTGTGCGCATGTCAAGCATTTAGCTACATGGGTGGCTACAGACTTTTTCAAGCCTATCCACCAATAATTTGCCTTTAGATCCTGGTACATCTTATCAGCTCCAGGATGAACGGAGTATTTGGAACTATGGGCTTCTTGGAGGATGACATCTCGAAGTCCTCCATAAATTGCAACCCATATTCGTCCATTTAATCGTAAGATTTCGTCCTTGCTAAGAGTTAACTGCTCCTCAGTTACTCCTAGCTTTTCATTAGGATAGTTAGCTTCCAACACAGCTTCCTTCTGTGCAGCTAACAACCTTTCAATCAAATTATTCTTTATCTCCATGCGCTTGGCATTGATTCGGATGGGTTTAACCCTTTCCTTCCGACTCAAGGCATCGGCGACTACATTCGCCTTGCCGGGATGGTATTTGATTTCACAATCATAATCATTTAAAGTCTCCATCCAGCGGCGTTGCCTCATGTTTAGTTCCTTCTGATTAAACAGATGTTGGAGGCTTTTGTGATCAGAATATATCACACATTTGACACCATAAAGATAGTGCCTCCAAAGCTTCAGTGCGAATACAACGACACCCAACTCCAAGTCATGGGTGGTGTAATTCTTTTCATGCACTTTCAATTGTCTTGAAGCGTAGGCAATAACTTTGCCTTTCTGCATAAGCACACACCCCATGCCAGTGTGCGAAGCATCACAATAAACCACAAAGTCTTCAATTCCATCCGGCAGTGTCAGTACTGGGGCGTTGCTCAACTTTTGCTTCAAGATATCAAAGGATTCTTGCTGCTTAGGGCCCCAAACAAACTTAACCTTCTTCTTAGTTAAGGAGGTTAGGGGTGCAGCAATCCTTGAAAAGTTTTCAATGAAACGCCTGTAATATCCTGCCAATCCCAGGAAGCTACGAATCTCTGTAGGCGTCTTTGGCTCTTGCCAGTTCATTACGGCTTCGACCTTAGCGGGATCCACCTGGATACGACGCTCACTAACCACGTGTCCAAGGAATTGGACTTCTCGAAGCCAAAATTCACACTTGGAGAACTTGGCATAGAGTTTCTCCTGATGCAGGAGCTTGAGAATACAACGAAGGTGTTTCTCATGGTCAGCCTTATTCTTTGAATAGATAAGAATGTCGTCGATGAAAACGATGACGAATTTATCCAAGTAAGGTTTGCAAACGCGATTCATGAGATCCATGAACGCGGCTGGTGCATTAGTGAGCCCAAAAGGCATCACTAGGAACTCGTAGTGACCGTAACGAGTCCTAAATGCAGTCTTGTGAACATCTTCATCTTTAACCTTCAACTGATGGTAGCCTGACCTCAAATCAATCTTCGAGAAGTAACTTGCCCCTTGAAGCTGATCGAACAAATCGTCGATCCTGGGCAAAGGATACCTATTCTTGATCGTGACTTTATTAAGCTCGCGATAGTCGATGCACAGGCGCATCGATCCATCTTTCTTCTTGACAAACAAGATTGGCGCTCCCCAAGGAGATGAACTAGGTCTAATGAAACCTTTAGCCAGCAATTCATCTAGCTGCGTCCTCAACTACTTCATTTATGTGGGTGCCAATCTGTATGGTGCTCTAGCAACAGGTGCCGCTCCAGGGATGATATCGATTCTGAATTCGACTTGTCTATCTGGTGGTAAACCAGGTAGATCTTCAGGAAACATTTCTGGGTATTCAGAAATGACAGGGATGTCTTCTATCTTCGGTTTGGGCTCATCAATAATCACTTGCGCCATGTAGATGACACACCCTGTAACACCCCGTGTTTTCACGAGTGAAAGTCAAAGTCAAGGTCAAAGTCAACGACCGATTTCGCGCGACGCGACTAGTAGAATTGTTTCTATTATATTTAGATTATGTGGAGTAAATGTCGTACATCACAATAATCAAGCCTCACCAATCATATTTCGATCGATCTACGACTGTGAACGATAGGAAGTAACAATGCGATAAAGATAATCAAGCAAGCTAATCAAATCGACACCAAATCGTAACTCGAAAGTTTGTATTTTATTTGTCAGTTATACGTGTGTGTGTGCCTTACGTGTTACTTGTGCGTGTTTATTTTTATGTTGTGTGGTGATAATCAAGCGAACTCAATCGAACTCGAAGTCTAACTCGAATATTATCGAACCCGAACTCGAATCCCGAATCGAACCATATAAGAAGTAGTTGGGACTGAAAGTAATTTGTTTAGGAAAACCTTATCGAATCGCTCGCAAATCGAAACCAAATCAACATCGCGCCAAGCTCACCCTAGGAGGCGGCATCCGCACGGATGGCCCATCCGCACGGATGGCCAATCCGCACGGATTGCCAGCCCGCATGGGTGGCCAGCCCGCACGGGTGGCCAACCCGCGCGGATAACCTGCCCGGGTGCGTGCCATGCGCACGGCTCACCTCCTTTCCCTTTTTGGCATCCTATAAATACACGGGTCACTCTCCACTTTTTCCACTTTTGGCAAGTGACGTCCGAACCACACGCATTCTTCACCTTTTCTCAGATTTCTCTCAATCCAGGTAAGATCTTGCACTAATTCTTGTACATCTTTGATCACTACATGAATCTACACGCTTCTATCTTTCGAATCTTCAATTCTAACCATGAAATCATCCGGATTTGAGGTAATCATGGGTGACGTCATCATGAAGTTCGTAAGAACTTCATGCTTGGCCTCATTCCACCAAGAATATCTCAGATCTAAACGATTTCTACAAGTTTTTACAATAATTCCACCTAGATCTAAACTTTTCTAAGGATAAAAGAGTTGAAAGAAATAAATCTAGTGTTCTCTCCTTCTTTTACCCTTAAAACCGGTACAAACCCGATCAGTCCTAGTGTTTTGCTCGTCAATAGTAATACCCTAGTTCCAGATCTGGAGTTGTACCCTAGACAACGGATTTCGGGTTAACCGGGATGACCGTTCTGAGTCGCCGGCAGGCCGCGTTAGGGTGGTTCCTGACCGGTCTAGTCACGCGGGTGAGAACGCAACTCCAAGTGGTTGCCACGAAATCAGAACGTCTCGATAAACGACAACAGAAACCAAGTGTAGACGAACGGAACAACCAGAGCGGTTGTCCGCACGGATAGGCTACCCGCACGGACTAGCCACCCGCACGGACAAGCTGTGCGCACGGGTACCATCCGCACGCACAGATCATACGCACGGGTTGCCACCCGCACGGACTACCCTTGGGGCCCACTTTCCAAGCGAGGTTTGAGTATCGACGAACGAGCGATCCGGACAGACGACCTCTGAAAGGATTACTCATCGGATCATGAGATACTAAGGCCTTAAAATGAAAATCGAGCAAACCCCACCCGCACGGCCAAGCCGTGCGCACGGACAGGCGATCCGGACGGATTGACTCTGCCCGCGCGCACAGGCTGTCCGCACGGACTATCATACGCACGGACTACCGTCCGCGCGGTCGGCTTGAAAGGTAGAAACACTTTGGTGCTTTCTAAATGCTACAACGAAAACTCCAAAGCACAAGCCATCATACACAAACACATCTTAGGAAGAAACAATCCACTTGAACATTTATCCACACGAGCAATCTAACCGCACGGGTAAGTCGTCCGCACGTATGACTAGTCCGCACGGGTTGCCACCCGCACGGACAGTCACACGCACGGATGACCTATCCGGATGGAACACCGTCCGCACGCATCACCATCCGCACGCAACATCATCCGTACGGATAGGTCATGCGCACGGATGACCGCTATTCACGGACAACTGATCCGCACGATCAGTCCTTCTACCCGCACTCACTTGTACTGTTTTACGCGTCACTTATCGTTACGTTATCGAATCTATTCAGGCTAATCGTACCGCTGTAAAGCGCTCCCTTCAATCCATATCGCTGTGAGTATACTCGAACCCTTTTTGCTTTAGCACTTTTGGGTGTTACATACGTTACAACTATTCAAACTACAACTATCACACTACTCAAGCTATTTTAACGCTTAACCATTATCGCATGTTATACGTGGCTTATGAATGCTTGTTTGTTATGTTTACACATGGAATGCTGTCTACCTGCCTTAGCAACGATAGTACTATAGTTTGGACTCAGCACCCGTTTCCACGGGGGTTGTTAAGGATCTTTTACTTGCATGGATTACAGTGGTAAACATGTATTGCGAACTGCCTCGGGCAGTCAACCCGCAGTCATTGGTATCGATGGATCTATGTCGATAACTAACGTGCTTCATTTCACTATGTGTACGTGCTGGTTATGCGTAAACGAATTCGAACTCTATATGCTATTATCAAACTTGTATGCTCACCTTTACATTTTATGTATTGACATTATTTTAACGTATGTGACAGGCGCCTAGGATGTTTATATGCTTCTCGGGCTGTGATGAAATTGAGGCTAGGAACTGGAGTCCTAGAAACCAACGAATAATTTAGTTATGCTAAAATCTGAGTTGTCGGAACAGTATATTTGTTTAGTTTTTGTCTGTAATAACTTGTTTTACTATTTGAGACATGGTATGGGACATGTTAACTTAAATTGAATGGTAATGATGGTTGTTATGGAAACTTCTGGACAATCTGTTTCGCTCAGTGCCGCGCCCCGATGATTCCGCCATCGGTTGGGGTGTGACAGATTGGTATCAGAGCCATAACTATAGGGAATTAGGCAAGACTCGACCTAGTCCGGGTCGAAGTCTTAGAGACCTAGACTATAGTTAAGAACCAATAGACCAACTCACGCGTATGCGTAATTTCGCCACTATCACTCACTCTTCTCTATCACTACACTCGAATTTTTAAATTGTGAACAGGCGATGAGGCCGAGAATAGGTGTGAAAACCGCAAACTCTCGACTAAGTTGCCTAGTCAGCTTGCGTTTTTAGCTACAAACGAGGGGAATTATACCAAATCAGGAGTGAAATCCATATTTTGATGAATAATCTCCTCAACTTTATCAAAAACAAGGACGGAAGTTGCAAGATAGGGGTGAATCCCTAACCTTGACGACTCGTCCCGCCTTTGTACAGAACTCCACCAAAGTTCGATGGACTCCAACGATCTAAAGACACAATATAACCGATGGGAATTGCGCCAACGCCCAAGAATCGAGGCAAGGGATTAGTCCTGGAGGTAATTGTGCAGGATCCTTGCGAATAGTCGAGCCACTTTGGTTAGTCAAAGTCTATTAGCCACAGACAATCTACCTTCGATTTATCGATCTTTATGAAAATTTTATGCATTTCTGTTATTAGTTAACGTTTTGAAGTACTATTGGTTTCAACCCAACCCTATTGCTTCTGCTAAAACACAAAACTCGCTCGACACAACATTTGCAGATCACTCGCGTTACACTGCTTTCGAAAACTCGCAAACTCTGAATACTAGGTTTCTGTTTTCTGACTGCCTTAGTGACTAGGAATATATGTGTTTCTTGCTGTTGTGCTTACACGTTTAGGAATATTGTGATTATGTGCTCTATGTGTTTATGTGATTTTGTGCAATTATGTGATTTTGTGACTATATGCGTTTACATGGTACGTGTTACTGAGCTTTAGTAGTAGTAAACGTGTGAGGTGAGATACGAATACATATGTTGAGTTCCATGGCGGTGTCTATTGCAGACAATGTCGTCTGGATCCCGTCATCAACTCTCTCGTCAGGAAAAGAGGGACAGACGCCTTGCTTCCATCGTCGCGAAAGCGGTAGCAAAGGCTGTGAGCGATGTCTGCGAGAATGCCAGCAAGTCATCCGAGGAATCAAGGACTGAGGGTCCCAAAGCTACCGCGAGACCTTTCAGCTTCAAACAATTCAAGTCATGTGGGCCGAAAGAATTCACAGGCGAAGGAGGTCCTACTGCTCTATTCCACTGGTTTGACTCTATCGAGGTCACTCTGCGACAAAGTGGTTGCCCTGATGACCTTCGAACTCTGAATGCTACCGGCGTCTTTCAGTCCCGTGCTCTGGACTGGTGGACGGCCGAGAGGAACAAGAGAGGGAATGATGCAGCCTACGGTTTGTCGTGGGATGAGCTCAAGGCAGTCATGCTGGAGGAATTCTGCCCTCCTCACGAACGACAAAAGCTTGAAGATGAATTCTGGCACATACACCAGAAGGATGGAGACAATGCTGGTCTCACTGCTCGCTTCAAACAGCTCAGCGTTATCTGTCCTGATCAAGTCAAGACTCCTGAGATCACCATCAAGAAGTACATTCGAGCTTTGCCCGACTGCGTTGCTGATTTCGTGCAAGCGGCTAAGACTACCACGATCGAAGAAACCTATCTGCTGGCCGCGGAGATCAATGACAAAAGGGTCAAAGCTGGGATGTGGGATAAAACCTCCAAGCATCTGCATCAAGCCACTACTGCTACACCAACCGCTGAACCTACGTCGTCAAACAACAAGAGAAGGAACAAGAGAAAGAACAACTCCACCAACAAGAACTGTGCGATCACTGCTGCACCAGTTCAGGCTGTACTTGCCCAACAGCGTCAAGTGGCGGCGCCTGTGGCCAATGCACCGCCTGCAAAGCGTGCATATACTGGACCACATCCACTCTGCCCTACTTGCACCTATCATCACCCGACTGCTATTCAATGCCGCTTCTGTGCTCATTGCAACGTCTACGGCCACTTCACTGCCAACTGCCGTATTCGTCAAGCTCCTGCCAGTCAAGCCCTACTCGCTGCCCCACAGGGTCAACAAGCTCCTCAGGCACCCGCAGTCAAAGCCAGAGCATGCTTCACATGTGGCGACCCGAACCATTTCGCCAACATGTGCCCAAACAGGGTGGTGAAACAAGAACCCCAGCAGCCGCAGCAGCAACCACAGCAGCAGCAACAGGCCGCACGTGCCAGAACTTTCAATCTCAACGTTCGTCAAGCCCAGGCCGATAACAACGTGGTCAATGGTACGTTCCTTGTGAATGGTATTTATGCTTCATGTTTGTTTGATACTGGAGCCGATAATTGCTTTGTGTCACTCGAATTTGAGAAACTCCTTAGTCGTAAGCGCTCTCGACTCTCCTCTGCATTCGAAGTTGAGGTCGCTACCGGAAGAACCGTCGCTGTAAACTCTGTTATTCGGGATTGCACACTCGAGCTCAATAATCACGTCTTCTCGATCGATCTCATTCCAATGCAACTAGGAAGTTTCGATGTCATAATAGGCATGGACTTTCTTCGCGAAAACCATGCCGAAGTTGTATGCTTCGATAAAATGATTCGTTTTTCGCTCGCCAACGGGGATTCACTGTGCGTCTATGGAGATACTACTTCGAAGGGTCTCAAACTTATATCATGCCTACGAGCCAGCAAGTATCTCCGTAAGGAGTACAGGGCCTTCTTGGCTCATGTCGTAGCAGCAGAGAAGGAAAAGAAAGAAAAGAAGAAAGTGAAGGACGTTCCAGTGGTTCGAGAATTTCCTCGAGTCTTTCCCGAGGATCTTCCCGGACTACCACCAAAGCGTGATATCGATTTTCGCATTGATCTCATTCCGGGAGCAAATCCTATTGCCAGAGCTCCCTACCGACTTGCGCCATCCGAAATGCGCGAACTCTCAACCCAACTCCAAGAATTGCTTGAAAAAGGCTTTATTCGCCCGAGCACCTCTCCGTGGGGCGCACCAGTCCTTTTCGTCAAAAAGAAGGATGGGACGTTTCGGATGTGCATCGATTACCGGGAATTGAATAAGTTGACTATCAAGAATCGCTATCCTCTGCCTCGAATCGACGATTTGTTTGATCAACTACAGGGCGCTACGTGCTTCTCGAAGATCGACCTACGTTCCGGATATCATCAGCTGCGTATACAGGAGGAGGACATTCCCAAAACAGCGTTTCGCACACGTTACGGCCATTATGAATTTGTTGTCATGCCTTTTGGCCTAACCAATGCACCAGCAGTTTTCATGGATCTGATGAATCGGGTGTGTAAACCGTATCTTGACCGTTTCGTCATCGTGTTCATCGACGATGTCTTGATCTATTCCAAGACGAGGTCCGAACACGCGCAGCACCTACGTTTGGTACTCGAGTTACTCCAGGGAAATCAACTCTACGCCAAATTCTCCAAGTGCGAATTTTGGTTGGGGGAGGTTCAATTCCTGGGTCACATCGTAAATAGTCAGGGCATTCACGTCGATCCTGCAAAGATTGAAGCTGTTAAGAGCTGGGTTACGCCTAAGAACCCGACTGAAGTCCGTTCCTTTCTCGGACTGGCGGGCTATTATCGACGATTTATCAACGGATTCTCAAAGATTGCTGTACCACTTACTTCTCTTACTCATAAGGATCAGCCTTTTGTCTGGGGAACCAAGCAAGAGTCTGCCTTTCAAACCCTCAAATACATGCTTTGCAATGCTCCTGTTCTCACGCTACCCGACGGAAACGATAATTTCATTGTCTACTGTGATGCTTCTAACCTTGGTCTCGGATGTGTCTTAATGCAACGAGACAAGGTTATTGCTTACGCATCCCGTCAGCTCAAAATCCACGAGAAGAACTATACAACCCACGATCTCGAGCTAGGCGCAGTTGTTTTTGCATTAAAGATTTGGCGACACTACTTGTATGGTACTAAGTGTACGATCTTCACCGATCATAGGAGCCTACAACACATCTTTAATCAGAGGGAACTAAATATGCGTCAACGCCGCTGGGTAGAGCTTCTCAACGATTACGACTGTGAGATTCGTTATCACCCAGGCAAAGCAAATGTTGTTGCCGACGCACTTAGCAGACGGAGTTATCTGCTTAGCACCCGAAATGTTCAAGCCCAGCACAACCTCGAAGCTCTTATTCGCGACGCCCAGCATGCATGTTTCAACGAGCGCACCTTGAAGAAAGAAAGGATTTACCACGACGGAGCCCAGCTTGTGAGCAAATCAAACGGGATATTCCACTTTCTAGACAAAATCTGGATTCCCAGGAGAACTAACCTACGGCAGATCATCATGGATGAAGCCCACAAATCCCGATACTCTATTCATCCTGGTGCTGACAAAATGTACCATGACCTCCGATATAGGTACTGGTGGCCGGGTATGAAACGAGAAATCGCCCTCTACGTCGGAAGATGCCTAACCTGCGCTAGGGTCAAGGCCGAACATCAACGACCCTCTGGCTTGCTCGAACAACCTCCAATCCCTATGTGGAAGTGGGAGAGCATAGCTATGGATTTCGTAACCAAGCTTCCAACCACGTCATCAGGTCACGACAGCATTTGGGTTATCATTGACCGTTTGACCAAATCAGCTCACTTTCTGCCAATACGAGAGGACTACAAGGTGGAACGATTAGCCCGAATCTACACTAACGAGATCATTTGTCGACATGGGACGCCTCGTGACATCATCTCTGACCGTGATGCTCGATTCACTTCGCGATTGTGGGGAACGTTTCAAACGGCACTAGGAACAACGCTTAATCTAAGCACTGCGTTCCACCCACAAACTGACGGTCAGAGCGAGAGAACGATTCGTACACTTGAAGACATGCTCCGTTCATGCGTTCTAGACTTCGGTGGCATTTGGGATAAACACCTTCCGTTAGTCGAATTCTCGTACAACAACAGCTACCAGGCTAGCATCCAGATGGCACCTTTCGAGGCCCTATACGGAAGAAGATGTCGATCGCCTATTGTGTGGCACGAGATCGGTCACTCGCAACTAACCAGTCCGGAACTACTACAAGAAACGACAGACAAAATCTTCCAAATTCGGGACAACCTAGCGAAGGCTCGAGATAGACAGAAGCTTCTCGCCGATAAAAAGCGCAAGCACCGCGAGTATGGCATTGGTGACTACGTACTCCTAAAGGTATCACCTTGGAGGGGTGTAGTCCGATTTGGCAAAAAGGGGAAGCTAGCGCCTCGGTATGTGGGACCTTTTAAGATTCTGGAAAGGATCGGAAAGGTCGCCTACAGACTCGAATTACCGGAAGAACTTAGCAATGTCCATCCGATCTTCCACGTGTCAAACCTCCGAAAGACCATCTACGAACCAGCCAAACATGTTCCTCTAGACGATCTACGAGTGAACGAAACATTGCACTTCGTGGAAAAGCCTGTCGAAATCATGGATCGCCAAACCAAAGAACTCAGGCGCTCACGCATTCCCATTGTGAAAGTCCGTTGGGAAGGCAAACAAGGCGCGGAGTTCACTTGGGAACTCGAAAGCGACATGAAGGCAAAGTATCCACAGCTGTTCAACGAAGAAGCAACGTCCAACTAGAACAGCGAGTATTCGAGAGAGATTTCAGAGAATTCGAAATATGATAATATGTATGGAAGCCAACAGAAACCGCCGAAACTAATAAAGATTGAATTGTTATAAATGAATCACGCCATCTGTACGTTATTGTGTGTTCGATCACGTACGTTCACGGATTCCGCACGTCGTACGAGTCGGATAGCAACCGAAGCGAATCCAAACTAAAATCTACAATGATCTAGGTTTTGAAAGAAAAAGAAAAAGATTTTGAAGAACTTTATCGAATCTGATGCAAATTGAGATCTGTATACAATGAAATCTGGTACGAATCTTGTTGTTTGATCAGCGCAATCAAAATAATTTGAAAAAGATTCCTCTCAAACGACTTCATAGGTTTTTGAATCAGCCGATTTTAACCGTAAATCCTGGTTAATTTGGCGATTCTCCACACGTGATTCACGAATTTGTTACAGCTTCCGGCTTAATTTCGGGACGAAATTTCCTAAACAAGGGGAGGCTGTAACACCCCGTGTTTTCACGAGTGAAAGTCAAAGTCAAGGTCAAAGTCAACGACCGATTTCGCGCGACGCGACTAGTAGAATTGTTTCTATTATATTTAGATTATGTGGAGTAAATGTCGTACATCACAATAATCAAGCCTCACCAATCATATTTCGATCGATCTACGACTGTGAACGATAGGAAGTAACAATGCGATAAAGATAATCAAGCAAGCTAATCAAATCGACACCAAATCGTAACTCGAAAGTTTGTATTTTATTTGTCAGTTATACGTGTGTGTGTGCCTTACGTGTTACTTGTGCGTGTTTATTTTTATGTTGTGTGGTGATAATCAAGCGAACTCAATCGAACTCGAAGTCTAACTCGAATATTATCGAACCCGAACTCGAATCCCGAATCGAACCATATAAGAAGTAGTTGGGACTGAAAGTAATTTGTTTAGGAAAACCCTATCGAATCGCTCGCAAATCGAAACCAAATCAACATCGCGCCAAGCTCACCCTAGGAGGCGGCATCCGCACGGATGGCCCATCCGCACGGATGGCCAATCCGCACGGATTGCCAGCCCGCACGGGTGGCCAGCCCGCACGGGTGGCCAACCCGCGCGGATAACCTGCCCGGGTGCGTGCCATGCGCACGGCTCACCTCCTTTCCCTTTTTGGCATCCTATAAATACACGGGTCACTCTCCACTTTTTCCACTTTTGGCAAGTGACGTCCGAACCACACGCATTCTTCACCTTTTCTCAGATTTCTCTCAATCCAGGTAAGATCTTGCACTAATTCGTGTACATCTTTGATCACTACATGAATCTACACGCTTCTATCTTTCGAATCTTCAATTCTAACCATGAAATCATCCGGATTTGAGGTAATCATGGGTGACGTCATCATGAAGTTCGTAAGAACTTCATGCTTGGCCTCATTCCACCAAGAATATCTCAGATCTAAACGATTTCTACAAGTTTTTACAATAATTCCACCTAGATCTAAACTTTTCTAAGGATAAAAGAGTTGAAAGAAATAAATCTAGTGTTCTCTCCTTCTTTTACCCTTAAAACCGGTACAAACCCGATCAGTCCTAGTGTTTTTCTCGTCAATAGTAATACCCTAGTTCCAGATCTGGAGTTGTACCCTAGACAACGGATTTCGGGTTAACCGGGATGACCGTTCTGAGTCGCCGGCAGGCCGCGTTAGGGTGGTTCCTGACCGGTCTAGTCACGCGGGTGAGAACGCAACTCCAAGTGGTTGCCACGAAATCAGAACGTCTCGATAAACGACAACAGAAACCAAGTGTAGACGAACGGAACAACCAGAGCGGTTGTCCGCACGGATAGGCTACCCGCACGGACTAGCCACCCGCACGGACAAGCTGTGCGCACGGGTACCATCCGCACGCACAGATCATACGCACGGGTTGCCACCCGCACGGACTACCCTTGGGGCCCACTTTCCAAGCGAGGTTTGAGTATCGACGAACGAGCGATCCGGACAGACGACCTCTGAAAGGATTACTCATCGGATCATGAGATACTAAGGCCTTAAAATGAAAATCGAGCAAACCCCACCCGCACGGCCAAGCCGTGCGCACGGACAGGCGATCCGGACGGATTGACTCTGCCCGCGCGCACAGGCTGTCCGCACGGACTATCATACGCACGGACTACCGTCCGCGCGGTCGGCTTGAAAGGTAGAAACACTTTGGTGCTTTCTAAATGCTACAACGAAAACTCCAAAGCACAAGCCATCATACACAAACACATCTTAGGAAGAAACAATCCACTTGAACATTTATCCACACGAGCAATCTAACCGCACGGGTAAGTCGTCCGCACGTATGACTAGTCCGCACGGGTTGCCACCCGCACGGACAGTCACACGCACGGATGACCTATCCGGATGGAACACCGTCCGCACGCATCACCATCCGCACGCAACATCATCCGTACGGATAGGTCATGCGCACGGATGACCGCTATTCACGGACAACTGATCCGCACGATCAGTCCTTCTACCCGCACTCACTTGTACTGTTTTACGCGTCACTTATCGTTACGTTATCGAATCTATTCAGGCTAATCGTACCGCTGTAAAGCGCTCCCTTCAATCCATATCGCTGTGAGTATACTCGAACCCTTTTTGCTTTAGCACTTTTGGGTGTTACATACGTTACAACTATTCAAACTACAACTATCACACTACTCAAGCTATTTTAACGCTTAACCATTATCGCATGTTATACGTGGCTTATGAATGCTTGTTTGTTATGTTTACACATGGAATGCTGTCTACCTGCCTTAGCAACGATAGTACTATAGTTTGGACTCAGCACCCGTTTCCACGGGGGTTGTTAAGGATCTTTTACTTGCATGGATTACAGTGGTAAACATGTATTGCGAACTGCCTCGGGCAGTCAACCCGCAGTCATTGGTATCGATGGATCTATGTCGATAACTAACGTGCTTCATTTCACTATGTGTACGTGCTGGTTATGCGTAAACGAATTCGAACTCTATATGCTATTATCAAACTTGTATGCTCACCTTTACATTTTATGTATTGACATTATTTTAACGTATGTGACAGGCGCCTAGGATGTTTATATGCTTCTCGGGCTGTGATGAAATTGAGGCTAGGAACTGGAGTCCTAGAAACCAACGAATAATTTAGTTATGCTAAAATATGAGTTGTCGGAACAGTATATTTGTTTAGTTTTTGTCTGTAATAACTTGTTTTACTATTTGAGACATGGTATGGGACATGTTAACTTAAATTGAATGGTAATGATGGTTGTTATGGAAACTTCTGGACAATCTGTTTCGCTCAGTGCCGCGCCCCGATGATTCCGCCATCGGTTGGGGTGTGACACACCCCTTCTTCAAACACTTGGAAGCCTTGAGCATAGTCACCTGCTCAGGCAGCCCATACTGGGTATCTCCCCGAATGGTAAGTGGTTCACCAGACGGAGTCTTTATTACCACTTGTTTCTTGTTACAGACAATTTGGGCCTGGTTATGAGATAACCAGTCCATACCCAGCACTATGTCAAAACCGGCCAACTTAAAGGGAAGTAGAGACAGAGGAAAAGAATGGTTCTTAATGGATATAACACATCCATCTAACACAGTGGAGACGGTTTCTAGGGTGCCATCTGCTAACTCCACCTCATAGTTCACTTTTAAGGTTTTGACAGGTAATTTCAACAATTCACAAAACTTATTGTCTACAAACGACTTATCAGCGCCTGAATCGAAAAGTACTCTAGCAAAGACGTAATAACGTTGTCTTCTAGAACCGTTTCCTTTGCGTCCATTCTGAAGACTCTAGCATTAGTCTTCTTGGCCTCTTCAGGCTTCTTGTTGTATTTCGGGCAGTTGGTTTTAATGTGCCCCTTTTCATTGCAACGGTAGCACGTTGCGTCTTTTATCTTCTTGCAATCCAAGGTTTTGTGTTCCTTGGACTTGCACAAACCACAAGCAAAAGATTTTGACTCATTATTCGAGTTCGATCCGAGTCTGCACTTTCCAAAGTGCTGTTTCTTGCAAATGTTGCACTTGGGCTTCTCACCAGACCGGTGCCCATCTCTTTTTGACTCAGACCCCTTCTTGCTATCACCGTTCCCACGGTGCTTCTTGCTCGACTTTCGTGAACCATCATCTTCACGCTTCCTCTTCTCAACCTCCTTATTCCTCAGCGATCTCTGCCTGACCGCATCCAGAGTGAGGGATAAGGAAATGTCAGCTACTGATCTAAAAGTGGCTGGCCGAGAGGCTTTCACGCTTGCCTTGATTTCGGGGGCTAAACCACCGATAAAACGAGTTATTTGCTTTGGTTTCGGGGTTACTAAATATGGAACCAATCGAGACATAGTGTTGAAGCTCGTCAGGTAAGCTTGACAATCGAGGTTTGTCATCACCAGGGATAGAAAATCGGATTCTATCTTCTCCACCTCATGCTGAGGGCAGTAATTTTCCCTGATAAGGGCAAAAAATTGATCCCACGACATATTGTACAATGGGATTTTTCCCGTGGCCTCAATCAGAGATCTCCACCATGCTAACGCTTCACCTTTAAAAGACTGCGACACGAACTTGACCACGTCTCTCTCAGCACATCCGCTGATGTCTACAACCGTATCCATCTCATCCAGCCATGTCATACAGTCAATGGCTCCCTTCTCCCCACTGAAATCCCGGGGCTTGCAAGAAACAAAATATTTATACGTGCAACCCTTGTCACGGGGCCCTTGATTACGTATAACCTGCTGAGAAGGAGCACTGTGGTTCGAGGAGCGTCGATCATTATCGTTCTTCGGGTTGTCCTTCTTGGGCGGTGGCATTGAAGGCTGTGTAGATTGGGTCCTACTACGGGTCCCACTGTACTCTTCATACTGTCTTTCCAAAGCATGTGTAACAGCGCCGTCTATGATTGCTTTTAATTCAGCACCCGTTAACGTAATTTGGGCGTTCTCATTTTGCTCCACTGGATGGCTATTTATTTCATTTGAGTCAGCCATTTGAATTGAACTGTTGCAGAAAACAAGGACAATATTTTATTTGGGAGTTTATTATGGAATTACCCCTTAGGGTAATTCGTTAACCATGGTAAACAGAGACCATATTTGGTTAACTTATTAATCGTATTAATTTAGGATTTCAATTAAAATTTATCCTAATTATAAACAATAACAATATATATTAGCACATAAGGCTTAGTCACATGGACAATTTAAATTATAAGCTATGATTTCAGAGAATCAAGACTCTTAAGGTTTGAACCTAGTTCATTACCTTTATTTGACACGGAGTTATAGCTATCACTGTCTTTTGGCTCATTAGAAATGAGCAGGGCCCGTAGGCGCTATATTACCACGTATGGTAAACATATGATCATCTTAATTGATGATGTAAACCCAGGATTCAGAGATCATTAAACTGGGTTAGGAATCTTCTAAAGAATTCCCTTATAAAAATGACGTATGTGATTTTAACGAATCACGTCTGCCAGGAGTGTTAACATGTTTTCAGATGTTAACTTGGATTTGAATCTTTAGAACAGGTCTTACCATCTTGGCCCCGTCTTATAATGACCAAAAGGCTAGGTTTCACTCTTTAAGATTCTTAATTAATAATTTCATAGGCAGATTAATTTAAAAGGAATGATTTTAATTTATTTATTTCATTTATAAATTATTTATGCGCAAAATGGCAAACATGAAATTTATAAAACAAACATTCCATTGATTTATTTAAAAAATTATACACTGCCCTAAACGGGTCTTTTCAAATAACAAACTTACCCTCGCAGGGGTCAAACAAGTACTTACCCACGCAGGGGCTTAATAACACACATGCCCACGCAGGGGTTTAATAACATAATTGTCCACGCAAGGACTTACACATACAATATACCCTTGTAGGGGTTTATGGAAAGATAGGCCCACGCAGGGGCTCAAAGCAAACATACCAACACACATACCCACATAGGGGCTTAACAACCAAATACACCCACGCAGGGGCTTATACAGAAAATGGAAGGACTCAATGATCCTTCTTGTTCTTCCCTTTGATCAATCCTACTAATCCTTGGAAGAAAGTCTGTCTCTCCCTACGGTCCCTGTGCACTTCCCGTTCCACCTGATCCAGCCACTGAAGGAGTTCCTCATGCTCAGGTGGGGAGAACCTAGGCGGCTGCGATTGAGTCCGTATGATAGGCCTAGGTGGTATCTGGTACCCTTGTGTTGGGTACCCAACTCCCCATGGAGCTCCATATGGTCCTTCTGGGTGCAGGGCATTGTAGTTAGCTGCCACCAAGTAGGGGTCGGCCTCTGCATACCCGTAGTTGTTGAGGACTGGCGGCTAGAACGAGTTATAAGCCATGGAACCCGTATACGCTGGGATTGGGTTATCAAAACCCATTGGCGGCGGCTGCGGCATCGCAGGGTTGGAAGGTCCACCCATTTGTGGGTCCTCCTGATGTGGCGGGTAGTGGCTGGCACTTGACTGACGTGGGGAGCTGAAATGAAAGTCTACCGCACGTGATGACATACGTGCACCTGACCTCCTACGCCTCAGTGGTGGCGGAGGCACCTGAATAACTGGTGGTGGTGGAGGCGGTGGCGTAACTGCCACAAATCGGTGATCCTCAGAGGAATCTTGATGATGCTGCTGCTGCTGCGGCTGCTGCTGCTCATGAGGCGACGAGTGGTGAGAAGGTGTATAATACCACTCGTGCTGAGTGAACAAGGCTTGGAAGCTATCCGGACCAACATAGGGCGATCCGTGGAATGAAGATCCGTCGGAGATCTCTATCGGGTGGTTCGGAGTACCACTCGCCGGCATGACGGGGTCCGTATCCTCGTCCATGTCATCCGCATTATCACCGGAGAAGTGGTCGTCTGGACCCAGTGGGTTAAAACCCACGGGTTCTGGTAAGTAGTTGGCCGGATTAAACCGTCCCCTGAACACTGGTGTAGGGTCTCCATAAGAATGATGGGACAAAGATCTCTGCAGCGGTATGTAGGAAGGCAGAGGGTTGTTGGGCTCGTCTTCCGAATGCGGTCCGTATGTATTTTGGACCGGAGGTGTAGAGCTGTGCGAAATGGATCGTCTCGCCGGCTCGAACAGGTTCCTCCTGTTCTGACGTGGATCGTCGCTCTCCGTAGCAGATGGAGCTCGTACATTGGACGGTCCCGCTTCATTGTCGTTGGGGGCGGTGATTGGCCCCTTTCCTCGTCCTCGTCTACGGAAAAATCTTGGAGGCATTTTGATATTCCTGTCAATAAAGCATGAGATAACAATAACAAATATACAATTTTAAAGGACAAAACAAAAACCCAAATAAGGTGGAATTTGTCCTATGTTATATGTCTAGACTCGAAGGTTTAGAAATGTGCAATTGTGTAACTGAGATTAAACACAAAAGGCTAGTGTTTAATTCACTCAGAGTTGGCTCTGATACCAACCTGTCACACCCCGATTTCCACGTGTCACCGGTGGGCCCGGTGGGGGAGTATCGTGACGTCATGGTTGGTAACGTAATAGTCAAACAACACAATATCAATATGCACAGCGGAAGCAAATTTAAAAAGATATAATACAACCGAATTTAATTATCGTAATATCAAGTATCACAACGTTCGGGTGTTTATCCATAGAACGGATCGAAATAAAATATGAAACAATGGTTCAACAGACTTCAGGCATCCTAAGCTTACGAGACTTTTTATTGATGCTAAGGAGACAATCCAGCCAATTTCGTTTAGTACCTGCATTCAGTCTTTTTGGGAAAAATACGTCAGTTTACACTGGTAAATACAATCAACTGACTCATTTTGAAAAATGATTTAAAATTGGTTTGGATGCACATGGCATAAACATTTTTATAACTTGGGAGAATTATTTAATATTATAATCTTGTGAACGAATTACATATTACTTGTGCGTTCAGTAGCCCGGATCTTGTCCGGGTTAAAGATCAATAGACACACCACATCATAGAGTTATACACTGACAGGTGTACGCCTACACCCCGTGCTCAGGTCGGGGCCATCTCGTAAGATGATGCCAAGGATATCCGGGACATGGTCATTAACCCCCCAAAGGATTTAAGTAACAAGACTGTTTAAACGAGCCGATCAAATTATTCAACTACCCACTTAATGGTGGAGATTTGATGCCCGATCAAGCGGTATGCTATATACCGTAACCCAAGCCCGTATAGGGAAAATAAGTTAAAAGTATTTACCTGAGCAAGTATTAATCACAATAAGCAAAATGCACGTAGCTTTTACTGGTTCTCCTAATCTGGAACGAAGGTTTAATATAACCTATTAGAATCCTAACGGGTCTTTAATTAAGCTTAAGCTTAGACCGGCTAGTTTCAAGATACGGTACGTACGCACGATTAAGCGAAGACCGGATAGAATGTGATTTAGACCCGAAAAGTTTGAAGACTTGTTTAATATGGGTTTATTATTCACATTCTGGATTTTGAGATTAAACCGATAAGGTTTGACCCGTTTCGGCTAATTTATGTAAACTTGTTACATAAACCGAACCGAACGCGAAATAAGCGTAACTGATGTGTGTAAAATGCAACATATAAATTACATCAATTGAGGCATAAAACTAACCCTTTTTTAGTACTAATATTGGAAAAAGAGTGTTTTTGTCTTCCTTTTATATTTTCAGGATTAAATGAGCTCAAAAACGCAAAAGAAGCAAAAAGACAGCTAAATCCAACATAAATACAAGAAAAGGAACATTAGTGGATTGCCCGAACCCTCAACGGCACCTTCCAAAGCAAAATAGAGAAAACAGAAGGCTGAACACGCCCCGTGCTCAGCCAGCACGGGGCCGTGCCCAAGAAGCAGCAGAAAAGACAAACCTATAGAAGCTTCTATTGCCCACCACGGGCCGTGCTCAGCGGACACGGGGGCGTGCCGAAAGTACTGCAGGCGCATTAATTGTAATTGCGAATTACAATTAATGAAGAGAGAGAGTGTCAGACGGGCACGGGGCCGTGCCCAGCGAACACGGGGCCGTGCCCAGGCCTCTGTTCAGCCTATAAATAGGAGTGCTTGGTTTCATTGCAACTCATCCCTTGGCACACCACCTCTCTCACACTTCATCCACCACCCACCACCATCACAACACCATCATCCACCACCATCATCCATTGTCCATCATAGAGTGTGTGAGTCATCTCGGGATCCAAGATTGATCGTAAGAGTTCTTGACAATCAAGGCCATGTTTGCCTAAGTCTCTTACATCACTTGGTGAAGACAAAGTGTCTAGTATAATACTTTTTATTTCTAATCTTTTGCACTTTTTATTTGGTTTTGTATTAATGACTTTAATAACTAGTTACTTATGTTGAAGGTGATCTTTCCTTATCGTTTGTCCATGGTGTCTTGGCATTATTTTACTGTCTATATAAAATAAAGGATTTTCACCATTCATATCTCCACGGTCTATATGGAGGTATGTTGGCTACCTGGTAGGGGGTTAAGGGAACGGTTTGGTAAAGGTCTTGCCATTGTTCAGCGTTTAGAGGTCCTGCAATGGACCTGGGTCAAATTTAGTAGGACCTCCTTCAATACTTCACGGTATTGGATGGCGGGGGTCCAAACTCTTTGATCCCCTCATAAGTTAACTACTATTAATACTATAACCCGGCTATTTAGGACTGTATCCCTGCTGACTCAGACTACTTAGTCGAGGGTAACGTCACCGCCAAAAGCGGGGCCTACCACAATACTGCATTAATAACTTAATTCATTATCTTCCAATAATCCACCCCTTTAGGATTGTATCCCTGCTGACTCAAACTACTGGGGTGAGGGTAACGTCACCTTCAAAAGAGGGGCCTACTACAATAACTAAGATAATCTCTTAATTATGTGCAAAAGTGCGGAAATAATCAAAGGTTATACTAGATACGAGTCGGAACCAAGTGATTCATCTTGTCTATCTGTTTTTATTTTATTTTTATTTTCAGAATTTTAGTTAGTTTTTATTTTTCTTAGTTTAAAACATTTTTCTAAACTTTTATTTTGGTTAGACGTTGAGGATAAACCGGTATTAAAAGCTCTTGTGTCCTTGGACGACCTCGGTATCTTACCAACGCTATACTACACTCAACGATGGGTGCACTTGCCCATATGTGTGTTTAGTGTTAGTGAAATATCGTGTTTTATAAATTTAAAACTTGGCTAAAATAAGTGTTAAAAAGGGCTTAAAATATACACCTAAAATATACGACACTTCACGCACATCAAGTTTTTGGCGCCGTTGCCGGGGACACAAGGATTTTAAGAAAGTTAGGAATCAACGGCCTAATCATCTTTTATTTTTTTTTTATTTTTTTTAGGATTTTCTTAGTTTTTCAGCTTCTGCAGAGCTCAGCACGGGCCGTGCCCGGTCAGACACGGGCCGTGCCCAGCATCATCACTGGCAGTTTTTATTTTCTGAGTTACAGAAAGCTGAACACGGGGCCGTGTCGGTGCAACACGGGGTCGTGTCCAACTCCCAGTAACTGGGAATCCAGAAAACAATTACTGTATCTCTCAACACGGGCCGTGTTATCTGAGCACGGGGCCGTGGTGAACATTCTGACCAGCGTTCTTTTCTGTTTTTATTGCAGGACTCGGAACCCAGGCGCCACATTTGAACCTCCTACGTAGTGCATGAGCTCCAGTTCTAGTAGAGACATAAAAGAACCCCTAGAAGAACCCGAGCGCTTTCTCAGAAAAAGACTAAAAGCTAAAAATCAAGAGAAAGCTTCGGGGGACCCACTTCCAATGGCGGACCAACGTACCCTCATGGATTACCTACGGCCTACCGTAGGCAATCTTGGCGCTGCTATCAATGCACCGAATGTCGAGGCCAACAACTTCGAACTTCGGCCGCATTTGATACAAATGCTCCAAAACTCCGCAACCTTCCACGGGCTTGCGGACGAGGATCCCCATCTACATATTACTAACTTTTTAGAAATATGTGATACCTTTCGGATCAATGGAGCATCAAATGACGCCATCCGCCTTCGAATGTTTCCTTTCTCACTAAAAGACCGAGCCAAAGCTTGGCTTAACACCCTCCCAGTTGGATCGGTAAACACCTGGGATGAACTCGCCCAAAAGTTTTTGTATAAGTATTTCCCTCCTGCTAAAACGGCTAAATTAATGACTGAAATTAATACATACTCACAAGAGGATGGGGAATCCTTATATGAAACTTGGGAAAGGTTCAAGGAGCTTCTAAGAAAGTGTCCTCACCATGGTCTAGCGGTATGGCAACAAGTATCCACTTTCTACAATGGATTGTTGCCACACACAAGACAAACACTTGATTCAAGCTCCGGGGGACTCTTAGGTAATCGTCGCCCAAATGAAATATATAACCAAATTGAGGAAATTGCTCAAACCAATTTTCAATGGCACACTCCCCGAGGTAATAAATCTATTGCCCCGGGCGCCCATAAGGTTGATGAAAGCACCTCTTTACAAGCCCAAATCGAGGCCCTCTCTTCAAAAATCAAAAGGCTAGAAATGACAAAAACGGCCTCGGTTATGGCTTGTGAAGGGTGTGGTGGGTCACATGAAAATTGGAGTTGTATGAAAGAATTAGATGAACAAACTGAAACGGTAAACTACATGGATAATAGACCTAGGCCGTCGGGTCCTCCAACGGGTACCTACAACCAAGGATGGCGTAACCACCCAAATCTTGGTTGGAGAGATCCCGGCAATAGTAGTAACCAACAAAATCAACGAACTAATTTTCAACAACCGCAAAATTTTCCTCAACAACAAGGTGGAAGAGAAAGGCTTGAAGATACTGTATCTCGCCTCATCTCTGACACTGAAAAGAAAAACTCGGATCGATTTCAACAATTGGAATCGAATTTCAGAAATCAACAAGCTAGTATTCAAAACGTTGAAAAACAATTAAATCAACTAGCTCAAAATTTCTCCGAGAGACCACAAGGCGCATTTCCCAGTAATACCGAACCAAACCCAAAGGCACAAGTCCATCTCATCACATTACGAAATCGAACCGTGGGTCCCGAGGATGCTCCATTGCCGCCAAATGGAAGAAGTCATTCTGGCCAACCTGTAACTCCTCCTGCGCCAGAAAAGGCTTCTACACCGAACCAAGAGCCCACCAAGAATCCTCCAATCCCGTACCCCGGTAGGTTAATTCGTCAAAAGACCGATGAGCAATTCGCAAAGTTCGAAAGTTTACTAAAACAATTGCATGTTAATATTCCTTTTATTGAGGTCCTAACCCAAATGCCTAAATATGCAAAATTCATGAGGGATTTCCTCACTCACAAAAAGAAAATTGAATCGTTGCAATTAGTTAACCTAGGCGAAGAATGCTCAGCTCTAGTACTCAACAAACTTCCACAAAGGAAAATCGACCCCGGGAGCTTCACAATCCCTTGTTCGATTGGGAAGTCCCCCGTCCGAAATGCTTTAGCCGATCTTGGGGCTAGCATCAACCTCATGCCCACCTCAATGTTCAAGCGACTCGGCCTAGGAGCAACAAGCCCTACAAAGATGAGCATACAACTCGCCGACAGGTCCGTCAAGTTCCCACATGGGGTCGTCGAAAATTTGCTAGTCAAGGTCGACAAATTCGTTTTTCCAACCGACTTTGTTATCCTAGACATGGAGGAAGACACCGAGGTCCCCCTCATCCTCGGGAGACCATTCTTAGCCACCGCTCAAGCAGTGGTGGATATGAATGACGGAACTCTAACATTGAAGTTTGGGGATGAGGAAGTGAAATTTGAATGTGGAAAGAGAGTAGAGGAAGAAGATCCGGTCAACTACATGAAGGTCATAGACTCAAGCTTGGATGACGCTCTCCGACGGTGTAACATGGGATGCAACACATCCCACTTGGGTAACATATGACCAGGCATTGGGTCTAGCCAAGGACCCTTATAAACGTGGCGCACCATGGAGGCATTCCACGGAACTATCCTTAGTTTAATTTAGATTAGTTTTTATGTTTTCTAGTTAGTTTAATTTTCAGCAATAAAACACACTCATGGTGGTAAAGGATGAAAAGGGGAACGAGAAAAATGATCCCATGCACAAGAACGAGGCAACCCGACAATTTTCTCCCTTTCAGAAGGTTCAACACGGGCCGTGCCCAACCAACACGGCCCCGTGTCGGACCACCTGCAGAAAACGCCCAGTACAGGTAACTGGACACGGGCCGTGTTCACCCAACACGCCCCCGTGTCCAGACTTTTGTTCCTCTTATTTCAATTTTGTTACTGGCACTTGAACACGGGGCCGTGCCCGGATAACACGGGGCCGTGTTCAGTGCCCAGTAACACAAATTTTTGCTTTTAAACACTATTTTACACATCTAATCAACCTAAAAATTTATTTTTGGGACACATTGAGGACAATGTGTAATTTAAGTGTGGGGGGGATGCTAAAACCTTGAATTTTGCAAGTCCTAAATACAAGCCTTACACAAAACTCTATTGGAACCGCTAATCACCCCAAATCTTTTCAAAAAAAAAAATTTCATTTTTTTACTTGTCTAGGTTTAACTCGGGAAATTCAAGCTCTCAAAAAGGTTATATTTTTACAAATTTACAACCGATAGCGTAGTGATAAAAAGAACCAACATAAGAAAATTATGAAAAGGCATGACAAACTTATTTAAAATTTGATTATATATACTTGATCACATAAAAACCCATTCCCACAAAAGTGAGTTTTGAGCCTTTATTGAGCACACAATTTCATATCATTTGACTAAATGCTCATTTTTCGTTTCTTGTGTGAATAGCCGCTTGGTTCTTACGACTCTAGAACTTGCCATGACAATACATTCCCGGTCCTTATCAACTTAAACCCGAGTAAGTAAATGATAGAGGCATTAGGACTAACCCTTTTTCATTTCTACACCATTATTTTTCTTTTTCTTTTACCACCTACCCAAAAAATCCCCCTAGTTAGCCCCTTTGAGCCTAAACCTTTTCGTTTCATCACCCAAAACAAAAACCCTTTCACCCACCAAAACCTTTTTCATTTTTAACCCTTTATTTTAGTAACAAGTTCGGTTCTTCGTAAAAAAAAAAAAAATGAAGCAAAAAGAAAATAAACAAACAAAGTAATCAAAAATAACTTTGTTTGAATAAAAGCTTCATCAAAAAAATAAAAAGTTGCAAAAATACGAAAACCGACACTTGTTACGCTTTTTAGCCCTTTTTCTACTAACCACTAACCCAACCACCTACCTTTAACCCTAGCCAACCCTTAACCCACAAAGTCCTCTTGATATCTACAAAGGTATAAAAGTTAAAAAGGAGGAGGATTGATTTCTTGGCAAGCCTATGGTAGGAATAAGTTCCATGCCGCTCTCGAGTGATTCACTAAAAATACACTTTCGGCCGAGTGTGAGTGATTTCCCCGTGAGGTATGTGAACTTGTATATAAATAAAATTTTAAAAAGGCATGTTATGCCCAAACAAGTAATTTCTTTTATGAACAGTTCTAAATAAATCATTACGAATAGGAGTGTAAATAAATAAAAATAAAACCCAAAAAGATCTTGGAAATCCCGACACTCTATGACAAGCCCAAAAACCTTCTCTTCTACCTATTCCATTTGGGAGTGTAAGCCAAATATTAAAGAGTTTTGCTTGAGGACAAGCAAAAGTTCAAGTGTGGGGGTATTTGATGTGTGTAAAATGCAACATATAAATTACATCAAATGAGGCATAAAACTAACCCTTTTTTAGTACTAACACGGGGCCGTGCCCAGGCCTCTGTTCAGCCTATAAATAGGAGTGCTTGGTTTCATTGCAACTCATCCCTTGGCACACCACCTCTCTCACACTTCATCCACCACCCACCACCATCACAACACCATCATCCATTGTCCATCATAGAGTGTGTGAGTCATCTCGGGATCCAAGATTGATCGTAAGAGTTCTTGACAATCAAGGCCATGTTTGCCTAAGTCTCTTACATCACTTGGTGAAGACAAAGTGTCTAGTATAATACTTTTTATTTCTAATCTTTTGCACTTTTTATTTGGTTTTGTATTAATGACTTTAATAACTAGTTACTTATGTTGAAGGTGATCTTTCCTTATCGTTTGTCCGTGGTGTCTTGGCATTATTTTACTGTCTATATAAAATAAAGGATTTTCACCATTCATATCTCCACGGTCTATATGGAGGTATGTTGGCTACCTGGTAGGGGGTTAAGGGAACGGTTTGGTAAAGGTCTTGCCATTGTTCAGCGTTTAGAGGTCCTGCAATGGACCTGGGTCAAATTTAGTAGGACCTCCTTCAATACTTCACGGTATTGGATGGCGGGGGTCCAAACTCTTTGATCCCCTCATAAGTTAACTACTATTAATACTATAACCCGGCTATTTAGGACTGTATCCCTGCTGACTCAGACTACTTAGTCGAGGGTAACGTCACCGCCAAAAGCGGGGCCTACCACAATACTGCATTAATAACTTAATTCATTATCTTCCAATAATCCACCCCTTTAGGATTGTATCCCTGCTGACTCAAACTACTGGGGTGAGGGTAACGTCACCTTCAAAAGAGGGGCCTACTACAATAACTAAGATAATCTCTTAATTATGTGCAAAAGTGCGGAAATAATCAAAGGTTATACTAGATACGAGTCGGAACCAAGTGATTCATCTTGTCTATCTGTTTTTATTTTATTTTTATTTTCAGCATTTTAGTTAGTTTTTATTTTTCTTAGTTTAAAACATTTTTCTAAACTTTTATTTTGGTTAGACGTTGAGGATAAACCGGTATTAAAAGCTCTTGTGTCCTTGGACGACCTCGGTATCTTACCAACGCTATACTACACTCAACGATGGGTGCACTTGCCCATATGTGTGTTTAGTGTTAGTGAAATATCGTGTTTTATAAATTTAAAACTTGACTAAAATAAGTGTTAAAAAGGGCTTAAAATATACACCTAAAATATACGACACTTCACGCACATCAGTAACGGGTATCCGTAAGAGCCATATACAGGTTTCCTAAGTTAATATGCTTCAAATATGTTGTGACATCAGTAAGATGTCTTTCATTATGCCCGAAACGTGTTTAAACACAAATTAGGCCTCGTAGGGGTAGTTTGGTCATTTAAAAGTTTATAAAAGAGTTTAAGTAACAATCTGAGTTACAGGTCTGATGTAATCAGTAAAAATACATAATTTTCTAAGTTATATCAGTAGGATAAATTATTTATGTGAAATTTATCATTTATAGCCAACTATGCACCGTAGGGGCATTTTGGTAATTTCACATAAGCCGAAAAGTTCAAAACCGGAGTCTGAGTTAATCAACCTTTGCTTACTGTTAAAATATTCTAATTTGTCTAAAATATCAGTAGGTATCAACCCGGGTATGTTCAATATGATTCTAAAACATACTATGCGTTAAAAACGCTAAATAAGGCGATTAAAGGCCATTTACGGGTTCGATACTTAAATCTGATATTTTTATATTTCCAGAAGGCTTAAAATAATTTATTTATCATATGTGATCAGTAGCAAAAGGTTTGGAGTCGTTTAGATATGTAAAACTCATTTTATGGCCCGTAAGGGCAAAACCGACAATTACCGGATTAAGCCTACAACTACTAGTTATGCTCAGCCTAAAATTAATTAAAAATCTTTAAAAATCCCAAAATAATATATTACATCATTGGGTATTAAGTTTGATATCAAAAAGTAGGCTTAACTAGGCTATACGCTAATTACGCCATTTTATTAACATAAAGCTTTAAATTTGCGATAATGAGCATAACTCCTAATCTACAAGTCAAACTTATGTCAAACTTTGCATACAAGTTTATATATCAGTAATCAAGGTTTCTACACTTTTACATTTTCATAAATCACGTTTTAAGATAATAAGGGCATAACGGTCAACATATGAGCTATTAACGGAAACATGCATATTAATTGGATAACTAATGAACCAAGGTGCATAATCACAGAGGGTTGTTCTAACATGTAACCTAGTCCAATTAAAGCTCTGAGGCATTTCTAAACCATGCCTAAACGGGTCAGAACTGAAAGTCAAAGTGAAAGTCAAACTATGCGACTTTCGGTTCCGAACCGGGTCTAAACAGGATATTGTCGGGTTGGACATGTTTAGACATGTTCTTACACTTATTACTAAGTTATAATAATGATCAAACAGGTTGTATATGGTCTATAATGTTAATTATGCAAAAATGACATTTTAAGCTTCCTGTTGACTTTTTCTAAACTAGTTTGACCCGACTTTTGACCTGGTTAGAGTGGTGATCAGGGGAAACCCTTTTGAGGTTTTATTACCCACATAAATACCAAGCTATAACTACTTTTAATTCGAGATATGACTGAGCCATTGTTGACTAATCTCGAAGTCAAACCGTAATTACAACGGTTTGACTTTTAGCTAATTAAACAAGCTAAACTCAAATAAAGAAGGACTAGCAGACTTACAAGAGTCCTATGCACGACTTATGATCAGTTGGACCTGCTTGAGAGCTCCAGAATTGATCAGCTTGCAAGAAAATGGTGTGAAGAGCAAGTGTTGCAACTAAGGCCTTATATAGTGGTTTAATCCACCATAACATGTTGACAAAAAAGTCTAGGACACACCACAACCTTCCAACATGTGTCCTAGTGCTCTAAGACTGTTTAGGGGTCGCCCACATAGCATTAATGTCGTTAAAAGATCGGTTCTCCGCGTTTAAAGGCAACTGTCCCGCTTTTCTGCTTCTGGGCGCCTGACGCGGCCCGCCTCCCGATTCAGCAAAACCCAAGCGGGCCGCATGGCCCTTAAAATCAGAATTTTATATTTTCTTTGTTTTGCAACTTGACCTTTGGCTTCACGAAGGGGCAACTAAGGTTATTTCTTGCATTTTTGTGACATCCCACATCGGTTGTGAAGGGGAACAAAGGCGCTTCTTTATAAGGGGCTGGATACCTTCACCATCATGACGCGTTTTAAAAACCGTGAGGGGCGGACGCCGGGGGCGTGCTGGCCGCCAGAGCGGACAATATCATGGTGCGGTTACGCTGGGCTGTTACAGATGGTATCAGAGCCAGGGCCGGACCGGTGGTGCCAGGTCCTGCGAGGACGCTGGACTCCTTAAGGGGGTGGATTGTGACATCCCATATCGGTTGTGAAGGGGAACAAAGGCGCTTCTTTATAAGGGGCTGGATACCTTCACCATCATGACGCGTTTTAAAAACCGTGAGGGGCGGACGCCGGGGGCGTGCTGGCCGCCAGAGCGGACAATATCATGGTGCGGTTACGCTGGGCTGTTATAATGTCCCCCTTTTTCCTTTAACTGTTTTCGGTTTTATAACTTTGGGGGTGAAGTACATGTTACAAATTGATTACAAACGTTTACATGTGGTATGGTTAGCTAAGGAAAGGTATTGCTAGATCATGTGAGTGGTGGGTACAACGCTTAAGACCATTAATCCTCGTAGTAGGACCGAGGGACATGAGTGATATATCTATTTGGGTGTAGCGAACCCACACCCATGTGGACCGGGGTTTGGCCCATGAGGTGACTATGTCTTACAGCCGGAGGCCCGGTACAAAATCTGCTAGGTTTGAGCCTTCCTGTATCACGTCACACATATTAATGGCCTTGCAAACCATTAATCGATATGTTTCCTTGTTTGCTTTCATACCGGGTTTACAAAACCTACATACTTACAAATGATTACAAAAGGTTTATTCGTGCACACATACAAAACACATGAACTCGCTCAACTTTTGTTGACGTTTTCAAACTACATGTATTTCAGGAAATTAAATGTGGATCTGGCGGGCGTTTGGAAGTTTCAAGTGATGTTGGAAATAAAAGATGTCATCCGGTGTCTAAGGGTTTGGATTGTGCATCTTATCCTAGATAAGATGCATAGTTCAAAGCCTAGCTTTTATTAGTGTCTTTTGTCGAGTCCTTTGGAACTCTAAAACAATTTGAATGGTTTGTAATTTGGATTTGAAGTCTGTGTTCGGATTTTAAGACAATGTTGTTTGTGGTGTTTTAAACGTAAATTAATGGATTAACATCTTGTTTTTATCATATAGTTGTTTGTTATGGTTGAATGCAACGATATTAAGCAAGTCACACATAATCACGTTTCCGCAAAAGTCAGGGTGTGACACTATAAAGTTAAAAGATATAAATAAAAATAATTTAAATAAATAAACGTCTTTGATGATGTTCAAAAATTTACATAACTTACACATGTATGTAAAATAATACATGTATAAGATAAAAAAAACATAAATAATTGGTCAGCCCGTTTGGTAACTTCTGAATGGTTAAGTGCTGAACCAGTAAGAGGTCTGAACCATTAAGTGCTGAACTAGTGAGAGGTCTGAACCATGAAAAGCTAGTATAATGCTTAATCATTCATAAATAAATGTCTGACCAATTTAGATTAGGTGTCTTAAATATTTAGACTCAGTATAATGCTTAACAATTCAGACATTTCCTAATGAAACAAACACTTTGAATCACTAAGGGGCTGTTTGTTTTTGCTTAAAACGTCTGCAAGGAGCTTATGTCTGTAGGCGGGCAGACATAAGGCCTTGAAGACTGTTTGTTTTTTTTTTAAAGAAGATCTGAAAATGGCTTTTATTAGCTTAAAAAAGAAGCTCACATCTAACATCTTCAAAACAAATCAAATCTTCAAACATCCACTCCCCAAAATCAGACGAACTCACTCCCTTCTCCTCCCGCTGCCATAGATCTGCTCCGGCCGCCGCCACAGATCTGCTCCAGCCACCCTAGCTCTTCTCCTCCCGCCGCCATACATCTCTTCTCCTCTCATCAATCATTTGAAATGGGTATCTTCCATAGATGATCATCAATTGGTGGAAACCTTGAATTCAAACCTTTTGTTTCAGGTAGTTTATTTTGGTGTTTTTCTTTGAAAACTTAGGGGTAAATTACTTTATAATCTTGAAATATACTTTGTTTGTTTGTTTATTGAAGTGTTTCACAGGTTACCCCAAATCACGTTGGCAATTTGTACCGGATTTGAAGTGATTGTCCCCATCTCTTTTCAGATTGTGATAAGCTTTTTTTTTTTTTTTTTAATTTATGTAAGTTGAATGTTAAATGACTTTTATCAATTGTGATAATTATGATAAATAATTTTCAGCTTATACAGACGATATCCAATTTATAAAACAAACAGTATTATATTTTCAGTTTGCAGACCTTCAGACCACATCTTCAGTTGCAGACATAAAATCAGCTGAAATCAGACTACAGACATTTTTTGTCTGCAAAAACAAACAGCACCTAAATGTTGAACAATTAAAAGGTAAACAAAGAGTTCCTTAACCGTCTAGTGATATAAACATGTAGTTTTTTTTAACAATTTGTTCTCACTATGGCTGTTCAAAAAGCTCGCGGCTCGGAGCTCGCTCGGATTTAGCTCGGAAAAAGCTCGTTCGATTTGGCTCGGTTTAAAAGTGAGCCGAGCCGGCTCGGCTCGGTTAGAAAGTGAGCCTAGCTCGGCTCAGCTCGTAATGAGCCGAGCTGGCTCGGTTCGGCTCGCTTTGTAGCTCGGCTCAGTTTAGCTCGAATTATTTTACTTATTATAAGTTTTAATTCTATATACATTATAATATATTACAAAAAAACTGATTATTATTTACATGTATATAGGTTTGTAATTTGATATTTATGGCATATTTGAAGATTGATTACCATACTAATGAACTAATATTGTATTTTATTGAAATTAAAACTTATTTTGCGTTGTTAAACTTGATTTTGGTTTGAATTGTATTAGGTTGAACTTATTTTGAATATATTCTTTTAAATTATTGAATAATATTTTAGGCTATTAAATTTTAAGAGGTATATATTAGTTTTTTTTATAAAATCGAGCCAAACCAAGTCGAGCCGAGCTAGCTCGGTTTAAAACCAAGCCGAGCCCGAGCTTAGATTTTCAGCTCGGTTTCAAATCCGAGCCGTGCCGAGCCAGCTCGGATTATAATCGAGCCGAGCCCGAGCTTGGCCTGGCTCGGCTCGGCTCGGCTCGGCTCGGCTCATGAACAGCCCTACTTCTCACAATATAAGTGTGTATATATAATATAGATTCTAGTAATAAATTCAAAATAAAAATATCGTAAAATATTCTATTTCCTCAAATAACATTATTAATGGCTGAAAAAGAAAACCAGGCCCAAGTCCCCCATCCACCACCCGGTTTTACGTGGTCTCCAAGAAAAAACCGTGAGCTAACCACAACCCATTAACACCTTTCATTTACCAATTTACCCCAAACCCACCACTCAAAACACCCTTCATCTAGGGGCACTTCCGTCCATTCACCACTGTATGATCCACAGATTTGATATAAATACCCCACCATTGTTCTTATCTGTGGTCTGCATTGCTCCTTACCAAATCTCATCGAAGATATTTTTCTTTCTCTCCAAGTCGACTTTTTTCATCGGAAATGGGCCGGAAATTCTTCGTCGGCGGTAACTGGAAATGCGTAAGTGTTTGAACTCAGTTGTTGTTGTTGTTGTAGATCATGCATATGAACTTGAATTTCAACTTTATTCAATCTGTAAGTGTTGATTTGATCAGATTCCTGTTTGATGAACTGTAACCGTTTCGAATCGTAGATGTTATTTGTTTATTCGCAGTTATTCTTGTAAATCAAGCACATGAACTTTGAATTTGAGTTCATTTTGCCCTATCGGTGTTTATTTGATCAGATTCGTGTTTGATGAACTGTAACCGTTTCTAATGGTAGATATTTTGTTTTTGGTGTATTGATAGGTTTGTTTATTTGAGTTTAGTAAGTAGATTCGTTTTTAATGAAGTTGTTTCACTTCATAGTGTACTGTTTTTGATTGTAAGTGTTTTATGCTCACAATATTAGGTTTTTGAACACAGTTATTGACTTATTGTTGTAGATCAAGCACGTGAACTTGATTTTGTTTAGTTTTGATGTGTACGATTTGATCAGATTTGGCTTTGATGAACCGTAACCGTTTCGATTAGTAGATATTTTGTTTTCGATGTATTGATAAGTTTGTTTATTTGAGTTAGTAAGTAGATTTGTTTTTGATGAACTCGTTTCACTTCCTGGTGTACTGTTTTTGCTCGCAAGTGTTTTATGCTCACAATAATAAGTTTCTGAACTCTGTTATTGTTGTAGATCAAGCATACGAAATTAAGTTTGATATTTTTTGGTTAATTTGACCAGATTTGTTTTTGATGAACTGTAACCGTTAGAATAGTAGATATTCTGTTTACAAAGTAGTGATAAATCGTGTTTTCAAGTTCTGTAAGCAGATTCGTTTTCTGATTTACTTTTTTAACTTCGGAGTATATTGCTTTTGATCGTAAGTGTTTTATGCTCGCAGTATCTTCAAATCTGCTGTTTAAGTAACGGTAGTCATATTGAGGCTTAATTGATTCGAATTCGATCGTTTTTATGCGCATTTTGATTTCAAAACTAGGTAACTTAAAGGAAAATCACAGGATACGCTGAAATTAGTACTGATTTATTGTTGTTATCTACTTTTATGCTTAATGAAATTGTCATATTTATTTGTAGTTCTGCTGTACTATTGAAGTTTGTTATATTATAAGCTCTATTGTTGAAGTTATTAAATGGTTCCATGACGATGTAGTGGATTTGTAAACAGAAATAAATATATATTGAATTTCAATTTAAATACTGAGATATTTGATGAAAAAAGGTCATCTAGGTTTTGTAAGTGCAACTGAGATTTGGATAGCGATATGTCCCTTACTTCTAGAATGTAAATGTGGTTATACATTTTGGTGTTTTTTTAGCATTAGGATCTGTTGGGGTCTATTTTGTTATGGTAGAATATGGAATGTGCTAATAGTACTTGAAACTGATTTTGCTCATGATAATTCATTGTAGAATGGAACTACTGAGAATGTGAAGAAGATTGTGTCAACACTTAATGCCGGTGAATTGCCATCCACTGACATTGTTGGTAAGTAATTACATTATAGCCACCATTTTGAAATCTTTGTTACTGATATCATGTAATAGCTTTAATCTGATGTGAGTCAAAAGTTCTGCCTAATATATCTTAGAACTATATCTGCCACACAAATCTTTCTTTTAAGTGTCTACTGTCTTGAGTTCCTCCACTGTTTCTTTTACAGTATTTGCATTAATGGATTTTAACTAAATTCTCAATGACCCTTTATATTTGCAGAGGTGGTGGTGAGCCCTCCTTTTGTGTTTCTTACCACTGTTAAAAGTGAATTGAGGCCCGAAATCCAAGTTGCAGCCCAAAATTGCTGGGTTAAGAAAGGTGGTGCTTTCACTGGTGAGGTTAGGTATGTATCATCGTATCATTTGCAATTCATTGTTAGCCTATCTTCAAATTGTTCCTTTCATTATGTGGAATATATTGTTGATCTTTTCTTCTTTAAATGTATAATGTAGTATACTTGAAAATTGAAATCTTAAAGCCGGTTTTCTATATGTGTAGTGCTGAGATGCTTGCCAATTTGGGCGTCCCATGGGTCATCCTAGGCCATTCTGAAAGGAGAGCCCTACTGAATGAATCAAACGAGGTACACTTTGTCTTGCAAAGTTTATAGCTAGACCAAGCAAATCGAGCTAACTATGATTGTTTTCTTCTAATTCAGTTTGTTGGAGACAAAGTTGCATATGCTCTTTCTCAAGGTCTAAAGGTGATTGCATGTGTTGGAGAAACTCTTGAGCAGCGAGAAGCTGGAACCACCATGAAAGTTGTTGCTGAACAAACCAAGGCAATTGCTGGTATATATTTAAAAACTACCATTGCTGCTAATTTTCACTATTATGTCCTCTGGGGTGTTGAGATGCCATTTTATTATGAGCTAGTGGGTTACCACCCGCGCGCCGCAGCGAGTTCGAAACGTAGATAAAAATAAGCAAATCGCGAGAGTTAAAGTTGTTTTAGTTAAGAGGTTAAACATGTCATTATAAAAGTTGAGGGGCTAAACATGTTATTTTTTTTAAGTTGAGGGGCTAAATTTGTTTATTATTAAAGTTGACTGGCTAAAGTTTTTTAGTTAAGGGGCTAAAACATGTCATTTTTAAAGTTGAGGGGCTAAACATGTCATTTTTAAAGTTGAGGGGCTAAAGTTGTTTAGTTAAGGGGCTAAACATGACATACTTAAAGTTGAGAGGCTAAAGTTGTTTATTATTAAAGTTGAGAGGCTAAAGTTGTTTTAGTTAAGGGGCTAATCATGTCATGACCAAAGTTGTGGGGCTAAACATGCCATTATTAAAGTTGAGGCCAGGGGCTAAAGTTTGTTAATGCCAAAGTTGGTTGATGTGACAAAATAGCATATTTATAATATATATATAATAATGTGTTGATTCAGGTTAATGTGTAGAAACGGGTCAAACATGTAAAACACAAAAAAAAATAGCTTAAAGTGAAGTCTGTTGAAAATCGCTCAAATTGTGTTTCAAAGCATATAACCTTCGAACTTCGAAGTTCATATTTTTAAAGAATTAAACTTTTATCTTTAAAAAGGCGTTTTGAGGCGCGCCTCAAGGCGTACGCCTCAGGTGAGGCGGTGAAAAAACGCAATTAAGGCTTAGCCTCACAGGGGGAACTGAAACCTAAGCCTCAGTCATACGAGGCGGTTTGAGGCGGTGAGGCGGTGAGGCGAGGCGGTGAGGCTTAAGCCTCACCAGACTTGTGCAAATTGATCAATTTTGTGTTTTCTGGACTTTTTTTTTCGGCACATTTAGTTTTTATTGGGCCTAATTGGTGAATCGAAGCTTACCTGCTGATCGAACCTTAGATTCCATGCTGATCGAACCTTAGATTCCCTGCTGAAGCGTAGAATGAAAGAAGCTCTGTGTCGGCTGTTTGTTTTTTAGGTTTAGAAGATGGAGGAGCGTACAGGGGAGGAGATAGACAAGACGGCGACTGCTTTAGTTTAGGGTTTTTATTTATTAGTAGGGACTCATTCTTTTTCTTGTTTACACCTTTTCTTTTAACTGAATTACAATTTCATCCTCCAGTTATAGATTTATCAAAATTAACCCTAGACTTTTACAAGTTAGTGCATAAAGATGTTGTATACATATATTATATATGTTCTAGATATTAATATACATATTATATATATATATATATATATACACACATTATATTATAAATTACCGATATCCCACCGCGATAACCGATATCTCAAATATCGGTCCTTGACCGATATTCGATATTTTTCCGCATTAACTGCATAGGTCATAACATTACTAGTTTAAGTTGTTTGAACTATTTTATGATGTTTGTTTTATGTTTAAACCTTGTTTGTTGAAATATTTTCTATTTATGATGTTTGTTTTATGCTAATTTGTGATTTTTATGAGATATCTATATATTTTTATAATTTTTTTTAATAATGTTTTGAGGCTTACGCCTCGACCTGCCTCGAGGCTTACGCCTCGTGAGGCTAAGGGAAAACGCCTCGATACCCGTTTTAGCCTTTTTAAACCTTGGACACACTAATTGTTTTTATTTTGTTTCACGTTAATAAATGTACCTTTCTGTTTTTTATAGCTGTAATATGTTTCATGCAGACAAAATCTCAAGCTGGGATAATGTGGTTTTGGCTTATGAGCCAGTCTGGGCTATTGGAACCGGAAAGGTTGCAAGTCCGGCCCAGGCTCAAGAAGTAAGTGTTCTAAATTAGTTTCTACATTCTAATTACTTGCATATATACTGATGTTCGTATACAAAACCAATTTCAAGTAGAAGATCACGAATAGACACTTATACCGATTGCAACTTCCAACGTAACAGGTACATGCAGGACTAAGGAAATGGTTCGAGGAAAACATCAGTGCTGAAGTTGCTACTACAACCAGGATTATCTATGGAGGTATCTTTATACTTACTTTAAAAAAGAAAAGTACGAGTTTTACGCCTTCATAACGGTTCATGTGATTCAATGTTCACATAACAATTAACATGCTGTGTTAAAAAACCTGTTGAAGTATTCAAATTTAATATATGACCCTTCATTTTTACCAACCATTATAATATTTTTTCTAGAATTATTTGTTAACAATGTCTCAAATTAACTGTGAAAAATGGGTATGAAAGTTTCTACGAGAAATTCTCGGTTTGTTTATGAACTCTTGATGGCATTGCAGGATCTGTGAGTGGTTCCAATTGCAAGGAATTGGCAGGGCAAACAGATGTTGATGGTTTCTTGGTTGGTGGGGCTTCTCTCAAGGTAATTGTGGTCCAAACAATTAATATTTTACTAGTAATCCTTTTTTTTTACTAAAATATTTGAGAATTAATAGTAATCTATTTTTTTTTACTAAAATAATTGAGTTGAGAAGGTTTTATGTATAAATTCACTAACAATGTATCAAGTAATTTAACACATTTGGGAGAAATATAAAATGAAAAGCTCATTTGTAGCAACATGGTCGACTTAGAGGTGGCATTTTTGTAATCATGTTAATTATTCAAAAAAGTTAAAATATGCAAGACAAAATGGTGTTGGTGATCCAAAACCCGGGGATCATTTCACATTCCCGCTCAAAACTTGGTATAATACCATTTACTTGACAAGGTATTATAATATCATACACACACACCTGTTTTCAAATTTATGACACTTATACCCTTACTTTAAAACTTGTACTTGGATATGATAGTTGAGAGAGAACTCTACAAAACTAATGACTTTCACCGATGGGATTATCCGTTGGTGTAGGTGATTACCGACGGTAAACCATTGGTGAAAGTCCATGTGGATAATTTGATCTCCGATAGATTACCGTCTTATATTACTGACAGATCACCAGGTTATGGTATCTTCTGGTGATCAGGGACAATGGATTACCGACGGGTTTTTTTTTATTTAATTACCTTTTCTTTTAGTTGATTCCGTCAGTGATTGATTACCTGCGGGTTTGGGTTGTGTGTCTTGTGATATCATTTGTGTAGTCGTGGAAGGTCATATTATAAATTGTATGAAATATTAAGTGCGCCCCTGGATAAAAATTGTGTACCAGGTTCTTATGATTTTCCTCTTGTTTTGTCTTGTAGCCGGAATTCATTGACATCATCAAGGCTGCTGAAGTGAAGTGAATGTATCATTTACGAAGAATAACGGCATTGTCAAAATTCTAGTTTTTGAAATAAGCATATGATCAAAACTGCTGTTTTTCGGTCAGTAACATTGTTTTGGGTTCTGAGCGTTTTGTTTTGTAGACTGATCGGTTACAAATTGCGGGTATCAGCCTCTTTTTTTGTTCTTACTAATTAATAGTAGTTGTGGATATACCCACTTTGTTGAGAAATTTCTCACCACCAGCTATACATGGCTCAGCCTGGCAACAAAGGCCAACCCAGGTTTTGGTGCTGCAACATGAAAAAATTAACTTGAACGAACCGATGGTTAGGGGGCATTTTCGTTGTGTCAAACTATTTTTGTTTTTAATCATTTTGCCTTTGTATAAACGGTATTTGGGTGTATTGGTTTGATTACAACACTTCTCTCTAGCTTACAAAAAAACGACTAAAAAACTTTAAAACGCTCACAAACTTTCAAGTCTCAAATCGCTTACATGGCAACCAACCCATTTAACTGTTAGACTATGGGCCTATGGGCTCAGTTAGGTTTCTAGGGTTACTCGCAATTCCTATATATTGTAACCTACTCATTCAATAATGATTGATGTTTATAATCTTACATTAACTTGTTTCAATTATAGGAAACTTTTAAATAGTTTACATGGTTGACTAGATATCGTAAAGGTAAACCCTAATTGACTCGTTCTCGTTGTCATCCATGTGTATGTCCCATGATGATTGTGGTGAATTTTACCTAATTCCTTTCACCTATGTGACTAGAGATTTTTGCTACCTCAGGGCAGTTAAAAGTTACTGGCCTACTCTTTCACCTTTGTTGAGTTCCAAAATGTTGAAGAAAGCAAGTATTCTTAGTTATCATGTAGTGACTCGAGGGAAGAACTCTAAGCTTAGTAATAACCATTTCGAAAACAACCTATTTGAAGTCTAATACTACATCTGACTCAATACCTCATTCCTCTCAGAACTCTATATGAACTAGTCAAATACAGTTGATATTATTATTGTCACAAACCAAACAGAGACCGGCCAAACAATCTTCGTACCGGTACCGTATTCATTTTTATGGTTTTCTCGAAGTGGTGGTATAAAATTCGTTGAACACAGAGTTGTTTTCGTAATAAAGTATTTTTTGGGTATCGTAAGCTATATCGAGTACCGGTACCATACCGTGATACAATGAATCAATACCAACCGAACAACAGTACCAGTACGGGTACTTGAATTTATTGTTTTCAGTTGATGTAGACGCGTGTCGATTGCTATGCCAGATGTAGGTAACATACTGGAACTGTAATGAACCGATATTAACCGAAAACCCGCCGCGAAGCGCGGGGGAATCCCACTAGTTTGAATGAAAAAAATTCGTAACCAAATGTTTTGTTATCATCTATTAAAGCCTTAGAATATATATTGAACGACAAATTTCTTTTAATTTCTGTCATTTATGAGACTTGAACCCAAGACCTCCTCCCAAATCCTTGTGTTTAAAGGATTTGCCTTTGTCAGTAGACCACCATGGCACCCCCCATTGGTATAGCTTACTGCAATTAACACGCTACTTTCATAGTTTCTTTTACTTTTTTCGTGAGCCCTTTAATACTTCAAAATGAAACGTTCGGCCACTTTCAAAAACCTGTCGTTTTACTGAACTTTTCTAATTCTAAGTGTACCATTTTGGCCAACCCAGCCAACCTTGGCGGTTCCATTTAGTTTCTTCAAAAACCATAGTTAGCCGCTTCGGCCTAGAAATCATGTCAAAACTGGTTGTAGCGGACCATGAACATCCATGCCTGGAACTTTAGCTTTGTGCAGACCGGTTTTTAAGATTGGTTAACAATAACGGCACTTCATAATAATTTGTCCAAGACATCCTGGTATATCTAAAATTTGAAAAATAAAAATTATAAAACTAAATGAAGGATAGGTTTAGGATCAAATACAAAGTCTCTTAAAAATAAGTCATACAAAGGGTATCAAACAAACTCCCATTGACCTCATTCAAGCGGTATTGAAACCGTCTCATCGAACTCTACAATGTGAGATTTTAGGTTTTCACTTATGGATTTGTAGGTTATAAATTTTAGAATTTTTGTTTACTATCGTTGTGTCATTTATTTATCATTGTGTCTTTTCTAAATTTACGTCATTATGTCTTTTTTGCGACTCATTGTGTCTTTTTTTCCTCCACATTGTGTCATATTTTCGGCATTATGTTACATTTTGCTTGACATTGTGTCATCTATTGTGTTTTTGTACATTTCTTATTTTTAAGAGTAATTGTAGAATAACTTAACCCATGAAGGATAATAAATTTTATGAAAATTGTGTCTGTAAATGTTACATAAAACAGGATACAAAAATTAAACATGAGCTTGCTACAAATCGTTACATAATATCCACTCAAAATCTGCAAAAACAGCGAATAAATAAAACTAAAAAAAAGACTTATTCGTTTAGGATATCCATTTTCACATCTGTCACATCAAGTTGCAAAATTTCTGCCCTGCACCCAAGAATAGACCCAATGCTGCAACATAATAAAGACAACATAATCTGTTAAAAAAATAAGATAATATATACAGGAGACCAACCAAAAAAAAGAACCGATTTTAAATAGGAAACAACCGGTATGCGTATCACATTTAAAGCAATAAGTAGAAAGTATATTTGGTATGTGTAGAGGTGTCAAAACTGGTGGGTCGAAAGGGTTGAGTGCAGAAAGGTAATCCCATGCGCGTGTCAAAGCGAGGGACCACCTTTAGTGTCCCGTCTTTTTTATAAATCTTTGTACATAAATAATTTACTAAATATAATTTTGATAAATATACCATGAAAATACTGATATAACACGTTAGACGAACGTGTTTCATTTGTAGCAATTTTATAAATAGTTTACATGGCTGACTAGATATAAATGCTGAAAATATAAATGGTTGGGATAAAGGATAACAAAGATCCACAACTTTTTATAACTATATCTGAGACTTTTGTTGATGATAGGGAATAGAGCATGTGCATGAGCGGGTGAGATCTAACGTGAAAGTTATTCAAACAATTTTTTAATTTATAACACGAAATTAACTTGTTAAGGTTAAGTGTTTTCATACCTAGGATGGGTACGTCCAAGATCTCCGTGAACGAATTCCTTGATGTAAGTGCCAGCCTGACAATAAAAATAAATACGTCAGTGTAAACTAATGGAACTCATAAGGTGACAAAATCAGTGGGTCCAAAGTCCAAACATTCGGGTCAAAACGGATAGTTTGTTTAGTACGGGTGGGTTTGGGTTGAGACCCAAATATGTTTCCTTAACTATTTTGTCAACAGTTTATGAATAAAGAATAATGGTATGATTAGAAAAGCTTTATTACTATAAAAACAATCATTTTCTTCAAACAAAATGATTTAGGAAGTTGTATGCATTAAAAATACATTTTTGGGTGAGTGTAAACAATCAGATCTATTCAGCCCAAATCAGATTGTTATGTTTATTATAGCCCAGAAATCATTATATAAAAAGCCCAACCTAACATTCTATCAAAAAAAACCCAAATCGCTGGATTGGGGATTACGAACAATAAAAAAAACCAGCGCTGACTGCTGAGAACAGAAGAACATAAGGGCTGCAGCTATTCGACTTCGAGGAGAAGAGGAAGAACCGGCGGTCTTGTTCGACTTCTTCAAGGTATGTGTTTTTTTATCTTTAGGTTTAATTTAGGGCTTCAATTTATGTGATTTAGGTTGAAATTGGTCCGACTTTTTGCCCTAAACTTGTTGAATCTTTCTGTAACTATTAGAGTTTGAAATTTAGGATGATTTGTTAACTTGTGTTATTAGATTATGCTATGGGGAAGAATAAAATCATGACTTCTTTTTTCAAAAGAAAGAAGGAAGAACAAGCAAAGGGAATTGTTGATGGAAACAATGAGATTAAACGTCAAAACGCTTCAACAAGTGAACCGGTTAATGAAGCGAATCAAAACATTCAACAAGAGCATCATGATATTCCTCAAAATCCGATTAACATTAATGAAGTGGATGTTAGTAGTCTAGAAAGAGATCCCGCTAAGCGACTCGGAATGTGGAAATATCCGGTTAATATAAGGGAGCAAGTAAGACTACCTTATATATCATTAGGAGTGTATCAAATAAAGCTTGATGAGTATAAGCCTAGAGGTCCAAAGAACAATCTTCGTAGATTTAAATATGCTTGGTTTGATATGTTCCCTAATTGGTTATTCTCCAACGAAACACAAGGCTTATTGTTTCCTTTGTTATTTATATAGTGATAAACCGAATGAGAGCCACAGTCATAGTGCGTTTACTAGTGAATGATTTGACAATTGGAAAAAAAGTTAATGATGGGGATAATTATCCATTGCTGAAGCACATTAAATCTTCAAATCATAAAAAAGCTTTTTTATTATATACGAACTTGTTGAATCAAAAAGCACACCTTGAAACTTTCATGGAAACGCAAAGTGAAAATTAGGAAGAACCGGTTAAGATTAAAAACCACAATTGATGTAGTTCGTTGGTTGACATACCAAGCTTGTGCCTTACGAGGACATGATGAATCTTCCACTTCTAAGAATCAAGGTAACTTTCGTGAATTGCTAAAACTTTTAGCCTATTATAACGATATGTTGCATAGGTTTTGGAAAATGCTCCATATAATTGCAAGTATACATCTTTCGATATTCAACAAGAAATTCTTAGTATTATGGCAAATAAAGTTCGTAAGTATATACGTAGCGAAGTGGGGGATTCATGGTTGATGAGTCGAAAAAAGAGCAAATGGCGATAGTTTTAAGATTTGTTGATGTTGAAGGGGGCTAGCAATACGAGAGGAGAATGGAACGGATTGCAAGCACTTGTTCGAGAATATAGTCCTTGTGCATATTATGTTCACTGCTTTGCTCACAGGTTAATTACTTGTTCTTTTTAACTTTCTTTCTTCGGGTAAACTAAAATACTCTTATGGTTATTACATTACATTTTTGTTTTTTGCTCACAGGTTACAACTTGCCTTGGTTTGTGTCTCAAGGGATGTGACTTCAGTACACCAATTTTTCTCAAACTTAGTTTTTATAATTAATGTGGTTTGTGCTTCTAGTAAGCGTCATTATGAGTTACAAATGGCGAAGACAGTTGAGATTAAAAAAATACTAGAACTAGGAGAAATCAAATCGGGAAAAGGACAAAATCATGTTGGGACATTAAGAAGGTCTGGTGATACACGTTGGGGTTCCCATTTTAAATCTATTTGTAGTTTGGTTAACATGTTTGATGTCACTTGTGCTGTTCTAAAGGGAATAATTGAAGACATGTCTCATGCTACTAGTTCTCAACGTGGAGATGCTATATTAGCAAGTAATCGTAAGCTATATTAGCATCTCCACGTTGAGAACCAGACCTTCTTAATATCCCAACCTGATTTTGTCCTTTTCCCGATTTGATTTCTCCCAGTTCTAGTAACTTTTTAATCTCAACTGCCTTCGTCATTTGTAACTCATCATGACGCTTACTAGAAGCACAACCCACATTAATTATAAAAACCAAGTTTGAGAAGAATTGGTGTACTGGAGTCACATCCCTTGAGACACAAACCAAAGCAAGTTGTAACATGTGAGAAAAAACAAAAATGTAATGTAATAACCATAAGAGTATTTTAGTTTACCCGAAGAAAGAAAGTTAAAAAAGAACAAGTAATTAACCTGTGAGCAAAGCAGGGAACATAATATGCATAAGGACTATATTCCCGAACAAGTGCTTGCAATCCGTTCCATTCTCCTCTCATATTGCTAGCACCCCTTCAGCATCAACAAATCTTAAAACTGTCACCATTTGCTCTTTTTTCGACTCATCCCGTGACTCATCAACCATGACACAAAACCATGAACCCCCACTTCGCTACGTATATGCTTACGGACTTTATTTGCCATAATACTAAGAATTTCTTGTTGAATATCAGAAGATGTATACTTGCAATTATATGGAGCATTTTCCAAAACCTTTGCAACATAATCATTATAATAGGCTAAAAGTTTTAGCAATTTACGAAAGTTACCTGGATTCTTAGAAGTGGAAGATTCATCATGTCCTCGTAAGGCACAAGCTTGGTATGTCAACCAACGAACTACATCAATTGTGGTTTTTAATCTTAACCGGTTCTTCCTAATTTTCTCTTCACTTTGCGTTTCCATGAAAGTTTCAAGGTGTGCTTTTTGATTCAACAAGTTCGTATATAATAGAAAAGTTTTTTTTTATGATTTGAAGATTTAATGTGCTTCAACAATGAACAACTATCCCCATCATTAACTTTTTCCAATTGTCAAATCCTTCACTAGTAAACGCAGTATGACCGTGGCTCTCATTCGGTTTTATCACTATATAAATAACAAAGGAAACAATAATTTTGTATTTCGTTGGAGAATACTCTAACAAATTAGGGAACATATCAAACCAAGCATATTTAAATCTACGAAGATTGTTCTTTGGACCTCTAGGCTTATACTCATCAAGCTTTATTTGATACATTCCTAATGATATATAAGCTAGTCTTACTTACTCCCTTATATTAACCGGATATTTCCACATTCCGAATCGCTTAGCGGGATCTCTTTCTAGATCACCATCACCATTACCATACTCGGTAAATCCCACCAATAGCAAAGCAAAGGTAGGGTCTGAGGAGGGTAAGATGTAGACAGCCTTACCTCTACCCCGAAGGAATAGAGAGGCTGCTTCCAGTGAGACCCCCGGCTCGATAGTAGTTTTGCATCAAGCCTTGGACATAAGGCACATAACACTCAGCAATCGGGACAAAGACCGATTCGTGCATGTACCCTTTTGTCTTTCAGGTATCAACGCCACCACATGATTCATGATTAACCGTCCTCGGCTTTTAACGTTATTTTCATGAAATTAGTAAAATAAAGTTAAAATTAGCGCACTTTCACTTTTGCCCCCCGATGGCCTACACATATATACATTATATGCACATACCGCAAGCGGTGCGTGTCTAGACTACTAACATCCACTTCATTAATGTTAATCGGATTTTGAGGAATATCATGATGCTCTTGTTGAATGTTTTGATTCGCTTCATTAACTGGTTCATTATTCGCTTCATTAACCGGTTCGCTTGTTGAAGCTTTTTGACGTTTAATCTCATTGTTTCCATCAACAATTCCCTCTACTTGTTCTTCCTTCTTTCTTTTGAAGAAAGAAGTTATGATTTTATTCTTCCCCATAGCATAATCTAATAACACAAGTTAACAAAACAAATCACCCTAAATTGCAAACTCTAATAGTTACAGAAAGATTCAACAAGTTTAGGGCAAAAAATCGGACCAATTTCACCCCTAATTTCAACCTAAATCACATAAATTGAAGCCTTAAATTAAACCTAAAGATAAAAAACACATACCTTGAAGATTGAAGAAGTCGAACAAGACCACAAGTAGCGCAGCCCAGCCGGTTCTTCCTCGTCTCCTCGAAGTCGAACAACACCAGCTGCAGCCCTTCTGTTCTTCTGTTCTCAGCAGTCAGCGCTGGTTTTTTTGATTGTTCATAATCCCCAATCCAGCGATTTGGATTTTTTTATAGAATGTTAGGTTGGGCTTTTAATTTGGGCTTTATATAAAGATTTTTGGGCTATAATAAACTTAACAATCTGATTTGGGTTGAATAAATCTGATTTTGGGTTTTTTTATATTAAATATTTTATTTGGGCTATATAAATATTTTTTTTTATAAAACCGGGGGGTCGAAAACGTATATACCTAAAAAATTCTATACGAAAAGTACATACATAACACTATTGCGCGAAAAGTTCGGGGGGTCGGGCGCTCCCCCCGCCCCTTGAATCATGCGCCCCTGACCATGGGGACCATCAGTGTACTTTTAGAATGCTAGAGACTAAATCTAAAATTTTGGTTAACCACAGGACCATCTATGTAATTCACTCTTTAATATTATAATTATTCAATGAAAGTTGGTGATCAAATATAACCTGTGTGCATAGGTGAAGTAGAAAATACTGAGAACTCCCGCCAATTTTCTCAATTTTCATCCTGGCATGAAAAATATTTACAATTAAAAGTTAAGATCATAAGTAATATCAACGACATGAATAATTAAACTGATAAATGTTGTAGCTGGTACCAATGTATAATCTTTTCACGGTCTAAAGGACTTCGACGATGAAGTACCCTTATCGGTGTTCTCTGCAAAACTTTCTGCCATAACCAAAAAATAAGTTAAAATGTAACAAGTATAGCTGAAAATTTAAGAGTAAATTGCATTTTACGTCCTTTAAGTAACGAAATTACACTGGATGTCCTTTATGTTATTGTTTCTCAAAAGGCGGTGTCCTTTTGCCCTAACACAGTTAAATTTTTTCTGTTAACTCTTAACACGTGCCACTCACATGAGGGTATAATGGTCATTTTTAACTTAATAACTAAAACAAGAATAATATATATTAATAACCAAATACGAGAAAATGACCATTATGCCCTCATATGAGTGGCACGTGTTAAGAGTTAACTGAAAAAGTTAACTGGGTTAGAGCAAAAGAAAACCGCTTGATGAAAAACAGTAACATAAAGGATTGTTGGAAAATTTGTGAAAATAGCAATTTTCACAAATATAGGAAAATGATTTTTTCCTATTTTGGACTAGAAATAAATATAATAAAATGAGCGGGTTTTATATATTTATTTGTGGGTTTGTGTTCTATGTTGGAAGAGCTTCGCAACGAACTAAACCACGTCCAAAACGGAGCTAAGATGAATGAGATATCGATGCTCAAAGTTTGGTGTTTAAAACTTGAAATGCTGAAAATGTGGGAAAGTAGCACCTTGTCCCACATCGGATGAGAGATGGAACTTAAAGGGATATTTAAGTAGGATCTCTCCATCCTTATTGTTTCATGGAAGCACACACTAGTGTCCTCGCGAAGGGTGCGGAGCACCCTAACTCGCACTCGCACACGCGCGCGCGTGGCGTGGGCGATGAGGCGCAATGTGGCGCTTTGATGGCGCACTTTGCACTTCGCATCGCCGCTTGAGAGCCGCCTTTGTATTTTTGACCACGTGCGCGTGGTGGAGGACAAGGGTTGCAAGGACCAAGTGGTAGGTGATGCGGCGCATGACGTGGCAGTCATGCGCACGCATGGTGCATGGGTCCTGCTGTGTCGTGCGCGGCGCACCAGAGTGAGTCAATATGGCGCGACTGTGTGGCGCGCTCGTATAGGCTCACAGGTGACGTGACGCACGCGCGCGTGGACTTGAGCCAAGAGGACGCACCGCGCATGGTGACGTGGCGCACGCGCGCACGGCTGTGAGCCAAGAGGCCGCACCGCGCATGGGCGCGCGGCGCACGGCTGTGAGCCAAGAGGCCGCACCGCGCATGGGCGCGCGCGCGCACAGAAGCTTCCAGCAGCAGTTACTGCAGTGCAGTTACGTTTTCAGCATTCGAAACTGACATAGTTAATGCGGTTGACTGAGAATTTAATGACGAATTAAGGTGCATTGAAGACGTTTAATGCAGTTTAATTCTCCCATTAAATTTGTTTTTCAGTTTCTTCAAGTCTAGATAGTATAAATAGGTGCATCCTATTGAAGACCAAGACACCGAATTACACAGCAACTACATTCTCTTCTCTGAATTTCATCATCATCTTCAAGCTACTAGGTACACCTTCGGGTTGGAGTCAAGACCGGCAGTACAACTGCTTGCGGCTGTTGTATCCTGGAAACAAACGTGTTCTCCTGGGAGACACGAAATTTGTTTTAAGGGACCCGTGTCTAACACGATCCTCAGCCAAAGAACAGTGTTTCTGTTCGGATTTCTGTCTTTGTTTTTCCATTTCTTTAGTTGTAATTGTAATTAATTTCAGTTGTATTTCTGTTATTGTTCTTGTATTTCAAGTTAATAAATTATTTTATTTATTTTACACGAACGGATTTCTACAAGGACATCCAGTGTACTTTCGTTTGTTAAAAGACAACGCCTGCAATTTGGCTCAAAGTTACAGGACGTAAAATGCAATTTACTCGAAAATTTAATTAAAGGGATTTGATGATTTAAATATTACATCAGGAACAACAGAAATGAAAGATACTCGTATAACAACTTACCAAGTCCTTAAGCGATGACACTGCTTCAAGATCGTTATCGTTAATAGAGCGAGATATCCATACCAAGGCAGCATATTGTTTCTGGTTACATGAAAAATGAGGTTATTTAAAAAGCAATGCTGCCAGATGGCTGCAAACGGATATTAAAATTACCTGTTTTTCGGTTTCTCCTTCACGCATTAAGCTCCAACCTTGACTCCCCAAAATCTGGAGATGTTTCACTCTAACCTAGGTTTAGAATATGTTTAGTATGTTAAACAATAGACCACTGTTTACTAAACCTCAAAAGGTAAATCAAATAAATTATTATCAATTTATCATTAAATAGTGCTTTTTTGGCTCAAAAAGCTCGAAAATACGTATATCTATGTTGTCAAAGACGCTAGGCGCAGGCGAGGCGCATCGGCCTCGCCCGGAGCCTAGGCGCAAGGCGCAAAAAAAGCATGGGCTTTTTTAAGAAAAGCGCACATAGAGAAAAAAAATATAAAATATATGTTATGCTTTGAAAATAAATAAGATTCCACATATAAAATAAAAAAAAAAAACTATTATATATGCCATTTAAGATCATGTAGCTAATAGTTAGTAGCAAAAGTTTAGGACTTATATGTTGTAAGTTTTGGGTGTGTGAATAAAAGTCTCAAAAGGTGGTAAATACTTTGTCCCACATTGGTGTGGGAACAAAGCGAGTGGTTGTTTATAAGGTAAAGCCTTTACTACTCCATTGTAGCTTTATGACATGTTTGAGTTTCTGAGCTGGAATTTGGTTGAACTCGTGCGTGCCCACACGAATGCAGCTCCGAAAACCCGGGCTCGCGTGAGGCAGTTTTTGCACGCACTCGGTTTCGTTTTTTTTTTTTCAGTTTTTCTGCTTATCCACTGCACCTCGGCACCAATTTTGCGCCTAGGCGCGCGCCTTTTTGCGCCTCAGCAGCGTTTTTTTCAAAAAAAAAAACATTTTTGCGCCTAGGCTACCACCAGGCGCTATACGTGCGCCTCGCTGCGCCCGAGCGCCTAGGCGCGCGCTTTTTGCGCTTTTGACAACATAGACGTATATTACATGCCCTAAAACTTCTATTAAAAAACGGCTTTTACAAAGGGTTTTCACGGGTTTTCTCGACTCAACAGGGTTTCCAAATTATCTTTCCCCTATTTATATGTACATAACTATATATATATGCTAGATTCTAGGGCACAAGTTCCAAGTTTAATCAAGAAATCCAAATATAACAATATTAAAAATAATTTTGTCAAATAATATTTGTGTCCTGTTTCAGCCAACTCACCAGATTACTTTCAAGACTATTTATCTTCTTTTCCATTTCCTTAACGGACGCCTCAGAAGGAAGATGACGCGCATTTTGTATCTCGATCAAAAACGGTCTTCCTGAACCCAACATCCTTACCTGAAAACCACAACTTCTCATGCTCAGAGTATAGCTCATGTTAGAATAAAGTACACAAATGGTCCCTTGGGTTTACCAAAATTTGGGATTTGTCCCTAGCTTTTTAAAAGTACACGGATACTCCCTGTGGTTTGCACTTTGTAGTGTATTTGGTCCCCAACTTTTGCCAAAAGTCCCCATCCATTTACTTTTGGCAAAAGTTGGGGACTAAATGTGTTACAAAGTGCAAACCACTGGGACCATCCGTGTACTTTTATAAGCTAGGGACCAAATCCAAAATTTTCGGTAAACCACAAGGACCACCCGTGTACATTACTCTTAAACAAAAGATAGTTTGTTCAATTTGTTTGTTGACAAGATTAAAGCCATTATACATCTATATCCTCTCTCCCTGCAGCATGAAACTTGTAGCCTTCACCTTTACACATGGGAAGAATGTTTTCACCAATAAGTTCCTACAAAACCAGACGGTTTTGGTTTTTGTTCTTTAAAATATTAAAAGTAAATAAGAGTGAAATTAACCGTAAATTGAAACTTAAAACAGACCTCTACAGATGCCTCTCCCTTCCTTTCATCATCGATTATCCAACGCGTCTGACTCACATTTCGTGACAACTGCAGAACAAACAGGAGTAAACTTGAGATTCAGTCAAACAAAGTCAACCCAAGTGAGCACTTTAGTTTAAGTTAATACACACCTTCAAATATCGACCACCGATGTAGACAGGTGCGGTAGAACAAGTCAATGTCATGTGACAAGGTTGACCAACCTGATGGTCAAACATTCAATATTATATAAAATGAGAAAGTTATGACAATATTCGTATACGAGGGGTTAAAAGCGTCAACGTTGAAATTTATGACTTTTCGGGTAAACATAAGGTGACCAAGGACTTCACAAAGATTGGTTAAGTCTTGAAGCCCTTAGAAATCAATTTAAAGGGCTTGTAATGCAAGAAATAAAGGTAAAACAACTTTTAGAAGGACCGGGGACCGAAACTGCAATTAGTTGAAACTTTGTTATGCTGACCAGGTCCTTACGGACCGTAACACTCTGGACCTTACGGTCCGTAAGCATGTGCCAGATACAGAAAAACAGGCAGATGCCTGTTATATCCGGTTACACCGCCTTAGATGGATGGTTTTCGAATTCAGGGGCTCCTATAACTGGTTTTTAGCATCATAGGACACCTGGGAACATCTTGCAACCTTTATAGACCTATGTGTGATGATCCTATGGAATTTAGCTCACTATATAAGAAGAAGAAGTTGCAACCATTTTGTGCACTTCATTCAACTCACTTCAACTGATTCTCTGGAGCTTCTTTGATCAGCAACCAACTTCTCATAGGTCCCTAATCATACTTAGGACTCTTGTAAGTGTCCTTAATCCTTTTTAATTCAGTTTAGTTTAGTTAATTAGCTTAAAGTCAAACCGTCGTAATTAAGGTTTGACTTCGAGATTAATCAATAATTAGTCAGTCAAATCTCGAATTAAAATTACCTTTAAGTAGGTAATTATGTGGGTAATAAACCCTTAAAAGGGAATTCTCTGATTCCCACTCTAACTAGGTCAATTGTCGGGTCAAACTTGATATTAAAAAGTCAACAAGATGCTTATTTTCAAATTAATGAATAATTAGCAATGTAGAAGCTATACAACCTGTTTTATCATTAATATAACTTGGTAATTAATGTAAGAACATGTTCAACCCGACAATTTTCAGTATAGGCTCGGTGTGGAACCGAAAGTCGCAAAAGTTGACTTTTGCTTTGACTTTCAGTCCTGACCCGATTTAGTTTAGTTTAATTATGCCTTAGGGTTCCTTTGTGACCATAGGACATGTTAGTATAACCCCCTGAAGTTATACTACTTGGTCCTTTAGGATTAAAGTTCATATGCATGTTTCCGTTATATGCTTAAATGTTGACCATTATGCCCTTTTAACCTTAAAACGAGATTTTTGAAAATATGAGAGGATAAGAACCTTTATTACAGAATTATAAACTTGTCCCTAAAATTTGACATCAGTTTGAGGTCTAGATTAGGAGTTATGCTCATTAGCGTAAATGAAAAGCTTTTTATTAATTAAACGGCATAATTAGCATATAGCCTATCTAAACCTAAATTTTAATATCAAACTTTTTACCTACTGATATAAAATAATATTTTGAGATTTTTGAAGATTTTTATTTATTTTTAGGCTGAGCATAACTTAGAGTTCTAAGCTTTATTCGGTAATTGTCGGTTTTGCCCCTTTGGGCTATAAAATGAGTTTTACAAAACCTTTTGACACCAAACCTTTTTCTACTGATCTAATATGATAAATAAAACATTTTGAGCCTTCTGGAATAATAAAAATATAAGCTTTCCTTTAAGAACCCGGAAATAGCTCAAAATCGCCTTTTAAGCGTTTTTAACGCATAGTATGTATTAAAACCATATTAGATGTATAAGACTTAATACCTACTGATATATTAAGTAAATTTTTATATTCTAACAGTAAGTAAAAGTTTTTAAAGTCAGATTCCAGATTTGACCTTATAAGATTATGTGAAATTACCAAAATGCCCCTTCGGCGCATAGTTGGGTTATAAATAGTAAATTTCTGTCACACCCCGATATTTCCACGTATTACCGGTGGGGAGTATCGTGACGTAGTTGATATCATCATAGTCAAACAACACAATTTATAAATGCACAGCGGAAGCAAAGATAAAATATATTACAAACCGATATAAAGTAATATCAAAGTATTACAAACGGAATGTAAAAGATCCACAGGCGGATCAAAAGATAAAAAAAAACTTTGTTCAACAGACTTTAACATCTAGAGCTTGCGAGACTTTGATTATTGATGCCTGGAGTAGCCAGCCTATTACGTATAGTACCTGCACTTAGCCTTTTTGGAAAATACGTCAGTTTACACTGGTAAATACAATTAACTGACTCATTTTGAAAATGTTTTAGAAAAATTGATTTGAATGCACATGGCACAAAAATTCTTTTATAACTTGGGACAATTATTAAAAATAATCTTGTATACAGTTTTACTTATTTGTCGTCCATTAGGGCCGGTTGGTAGAGCCGGTCAAGATTAACTGACACGCCACAGGTATAATGCCCACAAGGTTGATTCCTTTAAGTGGATTACCAGTTTTTACATAATGCAACTGTCAGGTGTACGCCTACACCCCGTGCTTAGGTCGTGGCCATTTCTTTGAATGATGCCAAGGATATCCGGGACATGGTCATTTAACCCCCAAAGGCCATACACCAAATAATACAGAATAAAATGAGTTATGTAAATACATTAATCACAGTCCGATTTAAATGACTACATACCCCACCAAGCGGTATTATTATAATACCGTATCCCAAGCCCGTATAGGGAAAATAAGTTAAGAGTATTTACCTGAGCTAAATATAAATTCAATCCCAGCCGTATATCAAATCAGCAAGCACAGATAGCTTTTACTGGGCTCCTAAATCTGGAACGAAGGTTTTTAATAACCTATTAGATTCCTAACGGGTCTTAATTAAGCCTATGCTTAGACCGGTTAGTTTTAAAGGAGGATACGGTTCAAAACGCATGATTAAGCGAGAACCGGATTAGAATGTGGTTTAGACCCGACAAGCTTGTATACTTGTGTAATAAGGGTAAACTAAACACATTCTGGATTTTGAGATAAAAATGATAAGGTTTGACCTGTTTCGGCTAATTTATGCAAACTAGTTACATAAGCCGATCCGAACGCCAAAAGTGCGTAACGGGTAACCAAAATAGTCACGAACAGGTTTCCTAAGTTAATATGCCTTAAATATGTTGTGATATCAGTAGGATACCTTCCATTATGCCCAAAACAAATTTAAAACCAATTTATGCCCCGTAGGGGTATTTTGGTCATTTTAAAAGTTATAAGAGAGATTAATTAGTATTCTGAGTTTCAGGTCTGATATAATCAGTAAAAATACTTAATTTAATAAGTTATAACAGTAGGGTATAGCATATATGTGAAATTTACTATTTATAACCAAACTATGCACCGTAGGGGCATTTTGGTAATTTCACATAAGTTTAAAAGGTCAAAATTAGAGATTCTGAGTTTAAAACTTTTATTTACTGTTAAAATATATAAATTTACTTAAAACATCAGTAGGTATTAAGTTTCATATGCCAAAATAGTTTTAACTCATACTATGCGTTTTAAACGCGTAAAAGTCGGTCTTAAGCGATTTTCGGGTTTAAATAGGAAATATGAGTTTTTGATCAGTTTATAAAGTTCAAAATATTTTATTTATGATATAAAATTAGTAGCAAAAAGTTTGGTATCAAAATATTATGTAAAACTCATTTTATGGGCTAAAAGGGCAAAATCGACAATTACCGAATTAAGCTTAGACCCTATGTTATGCTCAGCCTAAAAATAAATAAAAATCTTTAAAAATCCCAAAATATTATTTTATATCAGTAGGTAAAAATTTTGGTATAAAAAATCTGGTTTAGATAGGATATATGCTAATTATTCCGTTTAATTAATAAAAAGCTTTTCATTTACGCTAATGAGCATAACTCCTAATCTAGACCTCAAACTGATGTCAAATTTTAGGGACAAGTCTATAAATCATTAATAAAGGTTTTTGCCCTTTCACATTTTCAAAAATCTCGTTTTAAGGTCAAAAGGGCATTATAGTCAACATTTAGGCATATAACGGAAGCATGCTCATGAATCGGATAACTAATGAACCAAGTTGTGTAACCTCAGAGGGTTACACTAATCTATAACCTGGTCCAAAAAGGGATCTAAGGCATTTCTAAAAGATTTAGGCATATAACGGAAGCATGCTCATGAATCGGATAACTAATGAACCAAGTTGTGTAACCTCAGAGGGTTACACTAATCTATAACCTGGTCCAAAAAGGGATCTAAGGCATTTCTAAAAGATGCTACATTGGGTCAGAACTGAAAGTCAAAGCAAAAGTCTACTTTTGCGACTTTCAGCTCCGAACCGTGCTTAAACTGAAAATTATCTGGTTGAACATGTTTAGACATGTTCTTACATTAATTACCAAGTTATATATGTGATAAAACAGGTTCCATAGCTCCTACATTGTTAATTATGCATTTATACGAAAATTTGCTTTCTGTTGACTTTTTATAATTAACTTTGACCCGACAATTGACCTAGTTAGAGTGGGAATCAGAGGGTGCCCTTTTAAGGGTTTATTACCCACATAATTACCAACTCATAGGTACTTTCAATTTGAGATTTGACTGGACAAATTGTGATTAATCATGAAGTCAAACCTTAATTACGACGGTTTGACTTTAGGCCATTTAAACTAATAAAAATGAATTAAGAGCGTTTAAGAAAGCTTACAAAGGGTCTAATGGACATAAATTAACTCAGAGGAGGTTCCATTTTGCTCAGGACCCTTTTGAACTTGAGAGAGAGCCAAATGCAAGAATGATGTGAATGAGAAATGGAGAAATCATGGCCTATTTATAGTTTTGGAGGGCTCGTGGATCATCAACAAGTGTTGAGGAGAGATAACCAGATCACAACAAGTGTAAACTGGTTTTATAAATCAGTTGGCAGCCCCTAGATTGATGTTTGAGAGTGTGGAATCCAGCTAGAACAAAAAAATAGCAGGAAACAGGTTGTCTGCAGCTGTTTCTGCAGATGTACAGATCCACGTGGCCCGCGTAGATGATCTGTATGGGCTACGCGGCCCGCCTACAAGTCCAGATCAGCAAACAACTTTGGCAGTTGCTAAGTTTGGTCCCTGCGAGTATATAACTGCATATAACAGCCCATTTTCCTGCAGAAATGACATAACTGGTCCCTGGGCTGTTATATCAGGTGTATTCATGTTCCAGAAATAACCATAACAGTCCCTGTTATGTTTTTCAAACATAATTTCACTTTCAAAACTGACCAAATCAGCCCCTGAATATGTTAAATGCCATAACTGATACATTCGAGGGCTGTTACACCATTTTTAAGGCTCTACAATAATGCCTGAACATAGGGGACACAAAACATGCCCAAAAATATGCCGAATGTCGGTTCGTTTGGCCGTACGGTCACGTTGTACGTCTAATTACGACGAAACACGACCGGAGGCGAAAAACGATCCAAATTACGCGACGAATGAAATTTTATCATGGAGATCACTAAAATAAAATATTTTAATGCTTATATAAATTTTTGGGTGTCTGGAGATATTCAGAATGTGAGATATGCGCGAAAATGCAAACTTGTGCACTTTTTGACACTTTTAGTCCCTGTATGACTTAAAAGTTTATTTTTGCGCGCCAAACACCTCTAAGCCTACATCTAAGCTATATAAAGGATAATTAGGGTATGTTTAACTCATGTCCATATTCCGGAAGGTCTGATACCCTACGAATTGACAGACTTTTGCAGTTTGACGCAATTAGTCCTTTAATTGCGCAAAGTAGCGCGAAATGTCATTTAAGGATATCCAAGCCTTCCATGGCCCATAATGGGCATTCCCAAGTATATACTTAAATATTATTGTGCTCCCGTTCGCTTAAAAGGTCACCGAAAGGCGTAGATTAAAAAGTTGACGCTTTAGGCCCCTCTATTGCGTAAACTTGCGCATCTCATCATTTATTAGCATTGAAGCCTCATCTAATCCATATTAGGTATTCTTGTAAGTATTATTAAACATCACGATGCTTCAGGTTCGCTAAAAGGTCATTCAGAGGTATAATTAAACATATTGACACTTTTAGTCCCTCTAACTTGCAAAGTTGCGCGTAACTTTACTTATAGGCATAAAAACCTTAGACGGCCATTATTTGGCATTCCTGAGAGTATAATTAAATATTATGAAGCTCCCAGTTTGTTAAAAGGTCACTCAGAGGTAAGAATTAACATGTTGACGCTTTTAACCCTTTATTGCGCAAACTTTCAATTAATTACCCAAACGGCTACACTTAATCATCAAGTGGCACATTTGTGAATATAAAAATCGTAAGAAACTTATTTTAGGTATGTTAACACTTCCTATCCTTTCATAATCAAAGTTTTCGATTTTTCAAAAAAATTAGTCCCTAAATTTCAGTGTTTGACTTCATTAGGGTTTATTACACGTGTCAATACATCATTGGACGTGATTTTACGAGGTGTTACAATTTCACATATAGGTAATACCCTACTGATATAAATTATAAAAATAAGTATATTTACTGATTATATCAGACCTATAACTCAGATTACCATTTAAACTCTTTTATAACCTTTAAAATGACCAAAATACCCCTACGGGGCATACGTTGGTCTTAAACTAGTTTTGGGCATAATGGAAGGTATCATACTGATATCACAACATATTTAAGGCATATTAACTTAGGAAACATGTTCATGACTCATTTGGTTACCCGTTACGCACTTTTTGCGTTCGGATCGGCTTATGTAACTAGTTGCATATATTGGCCGAAACGGGTCAAACCATATCGTTTTCATCTCAAAATCCAGAATGTGTTTAGTTTACCCATATTAAACAAGTGTCCAAGCTTGTCGGGTCAAAACCACATTCTAAACCGGTCTACGCTTTATTATGCGTTTTGAACCATACCTTCCTTTAAAACTAACCGGTCTAAGTATAGGCTTAATTAAGACCCGTTAGGAATTTAATAGGTTATTAAAAACCTTTGTTTCAGATTAAGAGCCCCAGTAAAGGTACTTGCGCTTGCTGATTAGGATATACGGCTGAGTATAAATTGCATTTTTAGCTCAGGTAAATACTCTTAACTTATTTTCCCTATACGGGCTTGGGATACGGTATTATAATAATACCGCTTGGTCGGGTATTGAATGTTTAATCGTATTGTGATTAAATTATTGAGGTAACTCGTTTTAATTTGTATTGTTTGAAATAAAAGCCTTTAGGGGTTAAAGACCATGTCCCGGATATCCTTGGCATCATTATAATCAAATGGCCACGTCTTAAGCACGGGGTGTAGGCGTACACCTGACAGTTGCATAAGGGAAACGGTATCTCACTCTCTTGTGGGCCTATACTTGTGGCGTGTCTGTTAATCTTGACTCGGTTTCTACATCGGGCCCTGAACGTATAACGAACCTGTAAATCTGTATACAAGATTATTTTTATATAATTGTCCCAAGTTATAAAAGATATTTTTGCCTAAGTGCATTCAAATCAATTTTCTAAAACGTTTTCAAAATGAGTCAGTTAATTGTATTTACCAGTGTAAACTGACGTATTTTCCAAAAAGGTTAAGTGACAGGTACTGTACGAAATTGGCTAGGGAGCTCAGGGCGTTAATAAGGAATCTCGCAAGTTCTAGATGCCTAAAGTCTGTTGAACAAGTTTCTTTTTTTTTATTCGATCCGCCTGTGGATCTGTTTCAACTCTTTTGTGATACTTAATATTACAATTTTATTCAGTTGAAATACATCTATCTTTTGCTTCCGCTGTGCATTATTATTATTTGTGTTGTTTGACTATGATGATATCAACTACGTCACGATACTCCCCACCGGTAATACGTGGAAAATAGGGGTGTGACCGGTTGGTATCAGAGCCAACATTGAGTGAATTAAACACTATCCTTTTGTGTTTAATCTCAATGACACAATAGCACATTCCTTGACCTTCTGAGTCTAGACTTAACATAGGAACACTCTCATCTCTGTTAGGAGAAATTATCGCTTTCAATTCTATATATTTTTAATATGTCGCCAAGCAAAGAAGCCATAATGGAAATTCTCCCCATTTGAAGCCTAAGGAAGGCCGAGCTTCGTACTGCGACTAGGATAAACGTGCAACCAAGGAGAAAACATTCAGAAATAAAATGAAGAAGAAACTCCTTTTTGCTGAAGTTCGTTTCCTTAGTAAGTCCTTATAAGGGCATACTTATCTTTCAGTCCCTTCATGGACAACATCATTTCTTTCAAGTCCCATTTAGGGCAATTCTGTACCTCTTTTATAGCATTGTATATGAATGGAGTATATGAAATAAATTAAAATAACATTCCTTCTAAAAGATCTACCATTATAATAAAATGGAAAAATCTAAAAAGGACGAAACCTAGCCACGTGTCACCTTAAGACAGGGCCAAGGTGGTAGTTCCTCAAATTGGGTTCAGATCCTTACTGACATCTCAATTTAGGATTGTTCTGCGTTAAATATTAAAAAGAATCTTAAAGGTAAACCTAGCCTATATGACAAGGCCAAGATGGTAGAACCTATTTAAAAGATTCAAATCCTTGTTAACATCGGTAACGTGTTAACATTCTTGGCAAAATGTGATTCGATAAAATCACTTAAGTCATCCTCAAATTGGGTCATTCCAATTCCTTTCTTATTTATATAATCATTCCTAAAATGATGAAATGCCTACGGGCCATACCTACTGTCCTAAGGGACAAAAGACAGTGGTAGTCTTTGACTCTCTGTCAAGAAGAGGTAATGAAATATGTTCAAACCTTAATGCCTCGATTCTCAGAAATCATGGCTTATAAAATTAAAAAAAAATGTCTTTGTGACTAGGCCTTCTGCGCCGCTTTGAATATCCTTAATGTTTTATGACTAGGATAAATTATAATGAAAATACTAATTAAATATAACTAACCAATTAACCAATATGGTTTATATTATCATGGTTAATGAATCGTTCAAAAATGATGATTCCTAGTAACCTCTAAATAAATCATTGTCAATAAATGTGTAGCAAACAAGCTACATGGCTGGATCAGAGGAGGTCAATAGCCAACCGAAGGAAAATAATGATACTACCAGAATTAGTATAACTGGTGCGGAACTGCAGGCATTAATAGATAATGCTGTTACTCGGGATCTTGACAGACAATATAATGAATCAAGTGATACCCACTCTAAGACTCTATCTGTGGCTCGTAGTAAGCCCCCTACTAAAACACATGAGTTAAAGGAGGACGATGTTCATCACTCATCAAATCAGAGGAGTGTCCCGTCTAGACAGATTGTGCTTCATCAAGAGGCACCAGTTAAGAGCTGCTCATATAAATATTTTGTCTCCTGCAAGCCCAGAGACTTTACAGGAGAAGAAGGAGCCATCGATTGCATGACATGGCTCGATGAGATGGACACTGTTGTTGACATCAGCGGTTGTGCAGAACAAGACATTGTGAAGTTTGTTTCACAATCTTTTAAAGGAGAAGCTCTAGCTTGGTGGAGGTCACTAATCCAGGCTACTGGGAAGATCCCACTCTACAATCTGACATGGGATCAGTTTGTTGCTCTCATTAAGGAGAATTACTGTCCTCAACATAAAGTTGAGAAGATTGAAACTGATTTCTTGGCATTGGTCATGAAGGACTTAGACTGCCAGGCATATCTTACAAATTTCAATACTATGTCTCGATTGGTTCCTTACTTGATCACACCGGAACCAAAGCGTATAGCTCGCTTTATTGGAGGTCTAGCCCCAGAAATCAAGGCAAGCGTAAAAGTGTCGAGACCTACTACATTCAGGTCAGCAGCAGATCTGTCACTATCTCTCACACATGACGTAGTTAGAGACAAGGCTATCAAAGCTTCTGAAGAAGGGAAGCGTAAAAAGGAGGATGAGGGTTCTCATCACTCCGATAAGAAGAAAAAGGGAAACTCTGATCATAGGGAGAATTCCGGGTTTAAAAAGGGTAACCAGCAGACGGGTGAAAAGACCTGGTGAAAAACATGTAGGAAATACCACCTGGGGAAATGCAGATTTGAATCTCAGCTTCTACCTTGTGGAATCTGCAAGTACAAAGAGTATAAGACCTTGGATTGCAAAAAGTTGAAAGAGGCGACCTGTTATGGTTGCAACGAGAAGGGGCACATCAAGACTAACTGCCCTAGGAATCGGAAGAAGTCCGAAGAGGCCAAGAAAGCAAACGCGTGAGTCTTCCAGATGAACACCAGGAGGACATCATAAAAGGAACCAAATATCGAGTATGACAAACTCGGATAAGACAGCCGTTGATCGAATTATGGATGATGCGACACATATTAATGATGCTACAATTGTGAACCTTAGAATTTCCAAAGATGTTCTTCAGACTATGATAGACGCAGCTGTTAGAAAAGCTGTGAAGAAGGCTGTGAAAAAGTTCAAGGAGCCCAATGCTACTTGCTCCAAATCTCAACCAAGACCACCCTTCATTACTCATGAGAAGGATCTCGTTCATGCCTCTAATGTAAAGGGTGAACTAAAAAGGAAAAGGGAGGAGGATAACTCCCAGAGCTCTAAAAAGAAGAACAAACAAAGGTCCAACCAGAAACCTGTATGCAAGACATGCAAGACCTGCAAGAAGCGCCATTATGGGAAATGCAGGTTCGAATCAAAATCCCAATCGTAGCCCAGGGCTTGTGGGATCTGCAAATCTAGTGAGCATAAGACATTGGAATGCCAGAAGATAGGAGATGCGACTTGTTACAACTGTAACGAGAAAGGGCATATCAAATCCAATTGCCCAAAATATGCTAAGAAGCTGGAAGGAGATAAGAAGACTGACGCTAAGGCCTCTCAGATGGATGCAAAAGAGGCCATACAAGATGACAATGTTATAACCGGTACGTCCTTATCCATGATGTATATTCAAGGGTATTGTTTGATTCAGGTGCAGATAAGTCGATGTGGAATAAATTTTGTAAGTTATTAAATCTGCCTGTTAGAACCTTAAGCATAAAATATGAAGTAGAATAAGCGATAAGGGTTCTGCTTTGATTCGGATACCAATCAATCCTTCATAGATGGTAAGTATAACAAACTCTTAAAGTCTTCCATGAGAACCCTAGATATTAAGTGTAAGGTAAAACTTACAGGCGAAAATCATAGGAACCATTTCTTTTGCTCCAGTAAAAAATCTTCAGTCATGAAATTCTAGTGTACCCTCTCTCCAGATGAAGTGCATCATCATAAGTAATTGATATCTCTTGATCTCTATCGATTACGAATACCAGATGGTACGACAAAAGCGCCATATGAGGATTGGTGTATCTTAATATGTTCTATAGATTGCTTCCATGCCTGATCAGTATGGAGGTTTAATGCATGGAACCACAAAGGTATTTCAATGGTCATAGGGTAGTAAAGTCAGCTAATGGTATTCAAAGAAGATATCTAAAATAGAATTGTCCAAGTAAATGTTCCCAAATAAGGAATTCGTGGACTTGTAACATAATTGTGTCACTTAATTGACACAAGCAATGATGGATGAATTGGAGCCTGAGATATGGAAAATCTCTGTAACCTCCTTATCTTGATTATTTTCTCCTAAGATTTACTTTGTTTACCTTCTAAGAAGCAAGTAGAGTTAAGATTTATATCCCATTTAGGGCTGTATTATTATGAAATCTCCAAGACGGCTGGAGCCATCTTTGGAAGAATCAAAACCCTGATTAAGTGAGTTTTAAAATAGAGAATTCATATAGCCTAACTCAATATTCTGAGAATTCGGTATTTATTAAATAAGAAAGACGGTTCATTTTGCTTATGCAATGATTACCGCAACCCTAATTAGGCAACAATTAAGAATCACCATCAGCTGCCCAGGATCGTCGATTTGTTCGACTAGCTGCAAGTATTAGCTATTCCTTGAGATTAGTTTAGGCAGTGGTTGAAATAACCATCCCACCTTAAGATAAGCTTTTCACTAATAGTTGATATATAAGTATTAAGGCTGCTCCTTGGGAGATCTTGTATAGATGGAATGTTAAACATCTATTGTTAGACAGAAGATTGGTAAGTCCAATTATCAGGATCTGAAAGTTGCCTTGGAAACAACGAATAAGATCAAGCAAATCCATAATCATCTGTAAGTTGCCAATAGTCGGCGGAAAATCGAGGATTGATAAAAGTCGCAATCCTCTTAAGTCTTTAATAAGGAATAAGGTTCAATTGAAAGTATCGCTCTAAGAAGGGTGTGCTGAAATTCTTATACAACAGGCTAGTTAAGCTCTGACTATATAAAGGAACATTCGGGAAATCGAATGCAACAAAGGTCAATAGCTTATAAACTAAAACCTATATAGGGAGCTTAGTGGAGCTCACAATATGACCCACATTAGTGATTCAAGGATAGGTTTCACCAATAAGTCAAAATGCATTATCACATAATGGTATGCAGATTAATGAAAAATTTTGATTTAATAAGAAACCCATATCGATTAAGGATCGACAGGTTAAGAAGCTCCAAAAGGATACATGTACCTATTATAAAGGTCAACTGGGGTGCCTTAGAGGCCCAAATGTACTGGTAAAGATTAAGTCCAATATAAGACAGAAAGTATTTCCTTTACTTTAGCAAATCTCGAGGTTGAGATTTCTTTTAAGGGGGTGAGGATGTAACACCTCGAAAATTCGTGTCCAATAATATATCAACACGTGTCATGGACTTAAAACGTGTAAAGGATTGATTTAGAGGGACTAAAGTTGACAAACAAAGAAAGTATGTGAATATAAGGGTTCAAAGTGTCAGCAATGAATAAATATACTTCACACAGCCCCACATAATGTTTATGACCTTAAACGAATAAATCATGGATCATACGAAGCTAATTGTGGAAGAAAGTGAGAGATTACAAACTACAGGGGTTAAATGTGTCAACATGTTTAAAGTACACCTCTGAGTGACCTTTTAGCAAATCCGAGTCTTGAAGCCCTTAGAAATCAATTTAAAGGGCTTGTAATGCAAGAAATAAAGGTAAAACAACTTTTAGAAGGACCGGGGACCGAAACTGCAATTAGTTGAAACTTTGTTATGCTGACCAGGTCCTTACGGACCGTAACACTCTGGACCTTACGGTCCGTAAGCATGTGCCAGATACAGAAAAACAGGCAGATGCCTGTTATATCCGGTTACACCGCCTTAGATGGATGGTTTTCGAATTCAGGGGCTCCTATAACTGGTTTTTAGCATCATAGGACACCTGGGAACATCTTGCAACCTTTATAGATCTATGTGTGATGATCCTATGGAATTTAGCTCACTATATAAGAAGAAGAAGTTGCAACCATTTTGTGCACTTCATTCAACTCACTTCAACTGATTCTCTGGAGCTTCTCTGATCAGCAACCAACTTCTCATAGGTCCCTAATCATACTTAGGACTCTTGTAAGTGTCCTTAATCCTTTTTAATTCAGTTTAGTTTAGTTAATTAGCTTAAAGTCAAACCGTTGTAATTAAGGTTTGACTTCGAGATTAATCAATAATTAGTCAGTCAAATCTCGAATTAAAATTACCTTTAAGTAGGTAATTATGTGGGTAATAAACCCTTAAAAGGGAATTCTCTGATTCCCACTCTAACTAGGTCAATTGTCGGGTCAAACTTGATATTAAAAAGTCAACAGGATGATTATTTTCAAATTAATGCATAATTAGCAATGTAGAAGCTATACAACCTATTTTATCATTAATATAACTTGGTAATTAATGTAAGAACATGTCTAAACATGTTCAACCCGAAAATTTTCAGTATAGGCTCGGTGTGGAACCGAAAGTCGCAAAAGTTGACTTTTGCTTTGACTTTCAGTTCTGACCCGATTTAGTTTAGTTTAATTATGCCTTAGGGTTCCTTTGTGACCATAGGACATGTTAGTATAACCCCCTGAAGTTATACTACTTGGTCCTTTAGGATTAAAGTTCATATGCATGTTTCCGTTATATGCTTAAATGTTGACCATTATGCCCTTTTAACCTTAAAACGAGATTTTTGAAAATATGAGAGGATAAGAACCTTTATTACTGAATTATAAACTTGTCGCTAAAATTTGACATCAGTTTCAGGTCTAGATTAGGAGTTATGCTCATTAGCGTAAATGAAAAACTTTTTATTAATTAAACGGCATAATTAGCTTATAGCCTATCTAAACCTAAATTTTAATATCAAACTTTTTACCTACAGATAAAAAATAATATTTTGAGATTTTTGAAGATTTTTATTTATTTTTAGGCTGAGCATAACTTAGAGTTCTAAGCTTTATTCGGTAATTGTCGGTTTTGCCCTTTTGGGCTATAAAATGAGTTTTACAAAACCTTTTGACACCAAACCTTTTTCTACTGATCTGATATGATAAATAAAACATTTTGATCCTTATAGAATAATAAAAATATCAGCTTTCCTTTAAGAACCCGGAAATAGCTCAAAATCGCCTTTTAAGCGTTTTTAACGCATAGTATGTATTAAAATCATATTAGATGTATAAGACTTAATACCTACTGATATATTAAGTAAATTTTTATATTCTAATAGTAAGTAAAAGTTTTTAAAGTCAGATTCCAGATTTGACCTTATAAGATTATGTGAAATTACCAAAATGCCCCTTCGGCGCATAGTTGGGTTATAAATAGTAAATTTCACATATAGGTAATACCCTACTGATATAAATTATAAAAATAAGTATATTTTCTGATTATATCAGACCTATAACTCAGATTACCATTTAAACTTTTTTATAACCTTTAAAATGACCAAAATACCCCTACGGGGCATAAGTTGGTCTTAAACTCGTTTTGGGCATAATGGAAGGTATCCTATTGATATCACAACATATTTAAGGCATATTAACTTAGGAAACATGTTCATGACTCATTTGGTTACCCGTTACGCACTTTTTGCGTTCGGATCGGCTTATGTAACTAGTTGCATATATTGGCCGAAACGGGTCAAACCATATCGTTTTCATCTCAAAATCCAGAATGTGTTTAGTTTACCCATATTAAACAAGTGTCCAAGCTTGTCGGGTCAAAATCACATTCTAAACCGATCTACGCTTTATTATGCGTTTTGAACCGTACCTTCCTTTAAAACTAACCGGTCTAAGCATAGGCTTAATTAAGACCCGTTAGGAATTTAATAGGTTATTAAAAACCTTCGTTCCAGATTAAGAGCCCCAATAAAGGTACTTGCGCTTGCTGATTAGGATATACGGCTGAGTATAAATTGCATTTTTAGCTCAGGTAAATACTCTTAACTTATTTTCCCTATACAGGCTTGGGATACGGTATTATAATAATACCGCTTGGTCGGGTATTGAATGTTTAATCGTATTGTGATTAAATTATTGAGGTAACTCGTTTTAATCTGTATTGTTTGAAATAAAAGCCTTTAGGGATTAATGACCATGTCCCGGATATCCTTGGCATCATTATAATAAAATGGCCACGTCTTAAGCACGGGGTGTAGGCGTACACCTGACAGTTGCATAAGGGAAACGGTATCTCACTCTCTTGCGGGCCTATACTTGTGGCGTGTCTGTTAATCTTGACTCGGTTTCTACATCGGGCCCTGAACGTATAACGAACCTATAAATCTGTATACAAGATTATTTTTATATTATTGTCCCAAGTTATAAAAGATATTTTTGCCTAAGTGCATTCAAATCAATTTTCTAAAACGTTTTCAAAATGAGTCAGTTAATTGTATTTACCAGTGTAAACTGACGTATTTTCCAAAAAGGTTAAGTGACAGGTACTGTACGAAATTGGCTAGGGAGCTCAGGGCGTTAATAAGGAATCTCGCAAGTTCTAGATGCCTAAAGTCTGTTGAACAAGTTTCTTTTTTTTATTCGATCCGCCTGTGGATCTGTTTCAACTCTTTTGTGATACTTAATATTACAATTTTATTCAGTTGAAATAAATCTATCTTTTGCTTCCGCTGTGCATTATTATTATTTGTGTTGTTTGACTATGATGATATCAACTACGTCACGATACTCCCCACCGGTAATACGTGGAAAATAGGGGTGTGACACTATTTGATACTGGTGCGGACAAAAGCTTTGTGTCCATCGAATTTGAATCGTTGTTAAATTGTACACGCTCTAAACTGCCTAAGTCGTTTTCCGTCGAAGTTGCCAATGGCAAATCTATCCTTGTCAATTCCGTTCTTCTTGATTGTCTTCTTACTCTTAACGAGCACGTTTTTACTATTGACCTTATGCCCATGCAACTGGGTAGTTTCGATATCATAGTCGGCATGGACTGGCTTTGAAAGAACCATGCTGAAATTGCTTACCACGAGAAGTACGTTCTTTTGCCTTTTCCATCTGGCGACACTCTACACGTTTATGGAGACCGACCTTCAAAAGGACTGAAGTTGATGTCCTGAACACAAGCAAACAGATATTTACGCAAACAATACTTTGATTTTTTAGCCCACGTTGTGGAAGAAAAGGGCAAGGGAGAGAGCGTAAGTGATGTTCCAGTGGTTCGCAACTTCCCTGACGTCTTTCCTGAAGATCTATCTGGTCCTCCTCCACCTCGATCTGTTGATTTCCGTATTGACCTCGTACCTGGTTCGACTCCTGTTGCTAAAGCTCCTTATCGTCTTGCACCTTCTGAGATGCAAGAGTTATCTAAGCAACTTCAAGAACTTCTCGATAAGGGCTTCATTCGTCCAAGTACCTCACCTTGGGGTGCTCCTGTACTTTTCGTCAAAAAGAAAGATGGCTCTTTCCGCATGTGCATCGATTATCGTGAGCTTAACAAACTCACCGTCAAGAATCGTTATCCTCTTCCGCGCATCGATGATCTCTTTAACCAACTTCAAGGCGCTACTTGCTTCTCCGAGATTGATCTTCGATCTGGTTATCACCAACTTCATGTTCTCGAAGAGGACATTCCCAAAATCGCTTTTCGCACTCACTATGGACACTACGAGTTCGTGGTTATGCCTTTTGGTTTGACCCACGCACCCGCTGTGTTCATGGATCTTATGAATCGTGTTTGTAAGCCTTACTTAGATCGTTTTGTAATCGTATTCATTGATGATATTCTCATTTATTCTAAAACTCAAGCTGATCATGAACGCCACCTACGCCTTATACTCGAGCTTTTACGTGTTGAACGTCTATACGCGAAGTTTTCCAAGTGTGAATTCTGGATCAAAGAAGTCCAATTCCTTGGACACGTTGTTAGTGAAAAGGGAATCCGTGTTGACTCTTCCAAAATTGAAGCAGTGAAGAATTGGACCGTGCCTAAAACTCCTTCTGAAATCCGTTCTTTCCTAGGATTGGCAGGTTATTTGTCACACCCCAACCAATGGCGGAATCATTGAAGTGGGACTAGTTCGAGATTGCAAGAGACTTCATAACACTATTTGTGACAATATTTAAATCAACCATTTTCATTTCATAATAAAAATTGTCAACACATTACAAGAAATTCAAATAACAACATTGTTCATAACATAAACATAACAAAATTTTGATACAACAATTTAAACCTAAGACGTCTAAATGTGTATCTAGGCATCATCGCTACTTCGTTTCATAGCATCATCATCCTCAACCTGTAACATGTTTAAAATAACTAGTAGGTAACCCGCGCGTTGCGGCGGGATCATGATTTTTGTAAGGGATATATGCCATCGGTGATAATCAAGTCAAAGTTTTTCATATTTTTTTACCCAAATGAGACTCGTTTGACCCAAAAGAAATTTTATTTTTATTCGTTTTTGCTTATTAATACTCAAAAATTACAAATCTACAAACCTAAGTCATCAACAAAAAAGTTATCTCTCTTTGCATATTCTAAGACAACAGAAAGATTAGATGGTTTTATAGTCTTATGGATTAAGTATTATGTAATAGAATATACCAAGGCGAAACCAATATACAAAAGTTTTAACAATCTATCGTTGCTTTCTGTTGCACAAATCAACAAATTTATTAAACTAATTAGTTAGTAAACATTGAAAAAATATCAAAATAGCAACATAATTACCAACAAAGTGTTGCATAGTTCACTCCTAAAACAAAATGTCTATTTCCTAAAATTTAACATAAATAGGATATTAAAGCATAAAACCTAATCAAGTAAGATGTAATGTCACCTAATCAACTAAGATGCAACTGAAACAAATCTTCGAAACTCTTCGATTTTTGCTTCAAGATTTCGAGTTTGACATGCGCGTCAAAAAGGGAATTTTCGAGAACCGTGTTCTTCTCCGAAGGTTGACTCAAATTATCCTTGGTCCTATTTTTATCGTTGCTAGCATCTTCCGAATCACTGAAGTTCAGCGCTTTTCTTGCAGTTCCTGTTGACCCATCTTTCTGTAACTCATCCGGGTCAAAATACGGGTTTCAGGTGGTTCTCGAATCTGGGGTCTGAAGATCGGTATCGTACGGAGAATTAGTCGCTGAGTCGTCGCATCCTGTGGGGACTTGATTGGGGAATGCTTCGGTCATTGTTTTGTGGGCCTGGCGGAGGGCCCCGGTTGCGTGTTCGTATCTTTCGGCTAAGGTGCGATATGCTCTGTATAACTCTTCGACCAGTTTCATAAGCTCGGGTCGTTTTTTGTAATACATTTCTGTGCGTCTAGCGAATGAATCAGCGTCTTCTTCGATGAGTTTTATCATTGCTTTCACTTTGATATCCACACATGTTCATGCACACAAGGAAAATCAATATGTATACATTTTAAACAAATTACATAATTAACTATATAAAGAACTGAACCTAAAATGGAAGTTGAGAAAGCATTTATGTAAAAAAAATCCCAAAATACCTAAATGTATTCAAGTACTATATTAACTTTTTTTTGTAACAATTACTCCGAATTTTACAACTCGGGTAACATTCAAATCATTTTTTTTGACCAAAGGGTGTGTCTTGAACCGTTGGTTCAAGCCATTACTTTTGTGTAATCATACCATATTATGTTGATACCAACTGAAATATTCTCAAAGTTCAATAAGATCCAATTTCTTATATGTATGAAAGGTAGATCATAAAGTGAGATGCTATAAAGATTGATGCAGCACGATCTAACACAACGAAATTTGTATGTAAGCTACAGTTTGCTAAAGACACCGAACATTTTTGCATTTGCATACGGAAATCAATCAAATTATTCACATCTCTTCTCCTGGGAACATGTTAATAACTTCCACAAGGACCAACAGAAATGTCGAATACGCTTACGGAATCAAAAACTCATACCTGTAAGATTTTCGTGAAGCATGAATAATAATATGGGTTGGGTTCGGGTTACACATTTCAACCGCCAATCCGCAACTCGTCAACCTTGTAATCCGCCAACCTGACACCATTGACGACAGAACGCATGACGAAAACCAATTCAGTCTCTCTTTTTTGTGTGAAATCCTTGATGCCTAACTACCCTTTAGTTTGCTGAAGAGTGATGGTAACCTCCCATGAACCCCACAATCACAGCATGTGACAGAAAATCGATCTGAAAAGCCAAGCGTAAAAGGAGCAAACACCAAAACTATATAAGATTCGGATCAAAATGATAGCTTTTTTTTTAAAAGCTAATATTACCTGAAAAACCTGAGTGCAGTTTGAGTGACTCCAGCAAAGAATGTTGTATCCATATTCTTGTGTATTTGGATCAAGTTCATCTCGTAGCATAGTTCCAATCAATTGAGAAACCACTGCTAGAGAGTCGATTGCAATATTTTTCGAGCTACCCATTAACACATATATAAAAGGCGGAACGAAACTTGAGTCTACAAATCTTTTAGTTGAAGGCTGATAAATTAAAAAAAAAACTGTTAATATTTACCTTTTTTTAAAACTAAATAATAATTTTTTTATGCCTTTCTCTTATGTTTGTTAAGAAGTACTTTTAGAGCAACCCTATAGTTGCGGGTTCAAACACACTCAGATACAACCCAACCCGTTATTTCAAAAATACCCAAAAACGGGCTGAAATATCACACAAATAGCAAATTTCAGATGAAGTCCCCTAATATGTTCTTGGCCAGGCAACAACACCATTATAACCATATTAGATTACAATTCAATCTATCAAAATTTCTTCACTCTGCAACATCTTTTTCTTTTTTCCTTCACTAACAATAAGTGTACTCATATCATTTTCTTTGTCATTCTCATTCTGCTTGAATTATATTCATCTAATATTGTTTTTTTTTGCAACCGACGTTTTTGTTTTGTTATCTACACATTTCTTTTTCTTGTTTTCATTTCGTGTGGGATCAGTACCTATCTCCACGCCCATTAAACAAATGGAGAATCATTATAGCAGAATATAACCAGGTAACCACCCTAATCATAAAGATTTGTGATTGATTCCAAAGACCATATTTTTTTCAACTTTCAGGTTTGATACAGAAAAAAGTTAGATGCTCACAACAACAACATTCTTTAGGCACATTTATATTTTTAGCAATATTTGGTACATGCACTTTTTTACACAAAGTAGCAACTGTGTAGTGTAAGTCAAGTCATTGGCTTCACGGTATCAGATGCATTTATGGTGCTCCTCAAACAAGTGGTTGAGGGTAAGTCTCGCCTACAACAAATAGGCATAGTGGAATGTTTATGCAAATAAATGCATTCATGATCTCGACTACCATCGGTTTTATGCTCACCCCTCCTTTATAACTATTTTTCATATATTATCCATTCGACCCATCAGCAACGAAATACAATCTAAATTACGATTACAAAACAACATCAAGTGAATATGCATTTATAATAGCTACGTAATATTGGTGACATTATAAGCTTAATAGATGAACAAACAAACCTCAATAAGCTTTGTCGCAAGCTCATCAAGCAACTCGATTCGACTCTTTGTATTATCTAAAGCTTGCATAACCTTCTTCTTTTGAAATAAGAGATCTCGAGCCTCGTTTTCTTTCCTGGCTTGAGCACTAACGGCTGCTCGCCTTTTAAGCTTCTCTGCTGTTTCGGATAAACTCAATAACCTCTGTCTTTCTTTATTAGCTGAGATAAACAGATTCATCACTTCTTTAATAATGGCATTCAACAAGCATCATCATGAATTCAGTTTTGTAAAAATTCAAGGATGTGCATTTGTGTTGTATAATCATGCTTTGTATAGCCTTACCTATGAAAAACGTGATAGAGAAACGTGACTTTCATGATCTGAAGATTCAAAATCCTAAAACTATTTTTTCTCCATTTTTTCCTTTGATTAAATTGTAAACATAAACAAAAATCAAACTTATCTTCCAACAAATTACCAAATTATAAATTTTTTACCTGGCTAGAATCAAGGGAACCCTAATCGTTCCCTACTCTGATGTGATTCTTCAAATTAAAGGAAATCAACTTCTGATAACAAACCATCTCTTTCGTCATCATCCACCACTCACGAAGATGCTGTATGATCCAGATGTTATATGCTAGCAAACGTGTGTGCCTGATCTTCCATTGCCCACTTCTTCACAAGGGGTGATGGTAACGGGCGGGGAATTGAGAGGATGAATTGAAGGTGAGACCCTTCCTTGCCCACTTCAATCTCGTATTCAGTTGCCAACGTGGTGAAGCATTGAATGTCACATTCAATTGTAGGTGTCGATGGCCTTGTTAATAGGACTAAAGTGGTGTAAGATTAGGTATAAGTTGAGGGAGAGAGGGGCAGGATGGGAAGAAAAAGTGTTAAAAATGGAGATTTGTTCTTGCCTTTTGCACTGCCATCTTAAATTTTTTGTTGAAAATTACTATTTAGTACATAGGAGATGCTTTATATAGTATTATAGATTTCAATGCAAAAGCAAAGGCGAGTACACAAGGTTTGAATAAGTATAGCATAAGTATAAAAGCATTATCTCGAATCCAAATGGCAATTTGTAAACAAGGTAACTAGCATGCATAGCAATACGTCAAACCCAAGTGTCCACTAGTATTTAGCATCCCTCGCCACAAAAGTGACGAGACAGTTTAGAATAAAGACTTAACAAGACCCCGACGGGCGGTGTGCTACTCCTATAGCGCTATATATGTTAAGTTGAGGGCTTAGCAAAGTTAATGACATATAGCATGCATAATCTAGCATGAACCTAAGTAAACAAGTAGCATGTATAACGGATTGAGAGTATAAAAAATGTTTAAGTGTGTGAGTGTGTATTTTGTATGATAACATGTTACAACCCAAAGTGTCTTTAAAAGTAAATGGGTCAAGTGTACTCACGGGTTTGCAAGTCTTGAACTTGAGAATCCGCGAGTGAGTTGTTTGTTGTTTAGGAGGTTGGAACACCAAGTCCTTCTACACGAAGTAAACAAGGCGTATGAGTATCGGAGAGTAACGGTGGATTAAAGATTCGGAATTTAAACATCATAAACTTAAACATATGAAAATAACCATCCTTAACATATGATGTTTGGATGGTAAACTTACTACTTGACAATGTCCATTTTGTTCATCATCAAAGGTTCGGTTTTTTAAGTATATTACATATATTGTATACATATTATTATGTCCAATATTTCAAGCATGAGGTAGAAGATTAAATCTTCATTTAGGTACCTCTAAGTTTCATGGAAGTCATGTAGGAGGTAGGAAGAGTAGTCTTCCATTTAGGTACCTCTAAGTGTTCACCATTACACTTGATGTAAAAACATACAAGGAGGATCATGAACTAAGAATAATACAAGAATATAAACAACTACTCTATAAGAAATCATCAAGTAATGTGGGGATTTTATGTTGGATAACCCAAGTTAGTCCATAATCACACCTACATTAAGTCTTGGACTTAAACATTACTTGTGGGTTAAAAACCCCAAACAAAACATAATGTATATGAGGTTTAACCTCTGATTTTGAATGTCTCAACCTTGTTTTTAAGCCTAACTAACCATAGAAGTGGTTATAAGCATAAGGACATAGGTTTTAGATGAGTTAGACTCAAGTTGAACAAGTTTAGTAAAGATTAGATGAAATCAGAAATGAACAGTGAACTTTGGAGCCTTTTTGCCAGAGTTCCAGGGACTTATTTACTGCGAAAAACCCATGGAATCGAAGCTAAGGTCAATCCAAGCACATAGGAAAAAGAATGAGGTAAATCGGACAAGAGTTGAGTGAGTTATGCTCACTTTAGTGAAGAGGTAGCAATCTGTCAGAACTTCAGAACTCAGCTGCGTTTTTGGTTGATTTGGGAGTGATTAGAGTGTTGCAAAAGTGATAGGGAGGCTGAGATTAAGTTGTATTTATAAGGGAAATGATTAGGGTTAAGTTGGGTTGGCATTAAATATGGTTAGGTGGTTGTTAAACAATAAAAGAAAACAAAAACCCACATGAAGGTGGCGGTCGCATGGCTGATAATCAGCCTTTAACTTTCTTTTCTTTTGTTGTTTGAGACTTAATAGATTTAGGTTTTGATCAATATATTTTATAATCATATGACTATCCTATTTTTTCAATTGTAATATCAAGTGGTGAGGTGAAATATTAATTAAGACAATCAACAAGTAACAACAGCAACAACTTCGGCCGCAACTGCCACCTTAAATCCATTAACTATTTTTTTTATGTTTCTTTTTGTTTTGATCAACAACTCTACGTTGATGTAGACAATTATTATGTTATTATTATATCATACTATTATTATTATTATTATTATTTTATTAACATAATTTGACCACGTATTTAATAGTTAACAAGCACGTATAAGCTATGAGCACCCGTATGTCGAGTATCGGTTGCGCGTATGCATTCAAGATTGGTAACGTATAACCAGAGTATTGAAACACGTATAAGCATGTAAAAAAATAGTATTCCATTATGATCAAAGTATCAAACGAATGCACATATCAATGTATAAACATGTATAAACAAAAGATCAATTTCATTCTGATCGAAGTCTCAGATTTACAATGGCTTGAAACGAAATACGATTACAAAGGAAACAAGCTTCCAAAAATAGAATTACAAGACACGTTTTCTAATTCAGGAAAGTATGAAGAAGCAGGGCGTTACAGTCTCCCCTCCTTTAGGGAGTTTCGTCCCGAAATTTAGGAAGAAGTAGCGAACAGTTGTGGATACTTCGTCTTCATTTCACTCTTGAGTTCCCAAGTAAATTCAGCGCCACGTTTTCCTTCCCATTGAACCTTGACGATAGGAATTTTACTGCGCCTCAATAACTTGACTCCTTGATCCATGATTTCGACGGGTTTTTCTACAAAGTGCAACGTTTCGTTAACTTGAAGATCTTCGAGTGGGACTTGAAGTCCTTCGTCAGCTAGACACTTCTTTAGATTGGACACGTGGAAGACAGGGTGTACATTGTTGAGTTCTTCAGGCAGGTCCAGTCTATACGCAACCTTGCCAATCCTTTCGAGGATCTTGAAAGGACCAACGCAGCGAGGTGCGAGTTTCCGTTTCTTACCAAATCGAACCACGCCCTTCCATGGAGATACCTTGATAAGTACGAAGTCACCTGTCTCGAATTCTAAGGGTTTGCGACTCTTGTCGGCGTAACTCTTTTGTCGGCTTCGGGCTTTCAATAAGTTGTCTCGAACCTGTAAAATCTTGTCCGTTACTTCTTGTATAAGCTCGGGACCAGTGAATTGAGATTCACCAATCTCGTCCCAACAAATAGGCGAATGACACTTGCGACCATACAATGCTTCGAAAGGTGCCATTTGAATACTCGCATGATAACTGTTATTGTACGAGAATTCGATCAAAGGCAAGTGTGAATCCCAGTTGCCACCAAAATCTATTATGCAAGAACGAAGCATATCCTCTAAAGTTTGGATAGTACGCTCGGTTTGACCGTCTGACTGAGGATGAAAAGCAGTGCTAAGGTTAAGAACGGTACCCATAGCAGATTGAAAGGCTTGCCAAAGACAAGACGTAAAACGAGCATCACGGTCGGAAATGATGTCAATGGGGATACCATGATGATAAATGATCTCATCAGTGTAGATTCTAGCCAATTTCTCGACTTTGAAATCTTCACGAATGGAAAGAAAATGAGCTGATTTGGTCAATCGATCGATGATCACCCAAATACTGTCATGACCAGAGGAGGTACGAGGAAGCTTAGTGATAAAGTCCATGGCAATGCTCTCCCATTTCCAGACAGGGATTTCTGGCTGTTCGAGCAAACCAGAGGGACGTTGATGTTCAGCTTTTACCTTCGAACAAGTGAGACATTTTGCAACGTAGGAGGCGATATCCCTCTTCATCCCAGGCCACCAATAGGACGTACGCATGCCGTGGTACATCTTATCAGCACCAGGATGAACATCATATTTCGATTTATGCGGCTCGTTCATCAGAAAGTCTCGAAGGTTTTCACAATTAGGGATCCAGATACGATTGAGATAGTATAGAATACCATCAGGTTTGGACACGAGATCATGCTCCCTAGAGCCTCGTATCTCAACAATGAGACTACCTTCGTTAATAGAGGTATATTGAGCTTCACGAATACGACATTGAAGATCGTTAACGAGTTGGAGACAACGAATACTCTTCACATGAGTTTTACGACTAAGAGCGTCGGCTACTACATTCACTTTACCTAGATGGTATTTGATTTCGCAGTCGTAGTCGTTTAACAGTTCCACCCAACGACATTGACACATGTTTAGTTCCTTTTGGTCGAAGATATGTTGAAGGCTCTTATGGTCGGTGAAGACCACACACTTAGTACCATAAAGGTAGTGTCGCCAAATCTTCAACGCAAAAACAACTGCACCAAATTCAAGGTCGTGAGTAGTATAGTTCTTCTCATGTATTTTGAGTTGTCTCGACGCGTAAGCGATAACCTTGTCGCGTTGCATAAGGACGCAACCAAGACCAAGGTTTGAAGCATCACAATACACGACGAAGTCATTGTTTCCATCAGGAAGTGCGAGAATAGGAGCATTGCAAAGCATGTCCTTGAGGGTTTGAAAAGATTCCTCTTGTTCGGGACCCCAAACGAAAGGTTTCTCTTTTTGAGTCAAGGAGGTCAAAGGAACGGCGATTTTCAAAAAGTTAGAGATAAAGCGACGATAATAACCAGCAAGACCAAGGAAAGAACGAATTTCAGACGGGGATTTTGGTGCAATCCAATTCTTCACAGCTTCGATTTTAGTGGGGTCAACGTGAATACCAAGCTCGTTGACAGTATGACCAAGAAATTGAACTTCTTTTAGCCAGAATTCGCACTTGGAGAATTTGGCGTATAGACATTCAGTACGAAGAAGTTCAAGGATAAGACGCAAGTGTCGCTCATGCTCTCCTTGTGTCTTGGAATAGATAAGAATATCGTTGATGAAGACGATTACAAAACGATCCAAGTATGCTTTACACACGCGGTTCATCAAGTCCATGAAGACGGCGGGTGCGTTGGTCAAGCCAAAGGGCATGACCACGAACTTGTAGTGATCATATCGCGTACGAAAGGCGGTCTTAGGTATATCTTCTTCGAGGACTAGAAGTTGATGATACCCAGAATGAAGATCGATCTTTGAGAAGCAGGTCGCGCCTTGCAATTGATTGAAGAGGTCATCGATGCGAGGAAGATGGTATCGGTTCTTGACAGTAAGCTTGTTGAGCTCACGATAGTCAATACACATACGGAATGACCCATCTTTCTTTTTGACGAACAAAACAGGAGCGCCCCAAGGAGAAGTACTAGGGCATATAAAGCCTTTATCAAGAAGCTCTTGAAGTTGACTAGAGAGTTCTTGCATCTTAGAGGGTGCTAAACGGTAAGGGGACTTAGAGACAGGCGTTGCGCCAGGCACTAAATCGATGCGAAAGTCGACAGAACGAGCAGGGCGGACCAGGAAGATCGTCAGGAAACACATCAGGGAAATCACGTATGACGGAAACGTCGCTTATGCTTGGGCCTTTGTCCTTCTTTTCCACAATGTGGGCGAGAAAGGCGAAGGTACCCTTGCGCAAGCATTTGTTCGCTTGGATACACGACATAAGCTTGAGACCTTGAGAAGGTTTTTCGCCATAGACGTGTAGGGAATCACCGTTTGGAAGAGTGTTGGGATTGAACCCTACCAAAGGAACAGTTGATTAAAGCCAAAACCGGATCCGAGCAGTGGATCCAGAATAAGCAGATGTTTGTATTTCATTCTCTCCCCTTGAAAGTGTTTCTAACATCTGATGACCTTCATCCACTGATCCTTTACAACAACTGCTGCCTTACAACTGCTGATCAAGTATAAAGACTGATGAAGACTAAAGCCCTGATGATCAATCTACTGTTATGGGTCAAGTACTGCTGAAGAAACAAAGTACTGCTGGAGTCACAACAGTGGAAGGATAAAGCAGTAGTTTAGTCTTTCCTTTGTAATGTATTGTAACCAGTAGTTAGCTAAACAGTGCTTGTAATAGATCAGTAGTTTCAGGTTGTTAGGAGGTTATATGTCACTTTCATGGTGACGTCAGCCAAGATGCTTCAGTGGTTTGCTTGTGCCTATAAATAGAACAGTACCCTGTACTGTTCTATTAGTTCTTTCATCTCTGTCATTCTATACAAGCAATCTATTGAGCTCAGGCTGAGGGGGAGTTTGTTACATGCATGCAAAGTTGTAATCGGTGATTGGAATAAATTTAATCATTCAGTTCAATGTTCAAATATGTGTGTTGAAAGCATTTCTCTTATTTGATTGTGTGCAAAGTTTATTTCCATTTTAATTCCGCTGCAATTACTTATTCATCTTCATTAATTTCTAAACGAAAAACACAATAAAAAAGAAACTCAGATCCTATCAATTGGTATCAGAGCATAGGGCAGTCAAATTCGATCTAACCATCAATTTGACATAAAAGTTCAGCTCGATCTCCGTAACAACCCTCGGTAAAACCAACACCCTCATAATATTTCCGACACCCCAGTATATCTTAAAATATTCCCTTATGTCTTATAATGCACCCCGTATGTTTAAACCGAGCCCGAAATATGTTATAACATATAAAATAAATTAAAAACAATAAATATTAAGTTGAGGCGGGCCGCGTAGGACCCCATCCCAAGCTCACGCGGGCTGTATGAAGATCTAGACCTGATTCGTCTGATTTCTTAAGTTTAGGCGGGCCGCGTGAGAACACCCCATTAGTTTATGCAGGCCGCGAGTGTCCTAAAAGGTGGCGCAGCCCGGTGCGGCCACGTGGCCCAACACCCGGACAAGCTAGTTGACGACCCAGCTAAGCTACGCAGTTGACCGGAGTCAACGCGAGCCGCGTAGCCCTATGTCCACCCTTACGCGGGCCGCGTGGAGACCAGTTTCAGCAACTATATAAGAAGGCCATCGGGTTTCACTTTCCGTCATTCACAATTCAATTCCCAATCTCAATTTCTGTAGAAGAGTTATAATAGTCGGGTATTATACCCCTAATTAGTGAGGTTCTGCTCCCTTGTAAGTATTATAACCCCAGTTTCGTAATAGTTATGCTGCCCGATTGATTTAGGGTTCCGTAACAACTGTCGTGGTTCTGCCCGACGTAGTTGTTGGAATGCCGTCTCGGGGAGGGTATCATTAATATTTTCAAAGGGTTATGGTACTAACCAATGTACATTTGTATAAATTATAGATTATATCCAGGAAACCCTTACGTGAAGTCTAAGATAGCAATGTGAGTTTATCCTCTTTTTGTTAATCTTTTTGGAATGTTTTACAAAACCTTAATTGTTTTATAATGCAATTTAGCAGTGATTGATTCTTTGTAGTTCTTCAATTACTGCCAGTATGTTGGGGTTTTGTATACAAAATTTACTACACTGTGAGTAGTAAGTCGGGATGACAATACGTTACCATTGGACAATGAGTTAGCCAATGGGTAATATGACCCACAAGTCAGGATTGACAGTACTAATGGAGTAATTGTGTAGAAATAAACAATGTGATCGCTCTCAATACTGTTCACTGTGACTTTTTATTTAAACTTGATTAAACTGGGATTCACTCACCAGTATTTCCCACTGACAAATGTTTTTAAAACGCGTTTCAGGTAACCCAATGTGACAGCCAATTAGTAGAAAGCCAGCTGGAGAGCACTAAAGGCTTGGGGAAAATGTGGCTATAAAAGTTACCTAATAAACGATGTTTTAAATTTAATAAAAATAGGGTTTATCCCTATAAATGTATTGTAATAAGAAACTTGGGTTTTCCCATGTGATTATTAATATTAAATATGGTGGTTTTACTCTGATAAACATTTCCTTACTACGGTCCTGATGAAATTTCCGCTGCAAGATTAAATAGCTGATACCACCGAAACTCTGGGTTCGCGTCCGCCCGTTCCCGGGACAGATAAGGGATCGGGGGTTGCGACAGAAGGTGGTATCAGAGCCTAGCCACTGGTCTGAGCCAAAGAAGTGTTCTGCTGACACTTAAGTTCTAAATTTTGTGTTAGGAAATAATGGAAATATGTGCATAACTGTATTTATTTGTTATGTGTTATTTGACTATTTGTTAGTTTACAGTATGAGTGATCAAGGACCCTCAGACATGAGTCGTTAGTTGTTTGAATCACCAAGGAGTGAAGGTACCTCGTCACAGCCTGCCCTTTCTGGGTATACTGTTGATCAGGAAGAAGGAATGTTTGCTTTTAAAGCACAGTCAGAAGAGCCATTCCCTCATAAGAAACGAGGATGGTTCAGTAAGGAAGCCTTTGCTCGTAGGAAAAGAATGCGAAAGTTGCAACAGCAAAGAGTTTTAGCAGCTGCTAAGCGAGAGACAGATGCCCATACGCAGGATATACTTAATAGAAGCCTAGCCAATTTCCATATCCTAGCTACAACTGCTGCTGACCCAAGTCTGGAACAACTAGTAGCCCCACAATCACAAAACCTAGACCAACCCATGGAGATAGAAAATATTGACAATTAAGTGGAGATGCATGACTTTAACCCAGAAGAAATCCCTAGGGTACCTGCACCAAACCCCCTAGACCCAAATTATGACCCCTGGTGGGATGATAATAGGGACTTTGTGCATCGTTATCCTATCCATGAAGACACACCCATAGGAGCCTATCCAGGTATGGACCCTTTAGATCCCTATTACCATGATAACTACATTAGGGAAATCTTAGAGGATCCTTACCAGTTTCAGGAACTTTCACCCCCATATCAGGAACCCGCACCCCAGATTCCGAACCCAGTCTTAGAACCTGCACCCCCAATGAGTGCAGAAAACGTGCAAGAACTTAGGACTTTCGGGGAGGAAATTTTAGAAAGCAGTGAGAGAATGCGACAGGTGGGAGAGCGTCTCGTATGGAAATACGATGAGCGCAATATGGATTTTTGGATAAATCCATATCCGTGAATGTGAGAATCGAGACAGTGATAGTAATATTATAATAATAATAAAATAAAATATGTGTGTATGGATGCATATTACTATTAGTGTGATTCTATTTCTGTCAGTATTGTAATTTTTAATTCAGTACTAGAATGTAATAGATGCATAACAGTATATAGAAATAGAGTAAAAGTCGCAATGATCGACGTTTTTGGCTAGATTGAGTATCATATGATTAACTATATTAAATATTATATTGTGATACTAATATGGGAAAAATGTTTAAAATTCAGATGGCCGATGAAGGAAATCAAGGAAATCTGAATAATGATAACCAGAGTAACATTAACGTGGTTAATGAGAATCCGAGTATCAATAACAATGGAAACCAGATGGATAATAGTTCTGTTCAACATATAGTGGCACAAGGAATCATAGATGCAATGCCATTTATTATTCAAACTATTCAAGAAGCGAATAATAAAAGTAAGCATAGCAGTAAGCAACCCATCGAACCTGAAAACAGCGTGAACAATGGACCTGTACTTCAAATGCCTATTCCCAAAAGGAGAAGAACCATGCCTTATGGTTGTTCTTATAAAGAATTCTGGTCTTGTAAACCAATGGAATTCTCAGGCAACGAAGGGGCCATTGTGACTCTACGCTGGATAGAGAAGACTGAGGCAGTCTTAAGAATAAGCAAGTGTGCTGAAGAAGATAAGATATTGTTTGCTTCTAATCTGTTTAAGAATTCAGCGTTAGAATGGTGGAACACTATCCTCCAATCAAGAGGAAGTGATAGAACCTACAATATGGAATGGGAAGAATTCAAGAACAAGGTAGAAAGGAAATTCTGCCCACCTAATGAAAAAGGAACAGATAGCAAACAAATTCCTAAACCTTAGGATGACTGGTGTGGATAGTAAGGGATATACTAAAATATTCTTCGAATATGCTAGAATAGTGCCAACTCTTGCTTCACCAGAACCAGTGTTAATCTCCCGTTATATTTGGGGATTAATTGGAGAGATAAGACATGTAGTCAAGACAGCTAGACCTCAAACCATAGAAGAAGCTGTAGAACTAGCAAATACCTTGACAGATGAACTTGTCCGTACTAGAGAAGAAGACCAGAGGAAAAACCTAACCCAAAGGCTTACCCAAGAATTCCGTTCTGGGAATTTCAACCGTAGGAATATAGGTTCTACCTCTGCACCTTTCTGCAAAGTCTGCAAGAAAAAGCATTCGGGAAAATGCTCCGCTCTTTGCAATTATTGTAAGATGCCAGGGCACAAGGAAGAAAACTGCAGGAAGAAATCCAGTAATGGACTATGCTACAACTGTGGAGAAAAAGGTCATATCAGGCCAAATTGTCCAAAAACAACCCCAGCTGCAAACAACAAGAATACTAAAAATGCTAGAGCATTTGTTCTGACTGCAGATGAAGCTAAGATGATTCCAGATGTCATAGCTGGTACGTTTTTAGTTAATGATATTTTTGCTAAAGTATTATTTGACTCTGGTGCAAACCAAAGTTTTATTAATACGTCATTTTGCAAATTTCTAAATCAGTCATTAACTAAACTACCACAAGAATGTCTAGTAGAGACAACTAATGGAGAAACCGTTAGGATTTCTGAAATCTTGCAGGGAGCAAGAATAGAAATTTTAGATCAGAAATTTATAGCAAACCTTTATCCCATGAATCTGGCAGGATTCGATGTTGTTTTAGGAATGGATTGGTTAATAGCCAATAAAGCCAATATTTTATGTGATCAAAAGTCAATTCAAGTAAATTCACCACCAGGTAAAAAGATCACAATTAAAGGAGATAAGCTATCTAGATCCACAAAATTCATCTCTATGATGAAAACTGCAAGTTATATAAGAAAAGGTTCTATAGTGTATATGATTTCCATAATCACTAACACTAAGGGAAAAGAACTAAAAGACATTCCAGTAGTGTCTCAGTTTTCAGATGTCGTTCCAGAAGAATTACCAGGACTACCTCCAGATAGAGAAGTTGAATTCAGAATTCACCTGCTACCAGGAACGACACCAATTGCCAAAGCACCTTACCGTTTGGCACCCGCCGAAATGCAGGAATTGAAGAAACAATTAGATGAATTGTTAGAGAAATGATTTATACAACCAAGTTCATCGCCATGGGGAGCGCCGATACTGTTTGTTAAAAAGAAAGACGGATCGATGCGTATGTGCATTGATTACCATGAATTAAACAAGGTCACGATTAAGAATCGGTACCCATTACCAAGAATCGATGATCTGTTTGATCAACTGCATGGAACTCGATTTTTCTCTAAAATTGATTTAAGGTCAGGATATCATCAATTAAAGGTACAGGAAGAGGACATTCCTAAGACCGCTTTCAGAATAAGGTATGGTCATTATGAATTTACTGTCATGCCATTTGGTTTAACCAATGCCCCAGCTGCATTTATGGACATGATGAACCGAATATGTAAGCCATATTTGGATAAATTCATAATTGTCTTTATAGATGATATTCTAATTTACTCTAAGAGTAAAGAGGATCATGCAAAGCATTTGAACGCACTTTTGAGTCTGTTAAGAAAGGAAAAGCTTTATGCTAAATTTTCTAAGTGCGAATTTTGGTTAGAACAGGTACAGTTTCTCGGACACCTAGTCAATCATGAAGGAATTCATGTAGATCCAACAAAGATCGAAGCAATTACTAAACGGAAAACCCCTGAGTCACCAACCGAGGTTAGAAGTTTCTTAGGTTTGGCCGGTTACTATAGAAGATTTATTCAAGATTTTTCTAGAATAGCCATTCCCTTAACTAAGCTAACCTGTAAATCTGTTAAGTTTGAATGGGGATTCAAACAAGAAGAAGCTTTTAGAAACCTTAAGCAAAGATTAACCCATACACCTATACTAGCGTTACCAGAAGGAGCTGAAGACTTTGTAGTCTACTGTGATGCTTCTAAATTAGGTTATGGATGTGTATTAATGCAACGACAAAAGGTTATAGCTTACGCATCTAGACAACTTAAGAATCATGAAGAGAATTATTCAACCCATGATTTAGAGTTAGGAGCTATAATTTTTGCCCTTAAGATTTCGAGACATTACCTTTATGGTAGTAAGTTTACCATATTTACTGATCATAAGAGTTTAAGGTATATCTCCAAGCAAAAGGAGTTGAATATGAGACAAAGACGCTGGATGGAGATGCTTAGTGATTATGATTGTGATATCCAGTATCATGAAGGAAAAGCAAATGTAGTAGCAGATGCTTTAAGTCGAAAGTATCATGAAAAGATAAAAAGGTTACGTTCTCTTAAATTAAATCTGCAAGTAGATTTAAATGATCAGATAAGAGAAGCACAAAAATCAGTAATCAAGGAAGATACTGAAAAATTAAAAGGTATGCTAAAAGAATTGGAACAAGGAATAGATGGAATTTGGAGATTCCATAAAAAGAGAACGTGGATACCTAAATTAGGAAACCTGCGTAATCGTATACTAGAAGAGGCCCATAAGTCTAAATATACGATGCATCCATGGAATGATAAAATGTACCATGATTTAAGGAAAAATTTCTGGTAGATAGGAATGAAGAAGGACATAGCAGCCTATGTTTCTAAATGTCTAACTTGTTCACAAGTTAAGGCTGAACACCAGAAGTCCTCAGGATTTCTACAACAATTAGAAATGCCAGTGTGGAAATGGGAATTGATAACAATGGTTTTTGTTACTAAATTACCCAAAACTAAGAAAGGAAATGATACAATCTGGGTGATTGTAGATAGGCTAACCAAGTCAGCTCATTTCCTACCAATGAAAGAAACTTTCAGTATGGAACAATTAGCTAAATTATATGTAAATGAAATTGTTTCTTTACATGGCATTCCTTTATCAATTGTTTCTGATAGAGATAGCTGATTTACCTCTCATTTTTGGTCAAGTTTCCAAAAGGCAATGGGAACCAAGTTAAAATTGAGCACAACTTGTCATCCTAAAACGGATGGACAAAGCGAAAGGACAATTCAGACAATGGAGGACATGCTTAGAGCTTGTGTAATTGATTTTGGAGGTAATTGGGATGATCACTTACCTTTAATAGAATTTTCTTATAATAATAGTTATCACACAAGTATCAATGCTGCACCATTCGAAGCACTTTATGGACGAAAGTGTCGAACCCCAGTCTGTTGGGCAGAAATTGGAGAAAAGCAACTATATGGACCTGAGATAGTGCAAGAAACAACCGACAAAATTATTCAAGTCAAGGAACGACTGAAAGCAGCTCGTGATCGACAGAAGAGTTATGCTGATAACCGACGCAAACCGTTAGAATTTCAAGTAGGAGAAAAAGTATTATTAAAGGTCTCTCCTTGGAAAGGAGTAGTAAGATTCATCAAACGGGGAAAGCTAAGTCCCAGGTATATTGGACCTTTTGAGATTATTAGAAGAATAGGACCTGTAGCCTATCAGCTACAACTGCTAGAGGAAATGGCAGGAATACATGATGTGTTTCATGTATCAAATCTCAAGAAATGTTTAGCTGATGAATCACTGATAGTGCCTCTTAAGGATATATAGGTAAATGAACAACTCAAGTTTGTAGAAAGGCCTCTACAAATTGAAGACAGGAAAGTCAAGAATCTCAAGCATAAGAGATTAGTTCTGGTCAAAGTGAAGTGGGACTCCAAAAGAGGACCTGAGTACACATGGGAACTTGAATCTGATATGCAAAGGAAATATCCGCATTTGTTCCAGTAGATCTCGAGGACGAAGCTCTAAAACAAGGTGGGGAGGATGTAACAACCCTCAGTAAAACCAACACCCTCATAATATTTCTGACACCCTAGTATATCTTAAAATATTCCCTTATGTCTTATAATACACCCCGTATGTTTAAACCGAGCCCGAAATATGTTATAACATATAAAATAAATTAAAAACAATAAATATTAAGTTGAGGCGGGCCGCGTAGGACCCCATCCCAAGCTCACGCGGGCGGTATGAAGATCTAGACCTGATTCGTCTGATTTCTTAAGTTCAGGCGGGCCGCTTGAGAACACCCCATTAGTTTACGCGGGCCGCGAGTGTCCTGAAGTGTGGCGCAGCCCGGTACGGCCACGTGGCCCAACACCTGGACAAGCTAGTTGATGACCCAGCTAAGCTACGCAGTTGACCGGAGTCAACGCGGGCCGCGTAGCCCTATGTCTACCCTTACGCGGGCCGCGTGGAGACCAGTTTTAGCAACTATATAAGAAGGCCATCGGGTTTCACTTTCCGTCATTCACAATTCAATTCTCAATCTCAATTTCTGTAGAAGAGTTATAATAGTCGGGTATTATGCCCCTAATTAGCGAGGTTCTGCTCCGTTGTAAGTATTATAATCCCAGTTTCGTAATAGTTATGCTGCCCGATTGATTTAGGGTTCCGTAGCAACTGTCGTGGTTCTGCCCGACGTAGTTGTTGGAATGCCGTCTCGGGGAGGGTATCATTAATATTTTCAAAGGGTTATGGTACTAACCAATGTACATTTGTATAAATTATATATTATATCCAGGAAACCCTTACGTGAAGTCTAAGATAGCAATGTGAGTTTATCCTCTTTTTGTTAATCTTTTTGGAATGTTTTACAAAACCTTAATTGTTTTACAATGCAATTTAGCAGTGATCGAGTCTTTGTAGTTCTTCAATTACTGCCAGTATGTTGGGGTTTTGTATACAAAATTTACTACACTGTGAGTAGTAAGTCGGGATGACAATACGTTACCATTGGACAATGAGTTAGCCAATGGGTAATATGACCCACAAGTCAAGATTGACAGTACTAATGGAGTAATTGTGTAGAAATAAACAATGTGATCTCCCTCAATACTGTTCACTATGACTTTTTATGTAAACTTGATTAAACTGGGATTCACTCACCAGTATTTCCCACTGACAAATGTTTTAAAACGCGTTTCAGGTAACCCAATGTGACAACCAATTAGTAGAAAGCCAGCTGGAGAGCACTAAAGGCTTGGGGAAAATGTGGCTATAAAAGTTACCTAATAAACGATGTTTTAAATTCAATAAAAATGGGGTTTATCCCTATAAATGTATTGTAATAAGAAACTTGGGTTTTCCCATGTGATTATTAATATTAAATATGGTGGTTTTTCTCTAATAAACATTTCCTAACTACGGTCCTGATGAAATTTCCGCTTTCGATTGTTTGTTTTGTTGAAAAACATAGTAAGGTTTAATCACCATCAAAGTTGATTAATCAGTACCTGTAAAACAACCAGGATGACGTCACAATCATAAGATGTTAACAATAGCATCGGTTCACTCTTCAAATCACCCATGTTGAAACGAAATGAGTACAACATCTGGCAGAGAAGGATGGGTCATATCCTTGCTCAACAGAACAGTGGATGTTGGAGATTGGTTATCTTTGGACCACATGTTCCAATGGTGCCGAGTGCTGAGGATCCAAAGAAGTTTGAACCTAAGAAAACTGAAAACTATACTGATTTAGATTTTCAGAAATTTGAACTGGATGCCAAGGCATTCAGCATCGTTGCATCTGCATTACCCAATGAAATCTATGCTGGGCTGTTACACTATAACAGTGCCAAGGAACTATGGGATGCACTGAAGGAACAGTTTTGGGGGACGGAAGAAGTAATTGAAAATAATAGGGAAATTCTGAATCAACAGTATGAAACATTTTGTCACGTTAAGGGAGAAACATTAACTCAACAATTTGAACGGTTCAGTTGTCTCATTAGTGAGCTAAAACTTGTTAATGTTGAGTTTGCTAAATCAACACAAAATAGCAGGTTTCTTAGATCACTACCTGAAAAATGGGAATCAATAGCCTTTGTTACCAGAAATTATGTTGAGTTCAAAGATCTGACACTGACCCAACTTCATGGTAGACTCCTAACTTATGAAAGGGAGTTAAACAAGAAAAAGAAGTTGCAAGAGTCTGGCAAAGTTGCAGATGACTATTCATTTGGCAACACAACTCTTCTGGGTCAGGAAGAATCTGGCAGTAGTAAGGATCAGAGTTATGATCCTTTTATTGACATAACTGCTGGTGGTAACTTCAACTCTGATCCTCACTCATCCAGTTATGCTTTCACAGCAAATGGAGAAAGCCAGAACTCTGACAATCCGTGCTTTGAACTCAATGATTTACAGCATTTTGATCCAACTGATTTGGAAGAGATGGATATTTTGCATCAACTTGCTTTGTTAAGTGTGAGAACCAGCAAGTTTTACAAAAGGACAGGGAGAAAATTTCCAGGGTTACATGGGAATTTAAAAGTTGGGTTGGATAAGTCAAAGATAAAATGCTACAAGTGCAATAGGTTAGGTCATTTTGCTAGGGAGTGTACGAGTCAGACATCTGGACCAATCATCACACACCCTACCTCAAACCCTAGACAACAAAATAACCAATCAACTGTGCATTACAATCATTATACCCCTGCTGCTCATGTAAACACTGCTCACTATGCACACCCTGCAACCCCTGTTCCTGTGCATTATGTCCAAACCACTGTCCCTCAGATACAGTATGTCCAGGCCCCAGCTCCTCAGGTTCAAGTACAACCAGCTGCACCACAACAAGTTGCACCAGCAGTGGTTCAACCAGATCAGTAAAGCCTTTTCACCCAAGGCTTTGTTGACTGGAGTAGCTTACCTAATAAGCTTGGTGATGAAAATTTTGTTCTCCTTGCTAATAATGATGTTTCTAGTGATGATTTTTGCTTTGTAGCATTGGAGTCTGTGTAAAATGAGGTAACAGCTGATGAAGGACAGTCCAATGATGAAACAGTGGACAAAATTGCTGAAGCAGTGGTTACTGCAGTTGCTGATGAAATACTGTTGGGAGAAAATTCAAAACCTCTGATTGAACCATTGTTTGACCCCTGGTCTGAAGAAGAAGAAGAGAAGAAACATGGTGATAAGGAAGATAAGGTGGCTGATGAGAAAGAGCATGTTTGTGATTGTGCCATGATGGCTGCAGCCAAGGTATCATCTCAGGTTCTTAAAAATCTGTGTTCGGACAAATGCATCATAGCATTTGCTAAAATTAAAGAGGTGAATGAAAACCTTAGGGATATAGTGTTAAATAATGAAGTTCAATTTGAAAAGTCTTTAAAAGAATTAAAATTCAAATTGGCTGAAAAAGACAATGAAATCTGCAATCTCAAACAAGAGCACAACATAGTCAAGGACCAACTCCAAACTATGATAGAAAAATATCAAGTTTGCAAAAAGGAGTTGGAAGCCACACAAATCACATGTGAAAAATGGGTGGAATCCTGCAAAGGCTATGAGGTCATGCTTGAAAAACAGATTAAAAGCAATGTAAAATTTGGTGTGGGTTATAGGAAACATGATGATGAAAACACTGCTTTTGAAAAATCTGTTCAAACCACTGATGAATTCATACCAACCAACAAGGATGGCCAAGAAGTGAAAATCACTGATAAACTTGGTAACAAAATCACTTTGGAAAGACCTGTGGGGTCCACAACTTTTGAGGAAATTGAGAAATACCAATTTAAACCCACATGGTCTGATGAGTGTGACATCCTTGAGAATTTCAAACAATGAACTTCACAACCACTGATGGTGTCAAAGCTCCCAAGGCAAAAGTGATTCCTCTTAAGGACATCCCAGCAGTAGTTAAAAACTCTATTGCTAAGGAGTCTGAAAAGAAGAAGAAAAAGGAAAAGATTAAAAACTTGTTTTGTGATTTTTGTGAGAAGAAAATCATTTGACCAAAGATTGTTTTCACTTAAAAGCCTATGACATCAACAAAACAAGTATCATTGAGCCATCTGAGAGCTGCACCATCTGTGGCAAATCCAACCATTCCACTCAAATGTGTGTGTACCTGAAATCTTATGAGGTCAAAAAGAATGAGTACATGTCTAAAACACCTTTGAGTTCATCAAATTCATCTGTCAAGTTCACCAAAAATCAACCATTGTTTGTGCCAGTCCAAACAGCTGAACCTAACCTCTGTTAAAAGAGATATTCAGGTGACTGATGCACCCCCTGCTAACCAATACCGAAGAGGTCAAGGTCAACCACCATACCCTAGGGTCCCACACGTTTATGAGGCTTACAAAAGGCCTTCTAAACCAAGAGTGAACAGGCATCCCTTTGGGTACCAGCAGATGATAGGGCAAGACCCCCAACAGTGGTTAGAGAAAAATGCTTCAAAAATTGACCAAACCCCTAAGCTAACCACTGTCCATCCACCTGAACTTAACACAGACAATGTTGAGACCCCATCCAAAGCCATCTTGGCTTTGGAGACCCTCTTAAACTGATTATTTACTTGATGTGCAGGGAGCTTCTGCATGCTTAGATAGTCTTTGGTATGTGACAGGATGTAGAGCCCTTCTCAAAGCATTCAAAACTCATGGAGGGGGTGATATATCTTTTGGTAATAATAGTAAAGGGAAGGTCATGGGTTCTGGTACTGTAGAGTCTGGAAATGTTAAGTTTGAAAATGTCAATCTAATAGACAATCTAAAATTCAACCTTCTTAGTGTTTCATAAATGAGTGACAAAGGGTTTGGGTCATTCTTCACTAAATATTGTTGTAGGATTGTTGGGCCAGAAATGGTCAAAAATATTGAAGAAATAATAAAAATGGAAAAACAAAACTTGTTGCTCAAAGAAGTGGCAATGTTTATGTGGTTGATTTGTCTAAAGAGAGCCCCAGAACTGATGCATGTCTGTTCTCAGCTGCCTCTAACAAAGAGACAAAACTATGGCACAGAAGATTGGGGCACACAAATCTCAAGACAATCACTATTTTGTAAAAAAATGGTCTTGTAAGAGGCCTTCCACAAAAATCATTTTCATGTCCTGAGCATTGTGTTTCATGCCTAAAAGGAAAACAACATAAAAGCTCCTTTAAGCCTATTGAAGAGTCCAAAACAACCCAGTGTTTGCAAATGCTGCACATGGATTTGTTTGGCCCAGTTAAAGTCATGAGCCTCAAAAAGAAAAGATATTGTTTGGTGATAGTTGATGACTTTTATAGGTTTACATGGACTTACTTTTTAAATTCTAAAGATGAGACTGCAGGCATATTGCAAGACTTTGTGACACAGGTTGAAAAGCAGTTTGACTTGCCAGTCAAAGTCTTTAGAAGTGACAATGGCACAAAATTCAAACATAAGGAGTTGGATGCCTTCTATGTGTCAAAAGGAATTGTAAGGCAGTACAACATTCCAAGAACACCAGAGCAAAATGGGGTAGTTGAGAGAAAGAACAGAACTCTAATTGAAGCAGCCAGAACCATGCTTGTAGATTCAGGTTTACCATTAACTTTCTGGGCAGATGCAGTAAACACTGCTTGCTATGTCCAGAACAGAGTTTTAATAAACCCCAGGCATGAAAAGACTGCTTATGAAATTCTGTATAAAATCAAACCACTGATCTCATACTCCAAAGTATTTGGCTGCCCATGTTACATTTTAAACCTAAAAGATTCCATTTCAAAATTTGCAGCCAAAGTAGACAGTGGTTACCACTTGGGATACTCTACCACTGCTAAGGCCTACAAAGTTTTTAACACAAGGACCAAAATAGTGGAAGAGACTTTGAATGTGAAGTTCAATGAACTCTCATCAATGAAAATCCCTGAAAATCCTGCAGAGTTGTTTGATCTTGATAAATTTACTTTTCAAAATATTGCTGTCAAGACTAATAGTGCAGGTCCATCTCAAACTCCTCCACAAGAATATGGATATGAAGTTGTGATCCCACAACAAAAAATTGAAATCCTCCATTGGGGCATCAAGTGTTCAAAATAGTTGTCGAAGCCTAACCACTGCTACCTCAATAGTTGTTGACCAAAGTAGCCCTTCATCATCTGCTTCCACATCCACAACCACTGCTGGTCAAAATCTGTCATCAGTGGATAAAAGCCCATCAAGTGGTACACCATTACCACCCATACCTCCACCTCTATTTCAAACAGATATTGAGTCCTTAAAGTCCTCAACAACTGTTAGCTCAGATGATTCACATCTGCAGCCTTCACCAACAAATGCCATCATACCATACCAGGTAGATTTAATCTTCTTGAGATCTCATCCACCTGATCAAATCATTGGCAACATCAATGAAGGGGTGCTCACAAGAAGCCAATCCCAAAACATTTGTCTTTTTGCTGGTTTCCTATCACTTCATCAACCTGTTAAGTACCAAGAGGCACTAAAAGACAACAGTTGGGTAGAAGCCATGCAAGAGGAGCTCCAACAGTTTCAAAGACAACAAGTATGGGAGCTTGTACCACTGCCAAAGGATGTGAGTCCCATAGGCACAGAGTGGGTCTTCAAGAATAAAACTGATGAAAGGGACATTGTTGTCAAGAATAAAGCCAGGCTTGTGGTTCAAGGTTACAAACAAGAAGAGGGAATTGATTATGATGAAACTTTTGCCCCTGTGGCAAGATTGGAAGCTATAAGACTGTTCCTGGCCTTTGCTGTCAACCACAACATGAAGGTGTTTCAAATGGATATCAAAAGTGCTTTCCTATATGGTACAATTCAAGAAGAGGTGTATGTTTGTCAACTTCCAGGTTTTGAGGATCCATTTTATCCAGATCATGTCTACAGGCTTAACAAAGCTTTGTATGGCCTGAAACAAGCACCCAGAGCCTGGTATGAAACTCTTTCCACCTTTCTACTCTCAAATGGTTTCAAAAGAGGTACCATTGATAAAACATTGTTTCTAAAATGGAGAGGGAAGGATTTGATGATTGTCCAAATTTATGTGGATGACATCATCTTTGGAAGCACATGTAATAAAATGTGTGAAGAGTTTGGCAACTCATGACAGCTGAGCTTGAGATGAGTGCAATGGGTGAACTGCAATGCTTTCTTGGTCTCCAAGTTCGGCAAATGCAAAATGGAACTTTCATTCATCAAAGCAAATATGCAAAAGAACTTTTAAACAAATTTGATATGAATGATTGTAAACAATGCAGTACACCCATGGAAACCACAAAGCTAGTCTTATCTGATGAAAAAGATGATTTGATTGACCAAACTTTATATAGAAGCATGATTGGGTCTTTATTGTACCTGACTGCATCTAGGCCAGATATCATGTTTACAACATGTGTCTGTGCAAGAAGTCAATCAGCCCCTAGAAAATCCAACCTTATTGCTGTAAAAAGGATATTCAGATACGTATCTGGTATCCAGCTAATGGGAATATCAAGCTTTCAGGATTTTCAGATAGTGACTTTGCTGGATGTAATACCACAAGGAAGTCCACTTCAGGAGGGTGCCAATTCCTAGGCAATTGCTTGGTGTCTTGGCAAAGCAAAAAGTAAGCAGCTGTTTCATTGCTGCTGCAAGCTGTACAGCCCAACTCCTGTGGCTTCAAAACCAATTGCTGGATTTTGGTATCACTGCTTTAAAAACACCACTCATGGTGGACAGTCAAGCAGCAGAAAATATCATCAAAAATCCAGTCCCACACTCAACCACCAAGCATATCGACATCAGACATCACTTTGTGAGGGATTGCTATGAAAAAGGTCTGATTTCTTTGCATCATGTACCAACTCAAGATCAACTGGCAGATGTACTAACAAAAGCATTAGACACATCCACCTTTGAAAGTTTGATCTCGAGGATTGGCATGCTAAACATGGAATAACAGGCAAAATCATGTTTTTCTATGAATAAAAGCATTAAAATGTTTTCAAAAAATCAGAAATTCATCCTTAAAAATAGCTAAAAATGAAAATTTTCATAAATCTTAAAAGTCTGCCTTAACCACTGATTGGTGCAAACATCTGTTTGTTATTTGCTACCCACTGTTGAAAGTCAACCTCTATTTCTTCATTTTCATTGGTAAATACTGTTGTTCAAAATCAGTGCTTTAAACCACTGACACAGGCTATCCACTGATAGTTAAAGTCACCCACTGTTTTTCATGTGTCCTTCTTGCAACCACTGATACTTGTTCCATTAGTGGTTTCCTAAACAACTGTCTTCCATTATTCATCTTTCCATCAGAGGTTGGCACGTGGTTAGTACATAGTGGTCAGATCTTTGTAACCGCTGCCACATCAGCATTCACTTTTCACTCTATAAAACCCTGACCAAAACCCCAAACAGAGTTTTCACTGTCGAATCGAATTCAAAATTCCTTTCTAAAACAGTTTTCCCCAAATTTTCTCACAACCCTCACCGTCTTCATTTCATCTTCATCATCTCCGTTTCAATCATGGTGAAAAAATCCAGTAAAACCGCACAAAAGGTTTCACCCACGATTGAGATTCCGTTCAAATTTTCACACAATTATTTGGGTATCTTTGAAAAACCGAGTGAAACCACAACCTTCAATTCTATCATCGACACATTTTCATCCTCAAAGTACAAAACTTTGTTAACCTGCGATGCAACTGTCTATCTTACAACTCAATGGGAATTTTGGAAAAATGCAACTCTTGAGAAGGTGGACAAAAAGGTTGTTGCCATAAATTCTTCAATAAAAGGTGTAAAATTCTCTATCACACCTCAAGCTATCTCTGAAGTTTTTGAACTCAACGATCTGGAAGGTAAAAGTGTGAAAGCACCGGATCGATGACATACATCAAACATTGCACTTGATTCAAGACATGAAGAACAAATATGAAGAACAAGATAGAAATACGTAGAAGATGAACCCTTTATATTGAATCAGTCATCACAGATTACATACCAAAGGAGTAAACATCATCTACAAGCTGGTTTAGATCACAAAGATCTAAACCCTAGCTTTCTCTCACTAACACATAGTTTCTCTCTCTAGGATGTGCACACCAGGAGGAAGAACAAGTGAGAGGGGTGCACAAGGCTTCTTGATCGATCAATCATCCATGGATCCCTGCCCTAATCCTATACAACATATATATAGACTAGGGACTAAAACTCGGATAAGCAAATCTACACATAAAACTCTGACTTTTGTCCCTAACATAAAACTCAGACAAAAGTTCTCCTAAAACTTGGACAAGTTGTCCCTAAGATAAACTTGGGACTAATTTTCAAGACATGTACAATAAAGACCCTAACAATTGGAAGGCATGCACTTTTCACCCAAAGTGCATTAACAACTCCCCCTTGATCAATGCAGGTCTTCATGTGGTCTTGAATTCTTCGTTATGGTTGACTTTAACTTGAACTTGTGTTTTGGTTGACCAGAACTGATAAGCGACAGTTACCCGGCAGGAACTACACTTACAGTCCCCCCCTTAACTGTTGCATCAGTTCTGTCTAACACTGATATCTTCAGTCACCGAATACTGCACTTACAGTCTCCCCCTTGACTGATGATATCATGGCTGCTATCAACTTTGGCTGAGACTTGATCTTTCTGGCAGAGCACAGCGATCTTCAACCCTTCTAATTAAAGACTTGCTGACGATCACTTAAGGCCGCTTTGAGAAACCCGAAGACTCCAACATCGAACACTGTAGATCCTCCCCCTCAAACTACTCCCGAATCAAGTTAACGCGAACCGACCTACAACCACATGTAGGAATATCGCTCGATACATTAATCTTCAAACCTAACCGGTAGCAGAAAGAAACATTGGATTTCCAATGCCCAACCTTGAACACTTCAAACTACACAAAGACATGAAGCTCAGTTCGATAAGTTAATAACAAACTGAACTTTGTAAAAGTACATCCACCATCTTGATCAGAGTCTTCAACCCTTCATGTATGATCTCATCTCGTCATGTATCCTCATGATCAATCTCCTATCTTCACAAATCCGCTAAATCCCCGATGGCTTTCATCTCCGACCTTCCCCTCAAATCAAGAAGCCCCACATTATTTCGAGACCAGAACTAATCTTCTCTACTCTAAACAGCAACTTAATAAGGCTCAATCTTCAACTAGTCGTCAACCGAGAATTCAGCTTCATCACGTCAACATTTGATTAATAACATAAACACACGTGACAAAACTCCATTACACACGAGCTTTTTACGCACAAGCTTTATATTTACGAAGAAAACAGGAACTTCAAAATTTTTACTCCCCCTTTTTCTTTGTAAACTGTCAACGTTCAAGCCAAGTCACGATAATATCCAAGATTGTCCCAAAACTCTAGTAAGTACCGAATCCGAACTCCGAGAATCTTGAAAAGAATACCGTGGACCACCGTTACCGCGTCTCGTCCCCTCATTTAAACCGGACAACATAAGTTCAATGACCCGAAACTGACTTAAAGTTTCACAAAGAAACTCGGGTGGTTTGAGCTTCAAGGAAACTCGGATGAGGGAAACTAGACCAGAGCAATCATGATCATCAGGTTTAAAAAGAAACTCAGAGATTAAGTTTAAAGGAACAGAATATGAAAACTCGTAACTGAGTATCGGAACTGAAACGAAGAACTCGGATAAACTCGGAATAGAAACAGTTTTGATCATAACTCGGAACTGAACCAATGACCAAAACTCGGAACTCACTCAAAATGAACTTTTACAAACTCGGAATCTGAATATCGGAACTGATTATGAAGTTTGAACAGATTTGATAACAAACAGGAACTCGGAACTGTTCAATTTTGACATAACTCGGAGCTGAGCTGAGATTGACCAATCCTCGGAACAGTTAATGAAACTCAGACATAAATCCTGACTCTGAACTGTTTAAAACTCGGAACACAAAACTCAGATGCAATACTACGATCAAACAAACTCAGACTAAACTCAGCGACAATACTCGGAAGTTTCAAAACCCCGGAAAAACTAAAACTCAGACTTAAACTCAGCGACAATACTCAGATATTGGTCCGATACTCAAAAACTCGGAACAAGTATGCATAATCATTCATTTCAAAACTGAAACAATACTTGTTCCAAAACTTGAAAAGAAAACTCGGAATGATTATAAACCAATACTGAAACAAAACTCGGAACAAGTATGAAAAGAAAACTCGGAAATATAACTCGACTTCAATACTCGGACAAAAACAAAACGTAAAAGAAAGCTCGGACACGGTTCAGCTAATTAAAAGGTCGGAACTGTCAATGTTTGAAACTCGGAACATTGTAAATCTCGGAATCACCTTCAACATATTTCAACATATATCAAAAACTCGGACATATTTAAAAAAAATTTGAAACTCGGACATGGTGAGACTCGGACCTGTTGTAAACTTTGGACAGTTGACAATACTCGGAAACATATCCTTTCAAAACTCGGAACAGTCAAAAGCTGATAAACCTCGGACAATAGTCCCTTTAACAGTTAAAACTCGGAACTTTCTTTGCCAAACTAAAAACTCGGAACCTCTGCTTTCTAAAAACTCAGAAACACTATCACAAGGATACTCGGACTTTTAATACTCTGAATCAAAAGCTCGGACTCAAAAGTGAGATTTAAAAAGATTTAAAATCAAAACTCTGAATCATAACTCTGAATCAAAAGCTCTGAATCAAAAACTCTGAATCAGAAGCTCTGAATCAAAAGCTCGGACTGAAAATTGTTAAAACTCGGAAGTTTGAACTTTCTTAATAACTCGGAACACTTGATATATTCTAAAAACCAGAGAATGAACTCGGAGACATTTGATCTGTTCAAAAACTTGGGAATATGATGATAATACTCGGACATGGTGAAGCTCAGAAACAAGTCTCCGGACAATCTCCCTAGTGTGACTTCACACTAGTTCACCAAAAACCCCGGAAACAACAAACACAGAGTTTTAAAACTCAGACAAACCTTTTTGGATCAAAACCCTAGATCTCCAAACCAACACAGCCGACGAACAGCTTCATTTTCTTCAAGTTTTCTCCAGAATCTTCAAGTCTTCAGGATGTTTGGCGGAAACAAACATCAAATCAAGAGCAATGGTGATTCGGAAGGCGGTTAGACCATTCCAAATCGGTAACCATGCTCTGATACCACTGTGAAAGCACCGGATCGATGACGAACATCAAACATTGCACTTGATTCATTCAAGACATGAAGAACAAAATATGAAGAACAAGATAGAAATATGTAGAAGATGAATCTCTTTATTGATGAATCAGTCATCACAGATTACACAAACCAAAGGAGTATACATCATCTACAAGCTGGTTTAGATCACAAAGATCTAAACCCTAGCTTTCTCTCACTAACACATAGTCTCTCTCTCTCTAGAATTCACACCAGGAGGATGAACGAGTGGGAGAGCAGCAGTAAGTGCAGTATTCGGTGACTGAAGATATCAGTGTTAGACAGAACTGATGCAACAGTTAAGGGGGAGACTGTAAGTGCAGTTCCTGCCGGGTAACTGTCGCTTATCAGTTCTGGTCAACCAAAACACAAGTTCAAGTTAAAGTCAACCATAACGAAGAATTCAAGACCACATGAAGACCTGCATTGAATCAGTCATCACAGATTACATACCAAAGGAGTAAACATTGCAGGTCTTCATGTGGTCTTGAATTCTTCGTTATGGTTGACTTTAACTTGAACTTGTGTTTTGGTTGACCAGAACTGATAAGCGACAGTTACCCGGCAGGAACTGCACTTACAAAAAGTTCTTTCCCTAAAACAGAGTACCAAATAGATTTCATTGAAAGAGGGTATGAAGAAGAAATGAAAAAGGATACTTTACAAAAGGGCAATTTTCCATCTGCTACAAGGTTTTTATTTCATAACCTTCTTATGTGTGTTTCAAACAAAACCACTGCCTTCAATGAAATCCCATTGAAGATACAATATATGGGTTATGCTATCCTTCAAGGAGAAGATTTTAACTATTCCCAGGAAATCTTCAATGATTTGGTCAAAAATGTTGATAAAAAGGCTTTCTTACTTTTTCCAAGGTTTTTGAGTTATTATTTTAAGAAAAAGTTTTCAAAAGATAATGCCCATGTGCTTATACAGGGTGCTCCTATTCAAATAAATAGTTTAACTGCTAAAACATTCACACGAATGTTAAAACCTTCCAAAACACAAGCAGAGGTGCCTGAGCAGACTTTAGCAGCTACCACTGCTTCTCAGGTATCTGCTGCTGAGCCCACTGCTCTAGGTGATCATGGCAGCACAACCACTGCTATGAAACCCACACCTACCATTACCAAAAATCCCAAAAAGAAATCATCCAAAAAGCCTCCCAAACCCATTAAAAAGGCAACTCTGGAAGATGAGATCCCAGAGCAACTGCCAGTGACAACACAAAAGTCACCAATAACCACTGCTGCTACTTCCTCACAACAGATGGAAGAAAGATCTCCACCCTTGCCTTAAACTCCTCCTGCATCTTGACAAAAAGATCAGGTTGTAAACACAGGGACACCAAATTATGATGCTCTAGGATCACTTGATTCTATCATCCACAACCCACCTCCCGGGGCAAATTCGCTTTCCACTCCTATCCTCACCCCACAAATTCTACCACAAACACAACTCTTGTTGGATGCTCTTGATTTAAACCAGACACAAACCAGTTCTTCTCACTCACCTGTTAATGAGAATATACCTCAACAAGTGACTGGGTCTGGTGTTTCAATCTTTGCTAACCCACCAACAACACTTGAGGAGGTTATACCCCTTGAGTTACAAGTAACTCTTGGTGGTAGTTCAAGTGAAGCAACTACTACAAGTACTGAACCCACTGGTTTGCACTTGGACAGTAGTTTCATCAATCAGAATTCCTTGAAGGCAATTCCTTCTCTGGGAACACTAGTGTATCCAGTATTCACTGGATCACTAAAAAGTGTTTCTCATTTTGAAGGAAGAAGTCCCTAGTACCAAGAAAAAGGGGCAACAATGGATGATTTCTGGGATACACTTCCTCAATCAATCATTGTTACAACCACTGCTAGTGGGAAATCAGATGATCCCATTAAGTTGGGTGATGGTTTAATGTACCGAGAATTGACGGCTAGAGTTGACAAGCTGGATACATCTGTTGCAGAAATCAAAGAAATGCTGCAACAGTTGTTGAAAGTACAAAAGGTACCACCCACTGCTGTTCCAGCTCAAACATCTGTTCCTACTCCAAATGAGCTATGGAGCTTGTTTCAACCTCTGCTCCATCATCAAAGAGAACTAGCTGATCAACAACATGAGATACAAGTTCAAAAGATCAGAAATCACATGGAAGCAAGGTTTAAAGACACCAAGGCTGATATCAAGGCAATTAAGGCCCATATATTGAACACCACTGGCACTGCTCCTCCCTCTATCATCTTTGTGGATAACCCACCACCAGCTGATGCCAAAAAAGGGGAGAAATTAAAGCAGTTGAAGGAAAAGGGGTATGACGATGGGTTATACATTGCACCAGACAAGGCTAGTATGCTTGCAGACATCCCCAAGCCAGATGGATCCAAAAAGATTGATGTAACCACAAATGCCATTGCTGATGCAAAAGCAAGGGTAAAAAGGAATATGGAGGCAAAGGATAAAGCAAGGTTTGATGAGGAGAAGAGATTTTTTATGGAAATGAATGAGAAGGGTACTTCTGAGCCAAAGGATAAAGAAAGTCCTGAGCTAAAAAGAAAGCAGCTAACCTTCCAAAAGCTCCACACATCAATCTCCTAAACCAACAGCAGTTAAAACTCATGTTGTATCAACAACTGTTGGTACCTTAGTGGTTTCAGCAGTTGTTAACCCAACAACCACCACCTCAACTACAACAACTGCTCTCACTTCAACCACTGACCCACCAAAAACAACTTCATCACCATCATCACCTCCTGCCAAAAAGCAGAAGACAATTGATGACACATCATCAGTTGTAATGGCAACATTGGTTGAAACACCAGTTGTTTCAACTGCTGTTAGTCAGCCAACTTCCACTTCAATCACCCCCACTCAAATCATCACTTCACAACCAACCAAAACACCACCAGCCTCTCCTATACCAAAAAGGAGAAGGATGATTTTGACAAATGATGATTCTCCATCACCACCAACATCTTCACAACCATTGTCACTTGTTACTATTCCAAACCTTGTTCCCCTCTCTTCAGCCCAAGTTCAAAAACCAATCACTGCCATGGTTTCTGCAGGTGCCCAGTATCCTTTAGAACTTATAGCAGTTAGAGAGGAGATCAAATCCTTCTATACTGAAGATGACCCTGCTAAAAGAAACCTACCATTTGTTCAAGGAAATCCAAGGCCTAATAATATTGAAGAATACTTGAAGGTCAAAGATAAACAAGCAGAGGATATCTCTCAAGAAATTCACATGGTAAAACTGACAAGGAAATCCAAAGGCACTATCAATTCCTGCTCACACAAGTCAGAACTTTAGAGCAGTTTGCAAAAAATGTTTGTCAGCAAATATCAGAAAGAGCAGACGAAACCTTGAGAAAAGACTATCTTGATAACATTACGGCCTATAAGAAATACAAGGGAGAAAAATACATGTACAAAGAATGGACCATTCAAGAGCTTGAAAGTAAAGCAGCAAGAATTCAAGTTATGATCAAAAACAAGGTTAAACATACTCCTCCAGATTGGGCAAAATACAAGAAGAATGTACCTGATAAGGTGCTAGAGTTTAAGAGAATGAAAGAGGAACTTATCACTGCTGATTTTGGGTCAAGAAATAAGGTGACAAGGTGGAAAGAAGACAAAGTCAGGGCCAGCTACAAAAAGTTGGAAGAATTAAGAAAGAAAAATCCAAATATCCCACAAAAGCCTGACTACCCCAAAGCAGTGGTTCCAAAAAAACCATAAAAGCAACAATTCAAAAGATCCACTGCTCCACCTGCTGCCTTCATTTACCAAAGAAGGAAACAACAACAGATGGATAAAGAAACAACAGCAGATAAAGAAGCAGAGGATCTTCTTGTGAAAGAAGGGGTTAAGCGGATGATTGAAGAAAGACTTGAGTCTGGACAAGCTTCAAACACTGCTCAGCCAATTATTACCAGGCCACCATCTCCAAACACCTCATCAAATAAGAATCTCCTAAGAAACCCACTGGATTAAAAAATACTAAAGTGGAAATCTGACAAACAGACCCACGTATTGACTCTGATCAAATCCAGTGGAGAAGTGAAGAAAATATCAAGGGAAAAAGCATTGGGCCTGGGTGTTGAAGATCTGCAGGATCTCCTTGATCTTCCACTGTGCAGGGATGAAGATGACACAGACTCCTTGGACTTTGAATTACAATTTAAAGGACAAGTCAGGGAGCTGTTGATGAGGCAATAAAGTTCCACAATAATGAAGGGTTTTGGCATCATCTGTTCTAGGGGAGATTGTTGGGATTGAACCCTACCAAAGGAACAGTTGATTAAAGCCAAAACCGGATCAGAGTAGTGGACCCAAAATAAGCAGATGTTTGTATTTCATTCTCTCCCCTTGAAAGTGTTTCTAACATCTGATGACCTTCATCCACTGATCCTTTACAACAACTGCTGCCTTACAACTGTTAATCAAGTATAAAGACTGATGAAGACTAAAGCCCTGATGATCAATCTACTGTTATGGGTCAAGCACTGCTGAAGAAACAAAGTACTGCTGGAGTCACAACAGTGGAAGGATAAAGCAATAGTTTAGTCTTTCGTTTGTAATGTATTGTAATCAGTAGTTAGCTAAACAGTGCTTGTAATAGATCAGTAGTTTCAGGTTGTTAGGAGGTTAGATGTCACTTTCATGGTGACGTCAGCCAAGATGCTTCAGTGGTTTGCTTGTGCCTATAAATAGAACAATACCCTGTACTGTTCTATTAGCTCTTTCATCTCTGTCATTCTGTACAAGCAATCTATTGAGCTCTGGCTGAGGGGGAGTTTGTTACATGCATGCAAAGTTGTAATCGGTGATTGGAATAAATTTAATCATTCGGTTCAATGTTCAAACATGTGTGTTGAAAGCATTTCTCTTATTTGATTGTGTGCAAAGTTTATTTCCATTTTAATTCCGCTGCAATTACTTATTCATCTTCATTAATTTCTAAACGAAAAACACAATAAAAAAGAAACTCAGATCCTATCAAAGAGGTAGACGAATAAACTTTTCAGAACAGACAACTTCAGCACGAACTCGTCTAAGCCAGTCCATGCTTACTATGACGTCGAAACTACCCATTTAGATAGGTATAAGATTGATTGAGAACGTATGGTCGTTAAGGATCAAATAACAATTGGAAACAACGGAATCGACAGTGACGGTTTTACCATCAGCGACTTCGACATCGAAAGATTTTGGCAACTTAGAGCGTGTACACTTAAGCAAAGATTCGAATTCTAACGACACAAAACTTTTATCGGCGCCTGTATCAAATAGACAAGAAGCATAAACATGGTTCACAAGAAACGTACCAGTGATAACATCGTTCGCATTTTAAGCTTGAGCAGTGGTGAGGAGAAAAGCTCTGCCTCGAGCGTGTTGTTGAGCCTGTTGCTGCTGCTACTGCTGTTGCGGTGGCTATTGCTGTTGCTGCTGTTGGGGCTGGTTTCGTTGGGGATGAACGTTAGCCATATGGTTGACATCACCACATTTACAACACGCTCGCACAGCTGCGACTTGGTTTTGAGCTTGATTGGGGATGGGGTTTGCAACGATAGCCTGATCTTGGGCAGGCTTTGGGTTGTAGCGACAGCGATCGGCAAAATGCCCCAGCCTGTGATAGGTGGCGCATTTGCGACATGGGGTGACAGTAGGGTGATGGTAAGAACATTGGTTACACTTGGACCATGTCCTAGTGTATTTTCTTCTTGGTGGTTCAAGGGTTGTGGAATTAACGGCAGCTACTGATTGGATGGGTTGAGGGTTTGGCGGAGTGACGACGGCACAATTTTGGCTTGAAGCCTTCCGCTTCTTGCCTCGGTTTTTCTTTAAGGATGAGGAGGGTTCAACAGTCGGTTCAACGGTGGCTTGACGGGCGGTTATCAACGGAGCTTTTGTGGCATTCCTGCGCATGACGTGGTTGCTATTCAAACGGGCAGCCAAACGAAAGGTATCCTTAATAGTAGCTGGGCAAGCAGCCTCTACGAGGTTCATAAACGAATTGGGTAAACAACTGATGTATTTGTTGATGGTTTTCTCAGGGATATCGACTTGGCCGGGACAAAGAATGCTCAGCTGTTTGAAATGAAGGGTTAAACCATCATTGTCGTCATCCACTTACTTAAGATGCCAAAATTCACTTTCCAGTTTCCTCAACTCATGTGGCGGACAAAATTCCTCCTTCATAATCTTCTTCAACTCAGCCCATGGCAAAGCGTGGGCGGCGTCCTCACCTCTTGTACCGCGTTCAGAGGTCCACCAATCTAGCGCCCTTGATCGGAACACCCCTGTGGCATTTTGGGTGCGCAATTCATCAGGACAACCACTCTGATAAAAAGTGATCTCCATGGCATCGAACCAAGTGAGTAGTGCGGTAGAACCATCCTTTCCCGTGAATTCCAATGGGTGGCAAACCATGACTTTCTTGAAGAGGAAAGGTGTCTTTGGTTTCTCCACCTTGGAGTCCACGGAAGCATGAGGCGAATCGGTGTTGGTTTGAATGCAGCTTACGATGTCGGGTATAACTCGAGCCATTTGATCGGCCATTTGTTCAGCAATGAGGCCTACGAGTTCCTTTTTGGAGATGGAACTTGAGCGAGAACCCTTCTTGGACTTTGGCTTTTCGGAGGAGCTTAAGGAAGGCATCTAGAAGTTTGAAAGAAAAGAAAAGGATGAGACTTGATCATAAATTTTAAAGCAAAGTTTTTGCATGTAAAAGCATGTAAGTGTTCATGTATCATGTATGATTCACATAAAGCATAAGTTTGCAACATGTATTCACAAGTATAATCACGTAAGAATGCATAAAAAGAGTATAAATTTAGTTTGTTCACGAGGATTATTATTGTTTTTTATTGCGTGAGACGTGCGAAATGTGTAACGGTTTTGAAATGAACGAAGTAACAAGTATAAAATCACATATAAATTGAATCACATAAAAAGAGAGGCTCATAAAACACAAGATTGTTTCGGGTAGAGAAACGTCGACTATTCCAAAGTGAGTCGAAAGTCCTTTCAAATTAGAGAAACGTGCTTTGGCCTATAGGTAAGATACTCTCGTCGAGAAGCGATTAACGGTATCTTACCCTTCCAGTTACTACACGTCTCTAATCGATTGAAACAATCGAAACTTTGGTGAGATTGAAAATCGAGGAATGAGACTTAATCGACAAGGTGTGGGTTTCACCCCTAACTTGACGATTTCGTACCCTAATGTGGTTAGTACTCGTCGGGTCAAAATATAATTTCAACACTTTGACGAGGGTCCACTAGAGTTTGAATTGGAAATTTACCATTAAGATGTGGATTTCACTCCTAGCTTAAACTCCTAGCTTAATGGCGAAATTTCGTGCAAAATAAGAATAAGCGGATTGAGAGTCGTTTACCAAATTGTGGGTTTCACGCCTATTTTGGTAAGCTCGTCTCTTTTGTATAAAGAGTGTCTTCAAGTCTTCAAGTGTATTGTGTAAATTGTCTTAGGAAAGACATTATGTAAATATTAAGACCAAAAAGAAAAAGAATGAGCAAAGTAGGAAGAATAACATTTTAAGCAAGAATCAAGAATGGTCAAAAATATGGTTCCTACTATAGACTAGGTCGAACATGGCAATTCTACCTAATTCCCTATAGTTATGGCTCTGATACCAATCTGTCACACCCCAACCAATGGCGGAATCATCAGAGTGGGACTAGTTCGAGATTGCAAGAGACTTCATAACACTATTTGTGACAATATTTAAATCAACCATTTTCATTTCATAATAAAAATTGTCAACACATTACAAGAAATTCAAATAACAACATTGTTCATAACATAAACATAACAAAATTTTGATACAACAATTTAAACCTAAGACGTCTAAATGTGTATCTAGGCATCATCGCTACTTCGTTTCATAGCATCATCATCCTCAACCTGTAACATGTTTAAAATAATTTCAAAGCAAAATCAAAGGCGAGTACACAAGGTTTGAATAAGTATAGCATAAGTATACAAGCATTATCTCGAATCCACATGGCAATTTGTAAACAAGGTAACTAGCATGCATAGCAATACGTCAAACCCAAGTGTCCACTAGTATTTAGCATCCCTTGCACAAAAGTGACGAGACCGTTTAGAATAAAGACTTAACAAGACCCCGACGGGTGGTGTGCTACTCCTATAGCGCTATATATGTTAAGTAGAAGGCTTAGCAAAGTTAATGACATATAGCAGGTATAATCTAGCATGAACCTAAGTAAACAAGTAGCATGTCTAACGGATTGAGAGTATAAAAAATGTTTAAGTGTGTGAGTGTGTATTTTGTATGATAACATGTTAAAACCCAAAGTGTCTTTAAAAGTAAATGGGTCAAGTATACTCACGGTTTTGCAAGTCTTGAACTTGAGAATCCGCGAGTGAGTTGTTTGTTGTTTAGGGGGTTGGAACACCAAGTCCTTCTACACGAAGTAAACCAGGCGTATGAGTATCGGAGAGTAACGGTGGATTAAAGATTCGGAATTTAAACATCATAAACTTAAAAATATGAAAATAACCATCCTTAACATATGATGTTTGGATGGTAAACTTACTACTTGACAATGTCCATTTTGTTCATCATCAAAGGTTCGGTTTGTTAAGTATATTACATATATTGTATACATATTATTATGTCCAATATTTCAAGCATGAGGTAGAAAATTAAATCTTCATTTAGGTACCTCTAAGTTTCATGGAAGTCATGTAGGAGGTAGGAAGAGTAGTCTTCCATTTAGGTACCTCTAAGTGTTCACCACTACACTTGATGTAAAAACATACAAGGAGGGTCATGAACTAAGAATAATACAAGAATATAAACAACTACTCTATAAGAAATCATCAAGTAATGTGAGGATTTTATGTTGGATAACCCAAGTTAGTCCATAATCACACCTACATTAAGTCTTGGACTTAAACATTACTTGTGGGTTAAAAACCCTAAACAAAACAGAATGTATATGAGGTTTAACCTCTAATTTTGAATGTCTCAACCTTGTTTTTAAGCCTAACTAACCATAGAAGTGGTTATAAGCATAAGGACATAGGTTTTAGATGAGTTAGACTCAAGTTGAACAAGTTTAGTAAAGATTAGATGAAATCAGAAATGAACAGTGAACTTTGGAGCCTTTTTGCCGGAGTTCTAGGGACTTATTTACTGTGAAAAAACCCATGGAATCGAAGCTAAGGTCAATCCAAGCACATTGGGAAAATAATGAGGTAAATCAGACAAGAATTGAGTGAGTTATGCTCACTTTAGTGAAGAGGTAGCAATCTGTTCGAACTTCAGAACTCAGCTGCGTTTTTGGTTGATTTGGGAGTGATTAGAGTGTTGCAAAAGTGGTAGGGAGGCTGAGATTAAGTTGTATTTATAGGGGGAATGATTAGGGTTAAGTTAGGTTGACATTAAATATGGTTAGGTGGTTGTTAAACAATAAAAAAAACAAAAAACCAACACCCACATGAGGGTGGCGGTCGCATGGCTGATAATCAGCCTTTAACTTTCTTTTCTTTTGTTGTTTGAGACTTATTTGATTTAGGTTTTGATCAATATATTTTATAATCATATGACTATCCTATTTCTCAATTGTAATATCAAGTGGTGAGGTGAAATATTAATTAAGACAATCAACAAGTAACAACAGCAACAACTTCGGCCGCAACTGCCATCTTAAATCCCTTAACTATTTTTTTATTTATCGTTTTGTTTTAATCAACAACTCTACGTTGATGTAGACAATTATTATGTTATTATTATTATTATTATTATTAAGATTATTATTATTATTTTATTAACATAATTTAACCACGTATTTAATACTTAACAAGCACGTATAAGCTATGAGCACCCGTATGTCGAGTATCGGTTGCGCGTATGCATTCAAGATTGGTAACGTATAACCAGAGTATTGAAACACGTATAAGCATGTAAAAAAAATAGTATTCCATTATGATCAAAGTATCAAACGAATGCACATATCAATGTATAAAAATGTATAAACAAAAGATCAATTTCATTCCGATCGAAGTCTCAGATTTACAATGGCTTGAAACGAAATACGATTACAAAGGAAACAAGCTTCCAAAAATAGAATTACAAGACACGTTTTCTAATTAAGGAAAGTATGAAGAAGCAGGGCGTTACATTATTACCGCCGATTCATCTCAAACTTTTCAAAAATCACCGTTCCTCTCACCTCGTTGACTAAAAAAGAGAAACCTTTTGCTTGGGGTCCTGATCAAGAGGAATCTTTTCAAACTCTCAAGAACTGGCTTTGTAACATTCCTATTCTTGCTCTTCCCGATGGGAATGATGATTTCGTGGTATACTGCGATGCCTCGAACCGTGGTCTTGGTTGTGTTCTCATGCAACTAGACAAGGTCATCGCTTATGCCTCTCGTCAACTCAAAATACATGAGAAAAACTATACCACTCACGATCTCGAGCTTGGCGCAGTTGTTTTTGCGTTAAAGATTTGGCGACACTACCTATATGGTACGAAGTGTGTGGTTTTCACTGACCATAAGAGCCTACAACACATCTTTAACCAAAAAGAGCTTAATATGCGCCAGCGACGTTGGGTGGAATTGCTTAACGACTACGACTGCGAAATTTGCTACCATCCTGGTAAAGCGAATGTTGTGGCCGATGCACTTAGTCGTAAGACTCATGTTAGTAGTATTCGTTGTTTTCATGTTTCTAGCGATCTTCACACTTGCATTCGTGAAGCGCGATATTCATCAGCCAACGAAGGTAGTCTAATCGTCGAAATCCGAGGTGCTTTGATAGACCAATTAGTGACCAATTTAGACGGACTTTAATACTACCTTGATCGCATCTGGGTGCCAGATCGCGACAATCTTCGTGAGCTCATTTTGAACGAGACACACAAGTCCAAATAGTCTATTCATCCTGGCGCTGATAAGATGTATCACGATCTAAGTACATCCTATTGGTGGCATGGTATGAAGAAGGACATTGCCATCTACGTTTCTAAATGTCTCACTTGCTCAAAGGTCAAAGATGAGAACCAACGCCCTTCTGGTCTACTCGAACAACCTAAAATCCCCGTTTGGAATTGGGATAGCATTGCTATGGACTTCATAACCAAACTTCCTCGCACGTCTTTTGGTCACGATAGCATTTGGGTGATTATTGATCGTTTGACCAAGTCAGCTCATTTCCTTCCTATTCGTGAAGATTTCAAGGTTGAGAAACTTGCTCGACTCTATACTGATGAAATCATATGCCGTCATGGTATTCCTCTTAACATGATTTCTGACCGCGATGGTTGCTTCACTTCGCGCCTTTGGCAAACTTTCCAGCCCGCTATGGGTTCTCACTTGAATCTTAGTACGGCCTTTCATCCTCAAACGGATGGACAGACTAAACGTACTATCCAAACCCTATAGGACATGCTCCATTCTTGTTTTATCGACTTTGGTGGTAGTTGGGATGTGCATTTACCATTGATCGAATTCTCGTACAACAATAGCTACCACTCAAGTATTCAAATGGCTCCTTTTGAGGCATTGTATGGTCGCAAGTACCGATCTCCTATTAGCTGGCATGAGATTGGTGACAAATAACTTACTGGCCCTGAGCTCATACAAGAAACAACGGATAAGATTCTTCAAATCCGTGACAACTTACTCAAGGCTAGAAGTCGACAAAAGAGCTATGCTGACAAGAGACACACACCATTGGAGTTTAATGTTGGTGACCATGTACTACTCAAAGTATCTCCTTGGAAAGGAGTAGTTTGTTTTGGTAAAAAGGGAAAACTTGCCCCTCGCTATGTTGGTCCTTTCAAGATACTCAAAAGGATTGGCAAGGTGGCTTATCGACTCAATTTACCTCAAGAACTCAACAACGTTCATCCAACGTTTCATGTCTCGAATCTCAAGAAGTGTCTAGCTGAAGAAGGACTTCAAGTTCCTCTCGAAGATCTCCAAATCAACGACATTTTGCATTTTGTGGAGAAACCTGTCGAAATCATGGACCGAGCGTCAAGAAACTGAGGCGTAGTCAAATTCCTATCGTTAAGGTTCGATGGGAAGGAAAACGTGGCGCTGAATTTACTTGGGAACTCGAGAGGGATATGAAGACCTGGTATCCACAACTTTTCGTTACATCTTCCTAAATTTCAGGACAAAATTTCCTAAAGGTGGGGAGACTGTAACGCCCTGCTTTTTCATACTTTCCATTATTAGAAACCGTTGCTTGTATTTCTATTTTTGGAAGTCTTGTATTCTTGTATCTGTTCTTTCGTTGTAATTATTGTAAAATCCGAGACTTGGATCATAATGAAATTCGTATTCTCTTTACATTCATGTTATACACGTTGCATAATTGTTCGTACACTTGGAACTATTAAACATATGATACTTTGTTAACAATTTGTGCAAAATACGTCAAACTTGTAAATATGTGCCTTATATGCTAAAATTACACAAATTTGATACTTCTTCTCGACGTACATACTTGTTTATATGTGTTTTTATAATAGGATTATGATTAAATTACATAACACACCTTTAAGTATGATTCTCGTGCTTAAAACACCCTAAATTACACTTAATTATGCATGTAGGAAAGTATAGGGGGCGAAATTGTATAAGAATAAAACTTGAACCCAGCCCCGGGGCTCTTACCGGCCGCGACCTGGCCACCATATGTGGCTCGCGGGCCGCGAGCTACTCGAATCCGAGACCAGCCTAAACAGACGTAAACATTGGCCCATTTTTGTGTTTTTGTAGAGTTTTCAATGTGTTTCTTGCATTTATTACTCAACTACAACTTACCCTAACACTTCCCTATAAAACCCAAGTGCCTTCCACACATTTTTCTCTTTACAACTCACTCAAAACACTCTCAATTCACTCTCAAATCTGCTGGAAATCAGAAGTAAGATCAGAATCATATCAACTTGCTTAAGTGAGCATAACTTCTTCATTTCTCATTCTTTTTCTTTGATTATTCTTCCTAATCACTTGGAACAACCTTAGGGATGTTTTCACAGGTTTTCCATGGAAAACCAAGGCCTGGAACATCACCAAAACAGGCTCCAAAGTGATATAAACTTTATGTTTTGATTTAAACTTTGTTAAACTACTTGAAATTGAGGTTTCTCATACACATTCCTATGTACTTATGCTCATAATCACATCTATGGTTAGTTGGGCTTAAAAACAAGGTTGTGACATGTAAAATCAGAGGTCTGATCCTCATAAACATTCTGTTTTGGTTAGGGTTTTAACCCACAAGTGATGAACAAGTCTAAGACTTGAAGATTGAGTGATTATGGGACTAGCTTGGGCTGTCCTACTTAAAAATCCACACATCACTTGATGTTTTTCTAGATTAGTTGTAGTTATTTCTTTCTTTATTGTATGTTCATGACCCTCCTTGTTGTCTATGATAACAAGTGTAGTGGTGAACACCAAAGAGGTACCTAAATTGAAGACTTGTCTTTCCTACCTCATGCGTGACTTATATGATATACAAAAGAGGTTCCTAAATGGAGGATTTATCCTCCTACCTCTTGCTTGACTTATATGATATTATGACATACTATATACAATATTCAAGTAACCAAAATTTTTATAATGAACTAGTGGTCATTTGTCAAGATAGTAGGTTACATCATCTAAGGACCATAATGCTTGTCACGATTCTAACGGGCTTTGTCTCATGAAAACATTTAAACTCTTTTGAGTTTCATAGTGTCAAGAACAAGTATTATTGTGTTAGGTGATTACTTTCTCATATGTCTATTTTTATACATTTCAAACTCTGAATCTTTAATCTTCAGTTAACTCCCCATACTCATACACCTATGTTTCTTCGTGTAGAAGGACAATGTTCTCAATTCTAATCAACCAACAACTCTCGTGGGATTATCAAGTGGAAAGCTTGCAAAATCGTGAGTATACTCGAACCCATTTTACTTTTAATCACTATGGGTGCAACATGTATGTTATACGAATCACAATTCACTTGAAACTATTTTAATCGCACTCTATCCATGCTTTAACATGAAACTATATGATGCGTGTTCGACTTGTATGCTATGTAAACTATTTTTGTCGATATATGCTCATTAACTTTGCTAGCCTACCTTAACAATTATAGCGCTATAGGATTAACGCAACGGCCACGAAACTTGGGGTATTGTTAAGGTAAACATGTTAACCTCCCATTATTCTTTTGGATAGGCAAAATTAACGCATTGTATTCTTGGGTTTGAACATATAGTACACCGTTTTAGCATATTTAGTAAACTTGCATATTGGTTATTCATGTTGGATATGAGACTTTAAACGTTTTATTCTATATTATGCTTTGTATGAAAACTTGTATACTCGCCAACTTTTTGTTGATATATTTTAATACATGTTGCAGGTTGATTGATGAGATGATGTTATGAGAAGAAACGCAATTTAGGTGGACTTAGAAACGCACCTATATTAAGTTGTTATTTTGATGTATTGTTTGAAACAATGTTGTCTTTTATTTGGATCTTTGTATGACAATTTTAGTCTTGATATGAAATTTGAATTTAAATTATATTGTCACATAGTATTATGAAGTTTTGAGCAATTTGTTCGTCTCATCCGGATGTTTCTGCCATCGATTGGGGTGTGACATTAAGGGGCCAAAAGGGGAAAACTGAAACTTAAAGTTTTAATAACAAAAATAAAACACAACACACACTAGGTGTGTGTGTGTGTAGCGACCAGGAGGAAGAACAAGGGAGCAAACCCTTGTTCAACCTTAATCCATCAAATTAGAGGATGAATTAGGGCCAAATCACACGCAAGAACATAAATTCGTGATCATCTAAGCTTGGAGATCATAAGGCATGTTGTAATTTATGCTTTGGTGATGATAAGTATGTGGATGAACTTGAAGGTGATTACTTTGAGTTCAATATTTTAAGTAGTATCATGAAATTGATGATGTATTTATGTTTATGATCAGCATACTAGTTAGTATTTGAGAAATACTTGAATAAGTTTGAGACTAGGTCAAGTGTTCATATATGACATGAAGTGGGTTTTGATGATATGATGAAATTGATGTTATTGAGATGTTAAAGTGTGCAAATAATCATCATATTTACAAGAAGATATGAGATACCCGACTAAACTAGATGTTTGGATAAAAGTCCATGTATGTGGTGAAATGGGTTTTTACATAATGATGAAAACCCCAAATTCTTATATGATAGTTGATATATTAGCTTATGATAATTGAAAGTTTATATTGACTTGATGTTACTAAATGTATGAACTTGTCGAATTTGAAAGAAACTTGGTAATCTTGGTTGGCAAAGTTTGCTAATATTATAGCCTAAAAATAATGTCCACCAAGTGTTTGATAAAATGTATAAGTGAGTTCTATCAAAGTGTTAGTGCATTTATAAATGTCAATTGACAGTTTGACTTTTAAAAAGGTCAAACTGGCCTATAATAGATTCGAATGAAAAAGATGATATAAAAAGATGATGGTCATGTGTAGGATGACTAATCTAACCATCTTGTGGATATTATGTAATAGTTTGACACTTGACGAGCTAGGTGGGAACTTGGAAAGGAATGGGTCAAACGGACCAAGACGCGAGAAGGCTTAAACGGATGCAAGGTAAGTAAAGCTTAAATTTTTTAAGTACAACATCTACTTATGTATTGAATATGAACAAGGTTATCTAGTATTTAAAATGAGTCTTTGAAATACGACGTTCCGACGCGAGTCGATACGGGTCGTAACAAGTGAAAATGGTAAGAAACCATATTTGATGGCAAAAAGGATAAAAACGGTAATTTGGTCAAGTATTGGTGAATGAACAAGGAGGTTTGAAGAGACACTTTATGGTGTAAGCCATAATGGGTCAAATGAATAAAGAAACGATTCTTAAGTAATACGACCCTATGGTGCGAACCATAACGGGTTGAACGAAATAAATGGTAAGTAGATATCCTTTTTTACAATAAACAATGTTTGGTTATATCAATATGTAAAAGGGACGAGCCAAGAAATAAGTCAAACGGACAAATGGGTCAAATGGTTATATTATCACCATTTGAAAAATGATATTTAATATTTCATTTGTTAAGTTTCATGCTTACAGGTAATCATGACTTGTGGGCATGCATTTCCATAAGTTAGTATATAGAATCGCAAAGCATCGCTAACGGGTCAATACTTAGACCCACGCCAGGTACGTGTAGTAGTTACTCTCTCGATGAGGGTTTGCGGTACGACTAAAGTTAGCCGAGTCAAAGGTGGACACTAGATCACCGCAAGTGAGGTATATCTAACGTGTGGGTAGAACGGCCATTAGAGTCGAAGATATGTCTATAGCGAAAAGTGCATTTGGGTGAGTTATTAACACTAAACAATGGGAGACTTTTATGTTTTTAAGGACATAATGAATTTAAAATGGAATACGGGTTAAAAGAGTATACTTGGTTAAAACTAGCTTTCAAAATGTCCTTCGTGATTAAAAGGACTAAAGTTGAACAAAACGCCCTCAGACGATAAACCGGGCAAATGACCCTTAAGGGTAGTTTAAAATGAATTTTATAATTCGGTCAATCCACACGGTAGTAAAAAGTGGATGGCTTAAACCATTTTGGCTTAAAGCTACATAATGAGTCATTTTCGTAAATGTTGTCACACCCCGACCGCGTAAAACAACAAATCGCGGCGGAAACATCGGGGCGTGTTGCGACAGAATTAATTGTCTCATAACCATGGCATACAAAGTTTTATTTATTTATTAAACAAGGGTGTTTCATTGTTTCAAACAGGTAATTAAAGAGTTCAGAACATAATTAAACATAGTCTATCTTCTTTTAAAGTTTCTAAGGCACAGGTCCGCCCTAGTATCATGATCAACATCCTATGGAAAAGCACCTGAAAACACATGTGAAAATAGGTACGTCAGCATAAAAATGCCTGTGAGATACATAGGTTTGTGAAAATAAGATTCATGACTTGTATTTGAGAAAATGTTTAGTCATGAACCTTGTTATTTGCTTTGACTTGTAAATCATTTGAAAACAATAAGATCAGATGATATGTATAAGTAAATGTCAGATTAAATAAATGACCATGTAAAAAGATGTGTTTGTATAAGATAAGTTGTTTTGTAAATCAATGTCTTGTGAAAAGTATGTTATTTGTATAAAATGTTCTATGTCTCAAACTGAAATGATTCAAATAACGTTACGCCATGTAATACCATACAAACACTTATATATAGGAAGTACCAGCGGCGTATCCACCATGCTTGTATCATATTACACACGCATCGTTACTTAATCACTTAATCAAACAAAACCAACCAATGTAAGAAGTCTATGTTTAAACAAATTGTCAAATGTATTGAATAATATGTCAAGTGTAAATCATGTCAAATGTCTATGTCAATTATCCATGTCAAATGTCTATGTCAAATATCCATGTCAAATGTCTTTGTGTAAAATGTCTAAGTCAAAATGTCATGTATGGCAAGTGAAATGTCTCAACTAAACCATATGCACAAAAACAAAGTATTGAAGTAAAACTTGGTTTAAATCAAAGCTATGTTTTGTGTAAATGCATGCAACTATTTAATATGAACATTTATGTGGTATTGTAAAAATGCATACATCCAAGCCTGGCGACTGTGGTGATAAAACCCTTTAAACAAATTAAAGGTCTATCTGTCTTAATGTCAACGAATTCGGTCATTCCTTTCTGTCCCCTTACCCTGGGATGTCCGGAACGGGAGTTGTCAATTCCTATGGTACCACTACCTACTAACGAACGGCGTAGCTAATGTTAATGGATATATTGTCCCATGTAAACAAACCAAATGTCATAACAAAATGTGAGCATGTGAAAACAATGCACTAAGTATGTAATCAAATGAACATACATAGCGTGAAATGTCATGTAAAACGATGTACTAAGTAATGCACACAATGGCACACCTAGCATGAAATGTCATGTAAAACGATGTACTAAGTAATGCACACAATGGGCATACCTAGCATGAAATGTAATGTAAAACAATGTACCAAGTAATGCACACAATGGGCACACCTAGCATAAGATGTAATGAAATCATGTACTATAATGTACTATCGAACATAGCAGTATATGATATGAAAACTGGAAAGCAGGAAAGTAACAAGTAGGCACATGTGTTCCACCCCAAAACAGTTTGGAAAAACAGTAAAAGAGGGGTCTATGTACTCACTTGAGATTGCTCAGTTGTATAAAGATAACCACCAAGCAATGCAAGAGATCTCGGAATCAAACGGCACCTAATATAGGTAACTATGTTAATAAACCGGACCTATCTCGGAAGATTGGGTAGCATTAGGGTTTGTAAACCAAATGAGTGTAGGAACTCACTTGATATGGTTTAACAAAGCCTACATGCTAAATGAAACTTAACATAATTGTTTACGACCCATTACGACCCGTTTAGGAAGCTTATGCTACTTTAACGCGTCGTGCGCGTGAAACGCGTTTGGACCGCCTAACTAGTCCTATGACAAGTATTATATGCCTAAACATGTTACATAATCAGTTACGTGACAAAAGTTTAGGTTACATATGCTTAATTACCAATTATGTATGAAAAGGGTATTCTGGTAATTTACCTAAGGCATATAAACTACCTATCATATAACTACTTAAACGTCGTGACCATAAGGTATAACCTCGGAAGGTTATTCCCTACACTATGGTCACCTAATGTGTTTGGTCGGATCCTAATGATCGACCAAACTGGTTCGGGTTCGAGGTATAAGCGATTTATTAGATCGCTTACCCTACGACCCTAGACAACGTGGTAATCAGTAGGCATAGTCCCAAGGGACTATGACCATCGTGATTACAATCACGTTGCGAAGTTCAAACGAACTTCGCATTGACCATTACTGGTCAACGCTGAAAGTCAAACAAAGTTTGACTTTCTAACTCGAAAAGCAGTAAAAATAAGGAAAAGAACGAAAGAATACTTACGAAGGGTCCCCGAAAGCTAACCCAGATCAAAATAGCTCAGGTATGAAACGAAGGTTCCAACTTAGAGCTTTCTTAATCAGATTTGTGGGTTTTGGGGTTGTGGGTGGATGGGTATTTATAGAATTCGGGTAACCGTTGAGATCGTTTCTTGGAAAAGGGGAAAAGATCTAGTCCGTACACTTGTTGCAAGGTTATGGAAGCTTAATTCCATCCTTATCTTAGTGACTAAGCAAGTGAAAACATGTGGTTAAGAATCAATTGGTTGCAACTTGTGTTTAAATGCATTGAATCTGTCCAGTAAGTCAGTCGCGTAGCGCGACGGATAAGCCACATGGGCTCGCGCTACGCGAGCACCTCTCCTGAATTAGCAAGTTTTGAAAGTTGGCAGCAATGGTCCCTGTTGTGTTTTAAGCGATTTTCGATGCGTTTGAACCCCGTTAACCTCATTTCAAGGCTCTAAAATGAAGTTAAAGTATAGGGAACTCAAAACATACTCAAAAATATGCCGGATGATGGTTCGTTTGGTCGTACGAACGCGATGTTCGCTTAATTACGACGGAATGCGCATAAGCGCGAAAAACGATCCAAATGACGAAACGAATGGATTTTTCTTAAGGCGAACACTTAAATATAATGTAGTCATGCTTACATAAATTTTTGGATGTCCAGATGTATTCAGAACGTAAGTTTTGCGCGAAAATGCAAACTTGTGCACTTTTTGACACTTTTAGACCCTGAATGTTCCAAAAGTTTATTTTAGCACACCAAACCCCTCAAAGCCTATTTCTAAGCTATGTAAAGGATATTTAAGGTGTGTTTAACTTATGGTCATGTTCCGAAATGTTCGTTACAGTTCAAATTGACATACTTTCGCAGTTTGTCATATTTAGTCCCTGTAAGCGAATTAACTTGTTTTTGCCATACCAAAGCCTTCAAAACTTATTTCTAAGTTATGTAAAGGTTATTTAAGGTATGTTGAGTATATGTTGATGTTCCGGAGTATTTCTCGCATTAAACTGAGTACGTTTACGCACTAGTTTGCGTATAACTCTCCAGAAAGTGATGTAGAGTTTGAAATTGGGTATAAATCAAAACATGAGAAATGTAAAACACAATCAAACAAACATTGGGATCAAATAACATTATTTTATTGATAATAGAACTGTTCATAGTGATTACAAGCACAGTTGTTATAGTCTCCCCTACTTGTGGAAATTTCGTCCCGAAATTTATTTAGAGGAAACTCGTGGAAAAAGATGTGGATATTTCGCCTTCATTTGATCTTCGCGTTCCCAAGTAAACTCAGGTCCACGTTTAGCTTCCCAGCGAACTTTGACCAAAGGAATGCGCTTGCGTTTAAGCCACTTGACTTCACGTTCCATGATTTCCACTGGTTTCTCAACAAATTTCAGTGTTTTGCCAACACGAATTTCGTCAAGCGGTATGGAGTAGTTCTCATCAGCTGTACACTTCTTGAGATTTGATATGTGAAAAGTTGGATGAACATTTCCAAGTTCAGGAGGTAACTCAAGTCTGTAGGCTACCTTTCCGATTCTTTCGACGATCTTGAATGGTCCAACGTATCTAGGTGCAAGTTTTCCTTTCTTTCCAAATCTGATCACACCTTTCCAAGGTGAGACCTTCAGTAATACTCGATCACCGATTTGAAATTCAAAGGTTTTGCGTTTTGGGTCCGCGTAAATCTTCTGACGGTTTCTAGCTGCCTGAAGGTTATCACGAACTTTCTTGACCTTGTCAGTTGTCTCTAAAATGAGGGCAGGTCCAGTAAGTTGAGCCTCGCCAATCTCATTCCAGCAGACTGGTGAACGACATATTCGACCATAGAGAGCTTCGAAAGGAGCCATTTTGATGCTAGTGTGATAACTGTTGTTGTAGGAGAATTCAATCAATTTAAGATGTGAATCCCAGCTACCACCAAAATCGATCACACAAGCTCTAAGCATATCCTCCAGAGTCTGGATTGTTCTCTCAGATTGACCATCCATTTGCGGATGATAAGCTGTGCTCAGATTAAGTTGGGTCCCCATAGCAGACTGCATGGTTCTCCAAAAATGAGAAGTGAAACGAGCATCTCTGTCAGAAATGATGTTCAACGGAACACCATGTCGAGCTACAATTTCATCTACATAGATTTGAGCAAGTCTGTCAGTAGGAAAATCCTCGCGGATTGGCAAGAAATGTGCTGACTTTGTAAGACGATCAACGACTACCCAGATGGCATCATGACCCTTCTTTGTGCGTGGAAGTTTGGTAACAAGATCCATAGTAATGTTCTCCCATTTCCAAACTGGGATCTCTGGTTGCTCCAATAAACCAGATGGACGCTGATGTTCAGCCTTAACCTTAAGACAAGTAAGGCATTTTGATACGTATAAGGCAATGTCTTTCTTCATACCAGGCCACCAATAGTGAATACGAAGATCCTTATACATTTTATCTGAGCCCGGATGAATAGAATAACGAGACTTATGGGCTTCATCCATAAGCAAGGTACGAAGATCATCTAGGCTTGGGACCCACAAACGGTCCATGAAGTAATATGATCCATTGTCCTTCAGTTCAAGAGCAGGTGATATGTGATAGGGAAATTCCTTATCCATCAAACCTTGTGAAACACAAGATTGTTGAGCTAGAGAAATGCGGGCTTGAATATCGGATCGAGCTTGAATATAGCAGATTGAACACGTACACAATGAAGCTTAGTACGTTCCTTACGACTCAATGCATCGGCCACGACATTCGCCTTACCAGGATGGTAGCGAATTTCGCAGTCGTAGTCGTTTAAAAGCTCAACCCAACGTCGCTGTCTCATGTTGAGTTCTTTTTGGTTGAAGATATGCTGAAGACTTTTGTGGTCAGTGAAAACCACACATTTTGTACCGTACAAATAGTGTCTCCAGATCTTGAGAGCAAAGACAACTGCACCCAACTCAAGATCATGAGTAGTGTAGTTTTTCTCATGTATCTTCAACTGCCTCGATGCATAGGCTATGACTTTGTTCCTTTGCATAAGAACACAGCCAAGACCCAATTTTGATGCATCACAATACACGACAAAATCATCATCACCCTCAGGCAATGATAGAACAGGCGCATCGCAAAGCTTCTGCTTCAAGTGTTGGAAAGCTTCCTCTTGTTTGTATCCCCAATAAAAGGGCATTTTCTTCTGAGTTAGAGCAGTTAGAGGAACTGCAATCTTAGAGAAGTTTTCAATGAAGCGGCGATAATAACCCGCTAGACCAAGAAATGAACGAACTTCAGTAGGAGTAGTAGGTGTATCCCAATCCTTAATCGCGCTGATCTTGGAGGGATCTACATGAACACCTCGTTCATTGATAATGTGCCCCAAAAATTGAACTTCTTTAAGCCAAAATTCGCACTTGGAGAATTTGGCGAAAAGTTGCTCTTTCTTCAGGAGTTCCAGAGTAAGACGAAGATGCTGCTCGTGATCAGCTCGTGTCTTAGAGTAAATCAAGATGTCATCGATAAAAACAATGACGAACTGATCCAAATAAGGTTTGCAGACCCTATTCATTAAGTCCATGAAAACAGCAGGAGCATTAGTCAAACCGAATGGCATGACTGTGAATTCATAATGCCCATAACGAGTACGGAATGCTGTCTTCGGAATGTCTTCTTCTTGCACCCGAAGTTGATGATATCCAGATCGCAGATCAATCTTAGAAAAATAAGAAGCACCTTGTAACTGATCAAAGAGATCATCAATGCGAGGTAAAGGATATCGATTCTTGATGGTAAGTTTGTTAAGCTCACGATAATCGATACACATCCTAAAGGATCCATCCTTCTTCTTTACAAAAAGAACGGGAGCACCCCAAGGTGAAAAACTAGGACGTATAAAACCTTTGTCAGAGAGCTCCTGAAGCTGCTTAGACAACTCTTGCATCTCAGACGGGGCAAGACGATATGGAGCTCTGGCTATGGGATTTGCACCAGGTACGAGATCAATACGGAACTCGACTTGGCGTGCTGGAGGTAGACCAGGTAAATCTTCAGGGAATACTTCAGAATAATCCCGAACGACAGGAATATCTGAAATAGACTTACCCTTGCCTTTATCTTCTGTAACATGTGCTAAGAAAGCCACATAGTTCTTCTGCAGATACTTCCGAGCTTTAAAACAAGACATGAGTTTGAGACCACCGATAGGCTTCTCACCTTGAACCTGCAGGATCTCGCCTGTCGAAAGCGGCACACGAACAATCTTCTCGGAACAAACTATCTCTGCATGATGCTTGGATAACCAATCCATTCCCACAATAACGTCGAAGCTTCCAAGTTGCATAGGCGCGAGGTCAATAGGAAAAAGATGGTCGTTAAGATTCAACTGGCAGTTGTGAAGAACAGAATCAAGAATAATGGGTTCACCATTAGCAACCTCTACTGTCAAAGATTTGCCTAGTTTCGTTCTAGACACGCGAAGCATTTGCTCAAAAGACAAAGACACGAAACTCTTATCGGCACCAGAATCGAAAAGAACAGATGCAGGCTGATTATTAATAAAGAACGTACCGTTCACCACATTATCGTCAGCCTGTGCCTCTTGGGCATTCATGTTAAAAACTCGGCCTCGAGCCGGAGCCGGATTCTGGTTCTGGTTCTGGTTGGCTAGCCTTGGGCACCGGTTTCTATAGTGGGTTAGATCCCCACAATTGTAACAAGCACCTGGTGGGTATTGTGGTCGTGCAGCTTGACCCTGTTGCGGAGCAGCTTGTTGAGCTGGGTTCTGAACCGCGGGATTCTGAGCAGATCGACAAAAATTGGCGAGATGGCCTGATTTCCCACAGTTAGTACAGAAACGGCATGGAAGTTGCGGCTGGTGGTGACTGTTGCATCTATTGCACAAAGGTGCATTCCCTGAATAAAGTCTCTTCGCTAGAGGCTGTGCAGGTTGGTTGAGAGCTGCCTGATTAGCTTGGGCAGTGATAGCAAAATTTTGAGAAGCCTTACGCTTCTTTGACCTCTTCGAAGAACCAGAGTTCTTTCCATTCAAGTTTTGACCTTTCTTGTTATCTTCCTTGTCAGCCGACTGCTTCTTGCCCTTGTCACCCTTCCTGTGTAGCTTTCCCTTTCTAATCTGCGACTCAGTCAATGTCGCAGATAGCTCGATCGCCTGACGAAGTGTGGCAGGGTTACTACCAGTAAGAATGTCTTGTACCGAGTCAGGTAGGCCATCTATGTATCTCTCGATAGCTTTGTCGAGTGGGGTGACCATTGTTGGGCAAAGCAGACTCAATTCTTCAAACCGATCAGTATAAGCCCTGTGCTCACCACTATCTTGCTTCAATACATCAAACTCTTTCTCCAACGCTCGCTGTTCATGGCGAGGACAGAATTCCCTCATCATAAGGGCTCTAAGTTCAGCCCATGTCTGTGCGAGAGCAACTTCTGCACCCTGGTCTCTCATAACCCCGTTCCACCATGTCAAGGCCCTCTTCTGAAATACGCTCGAGGAGAACTCGACCTTGCGATTATCCGGACACTGCACATGGCGAAAAGTATTCTCTATACTCTCGAACCACTGAAGAAGCCCAGTCGCTCCCTCAGAACCACTAAACTTGAGTGGTTTAGCCTGGTTAAAATCCTTGTATTTGCATGGAACATTGTTGTTGTTGTTGTTGGCCTGGTTCCATTGAGCAAAGAGATTTGGAAATTGAGCAGCCATCTGCTGCGCAATAATTTCTGCCAGCTTGGCAGTTGCTATCTGATTCTCGCGTCGAGGAGGCATTCTAAAAGAGGAAAACATGAAAAGAACGAGTGAGATGATTGGATGAAAAGAATGAGATGATAAAAACAAGAATTGCAAACAGCATAGATGGTGGTCATTTTTCCGTATCACAAAGCAAACAAACGACTCACAGTGACTAATCAAAGTAAATGGGTCAAAAATAATGTATAATGAAGACATGCTCGCCTATAAGTGAACACTCACTCCAAGAATTCCCAGGTAAGCACAACTGGTCTCGCGTCTGGTTGAGATGTATACGAAGTGCTTGCCTAGACAGAAAACCCAGAATACAGGCATTCACCCTTCCAGTTTGCACATGTTCACATTATTTAAAACCCAAAACGTTTGACGGGATTTTGAAAATTAGAAGGCACAAGGACAAAAAAAACCAATACTGAAAAGGGTTCAAAACCATAAAACAGAGGGTTCAAAACCTTACAATTGAGGGTTCAAAACCTTGTAAAAATTTATTCAAAAACAGATGATTGTTTTTCAAAAATCGTTTCGAAAAAAAAAAAAATTTTTTTTTTTTGGTTCCTTGTTTTGTTAATCACCTAAGGATAGGTGATGTACATGTTTTAAGATCTAAACACATGATAACTTGTGTTAGGTTCCTAGAAAAGTTATAGTCTAGGTCAAAGCATTACTAATAACCTAATTCCCTATAACCATTGGCTCTGATACCAACTCTTCTGTCACACCCCGACCGCGTAAAACAACAAATCGCGGCGGAAACATCGGGGCGTGTTGCGACAGAATTAATTGTCTCATAACCATGGCATACAAAGTTTTATTTATTTATTAAACAAGGGTGTTTCATTGTTTCAAACAGGTAATTAAAGAGTTCAGAACATAATTAAACATAGTCTATCTTCTTTTAAAGTTTCTAAGGCACAGGTCCGCCCTAGTATCATGATCAACATCCTATGGAAAAGCACCTGAAAACACATGTGAAAATAGGTACGTCAGCATAAAAATGCCTGTGAGATACATAGGTTTGTGAAAATAAGATTCATGACTTGTATTTGAGAAAATGTTTAGTCATGAACCTTGTTATTTGCTTTGACTTGTAAATCATTTGAAAACAATAAGATCAGATGATATGTATAAGTAAATGTCAGATTAAATAAATGACCATGTAAAAAGATGTGTTTGTATAAGATAAGTTGTTTTGTAAATCAATGTCTTGTGAAAAGTATGTTATTTGTATAAAATGTTCTATGTCTCAAACTGAAATGATTCAAATAACGTTACGCCATGTAATACCATACAAACACTTATATATAGGAAGTACCAGCGGCGTATCCACCATGCTTGTATCATATTACACACGCATCGTTACTTAATCACTTAATCAAACAAAACCAACCAATGTAAGAAGTCTATGTTTAAACAAATTGTCAAATGTATTGAATAATATGTCAAGTGTAAATCATGTCAAATGTCTATGTCAATTATCCATGTCAAATGTCTATGTGAAATATCCATGTCAAATGTCTTTGTGTAAAATGTCTAAGTCAAAATGTCATGTATGGCAAGTGAAATGTCTCAACTAAACCATATGCACAAAAACAAAGTATTGAAGTAAAACTTGGTTTAAATCAAAGCTATGTTTTGTGTAAATGCATGCAACTATTTAATATGAACATTTATGTGGTATTGTAAAAATGCATACATCCAAGCCTGGCGACTGTGGTGATAAAACCCTTTAAACAAATTAAAGGTCTATCTGTCTTAATGTCAACGAATTCGGTCATTCCTTTCTGTCCCCTTACCCTGGGATGTCCGGAACGGGAGTTGTCAATTCCTATGGTACCACTACCTACTAACGAACGGCGTAGCTAATGTTAATGGATATATTGTCCCATGTAAACAAACCAAATGTCATAACAAAATGTGAGCATGTGAAAACAATGCACTAAGTATGTAATCAAATGAACATACATAGCGTGAAATGTCATGTAAAACGATGTACTAAGTAATGCACACAATGGCACACCTAGCATGAAATGTCATGTAAAACGATGTACTAAGTAATGCACACAATGGGCATACCTAGCATGAAATGTAATGTAAAACAATGTACCAAGTAATGCACACAATGGGCACACCTAGCATAAGATGTAATGAAATCATGTACTATAATGTACTATCGAACATAGCAGTATATGATATGAAAACTGGAAAGCAGGAAAGTAACAAGTAGGCACATGTGTTCCACCCCAAAACAGTTTGGAAAAACAGTAAAAGAGGGGTCTATGTACTCACTTGAGATTGCTCAGTTGTATAAAGATAACCACCAAGCAATGCAAGAGATCTCGGAATCAAACGGCACCTAATATAGGTAACTATGTTAATAAACCGGACCTATCTCGGAAGATTGGGTAGCATTAGGGTTTGTAAACCAAATGAGTGTAGGAACTCACTTGATATGGTTTAACAAAGCCTACATGCTAAATGAAACTTAACATAATTGTTTACGACCCATTACGACCCGTTTAGGAAGCTTATGCTACTTTAACGCGTCGTGCGCGTGAAACGCGTTTGGACCGCCTAACTAGTCCTATGACAAGTATTATATGCCTAAACATGTTACATAATCAGTTACGTGACAAAAGTTTAGGTTACATATGCTTAATTACCAATTATGTATGAAAAGGGTATTCTGGTAATTTACCTAAGGCATATAAACTACCTATCATATAACTACTTAAACGTCGTGACCATAAGGTATAACCTCGGAAGGTTATTCCCTACACTATGGTCACCTAATGTGTTTGGTCGGATCCTAATGATCGACCAAACTGGGTCGGGTTCGAGGTATAAGCGATTTATTAGATCGCTTACCCTACGACCCTAGACAACGTGGTAATCAGTAGGCATAGTCCCAAGGGACTATGACCATCGTGATTACAATCACGTTGCGAAGTTCAAACGAACTTCGCATTGACCATTACTGGTCAACGCTGAAAGTCAAACAAAGTTTGACTTTCTGACTCGAAAAGCAGTAAAAATAAGGAAAAGAACGAAAGAATACTTACGAAGGGTCCCCGAAAGCTAACCCAGATCAAAATAGCTCAGGTATGAAACGAAGGTTCCAACTTAGAGCTTTCTTAATCAGATTTGTGGGTTTTGGGGTTGTGGGTGGATGGGTATTTATAGAATTCGGGTAACCGTTGAGATCGTTTCTTGGAAAAGGGGAAAAGATCTAGTCCGTACACTTGTTGCAAGGTTATGGAAGCTTAATTCCATCCTTATCTTAGTGACTAAGCAAGTGAAAACATGTGGTTAAGAATCAATTGGTTGCAACTTGTGTTTAAATGCATTGAATCTGTCCAGTAAGTCAGTCGCGTAGCGCGACGGATAAGCCACATGGGCTCGCGCTACGCGAGCACCTCTCCTGAATCAGCAAGTTTTGAAAGTTGGCAGCAATGGTCCCTGTTGTGTTTTAAGCGATTTTCGATGCGTTTGAACCCCGTTAACCTCATTTCAAGGCTCTAAAATGAAGTTAAAGTATAGGGAACTCAAAACATACTCAAAAATATGCCGGATGATGGTTCGTTTGGTCGTACGAACGCGATGTTCGCTTAATTACGACGGAATGCGCATAAGCGCGAAAAACGATCCAAATGACGAAACGAATGGATTTTTCTTAAGGCGAACACTTAAATATAATGTAGTCATGCTTACATAAATTTTTGGATGTCCAGATGTATTCAGAACGTAAGTTATGCGCGAAAATGCAAACTTGTGCACTTTTTGACACTTTTAGACCCTGAATGTTCCAAAAGTTTATTTTAGCACACCAAACCCCTCAAAGCCTATTTCTAAGCTATGTAAAGGATATTTAAGGTGTGTTTAACTTATGGTCATGTTCCGGAATGTTCGTTACAGTTCAAATTGACATACTTTCGCAGTTTGTCATATTTAGTCCCTGTAAGCGAATTAACTTGTTTTTGCCATACCAAAGCCTTCAAAACTTATTTCTAAGTTATGTAAAGGTTATTTAAGGTATGTTGAGTATATGTTGATGTTCCGGAGTATTTCTCGCATTAAACTGAGTACGTTTACGCACTAGTTTGCGTATAACTCTCCAGAAAGTGATGTAGAGTTTGAAATTGGGTATAAGTCAAAACATGAGAAATGTAAAACACAATCAAACAAACATTGGGATCAAATAACATTATTTTATTGATAATAGAACTGTTCATAGTGATTACAAGCACAGTTGTTACAAATATGTCATACTCGAGGGTAAAATGGGGAACATAATGATTTTCATGTCATAACACATCACAACTGAAGTTGTGATGATACATGAATGAAGATTATAGAGTAGGAATAGAAGATATGGAGAAATGCGGATGAATTAAGTTTAAGAGCATAAATTCCCATATCAGGTCAAAATAAGTATATGCACAAAACGCATAACGCATGCGTAAAACATAAGGATAATACCCCGGGTAATGAGGTATATTCATAAAAATGATGATCTTACGAAAAAGATATAAAATATATAAGCTCGTTTGCTTAATTATGCAAACGGGTCAAATATTGTTTATATATAAATTAGTACCGTTGGCGTACAATTTAAAATTTATAAATCCAGGTCATGGGTTTGCAAGTTAAGAATGTGGGAAAACGTTTTACGGACACATAGAAACAAGTTTCAAGCTAAACGGATAAGTATCGGAGAAGTTACGCAACTTTTACTAAAAATGGCAAAAATGGTTAAGTTCTATAACCCAGACTTGTTAAATCATTGTCTGGGTTATCAGTTAATTTTTTAGGCATAACCCAGATGAGTTACCTGGTCATCAGGGTTATCAGTCATGACTCAATTGAGACATAAACCGGATGAATTATCACAACCCAGACATTCATCTCACCCTGTCGGTATGTGTCACACCCCCAAAATCCACAAGCGGAGTATCACCGCATGGAGGCGTGACTGACTAGGATCAAGCCACCAATCATATTGAACAATGTATTTAAAATAGATAAAATCCAACCACGCAATATAATTGGTGTTCAAAAACTAATTAACCAAGTTCAAATTAAACAGTGGAAGCATAAGACGTAGAACCAAAACATAAGTTCAATAAGTTTAAATGTTTAGCATGGCACACCACTGTCCATGCCCCACAACGATCACGCCTCATCGTGCAAGCTCCATAAATACCTAACGACCTGCAAGGCATGTAACAAGGAGTCAATAACAAAGTTGAGCGACTTCACAGTTGGTTGTTTAGTTTTACAAGTTTGTTTTGAAAAACATAAGTTGTTTCGTAAACCACGAGTTACCAGTATCTTTATTTTTCCCCAAACCATATCCATAATCAGTGGGGGCTTCCCCATGTGAACCACTAGACCGTTACCATATCGACTACTGACGAAAGTAAGTTGTGCCCTAAGTCAATGTTTATCATCATTGACTGTTTGCCATGATCCATTAGTACACGCCCGTCCGACCGGCATGGTGTGAGGTTTGTCAAGCCTAATAGCGCTATTAACTAATGACCCGCTCGCCATTGGCCTCGGCGATTAAGTCGATATAAAATGAGGGACTTAATGATAGAGTTTTGTCAAGTAAGTTAAGGTTGCTGTCCTACCCAAGGAGGACGAACGTACGTATTCTACCCAAGGAGAATACACATGATTAATATTGGCATCCTACCCATGGAGGATGGCGGTACATATCCTACCCAAGGAGGATATGCAGGTTCCGTTTTAGTTCTTTAACCCATTCCCAACCACCGGGAATCCCATGCCTTAGAAGGAGTGTGAACTCACCTTTGGTTGCTCGGTTGAACTCTTAAAATAGCTGACGGTTAGGGTTGGTCAATCATGTCCTAATATGATTACCATTTGGTTTGTTAATAGTTTTAAATAAAACACAAAGTTCCTACACGCATCTATCACATAACACGCACTCACGTTAACATTTCACGCCCATATAAACATCCCATCTATACCCATTCAAAAGCAAACATACGATATTGCACATAACACTTTCATTGATATATAACACGTTAGATCATTCTCAGATAACCTATCCGACATTTAGACACGCAAATTACTACTTATGTCGTTTCAGCTTTAATATTCAAAACTGGGCTGTTTTCGGGAATTTTAATAAAATAGTTAACTTACTCCCAAATTTTTACACAACGTTTTAAACGATCCAAATATTATTGTGTAAAAATATCGGGATCCAATTCATTACCAATATTTTATAAAAAATCATTTACCGGACTGCAATAAGATTCGTCACTTTCTGACTGCAGTCCACGGAATAATTCATTTAAAATTCATCGTAAGTCCGATTGATGAAATTCCAGTTGGAGCATTACAACGACATCAGTGGTCATCTACAGTACAAATTTCATGAGCTAATTCTACACAAATTTCAAGTTATGATGAAAAAAATAACACACATTTTCTACAGTAAAAAACACAGCTTTTGTTGTTGTATAAAACAGACCTTTAAAAATAGTAAACGGCCTCGAAAAATTATGATTCCAGTGCCATTTGATTCGTTTTTCGAAAACACATAATTTAGACTTCAGAAAATCAATTTTTCGATTTATAACAGTCCGTTTACAGCCAACTGAAATTGGCTGTAAATGTTACTCAGCATGCTGTTAATCGCTTAAACGTTACTAAAACACGCACATATGATCACAACACCTTCTAACTTGTTAAACCATGTTTTTAATCATACTCTAACAAGTTCCATATGATGATCAATCATCATATTACTAGAAATCAACATGCAATCATCAACACATTCAAAACAACATCATACTAGCATTATTTCATCATGTTTCATCTTATTTAAGCTTATGTTTCATGATTCAAGATTCAAGTCTTTTAGTGTTCTAGTTATTTTATCATAATAAATCTTTTAACCACTAAGAATATGAAATAAACAAGAGTTTAAAGAAGTCTTACAACTAGTTTAAAGCTAGGGAAGATCACTAGTGAAAATGGAGTGGATAATAGCGCACAAGAGAGGTCCTTCAAGTTCCGAGTGTTCCACGATTCGTTATTCACCTTGTAGAACCTTGAGAAGGTCTTGGAATGGATGATTGAAAAGAAAATGAAAATAATGGTGGTGAAGATGAGGATGTTCGGCCGAAGCTTTGTAGAAGAGGAGAGAGTGAGTTTGGTGAATATGTTAAGTGATGATTCTTATAACCAAATTAGTGTTATTATCCACTAGTCCATGTGCTCCCCCAAGTACAACCATATCCAATTAAAATCTAGCAATTTCCAAGAAGGGATTTAGGAAGGATTTAGAAGATTTATGAAAATCTTATGGTGGGCCATGCTTGAACCGTAAATTAGCATATGGGGGGGGGGGGTAAATGTAAATTAAAATGATAAGTAGGTGATTTAGTGGAGGGTGCTAGGTGAAAGTCTTGTGTTTATGTATTATTTGAATTATGTACTATGTTATAGTGCTCGGGGACCATGACTAGCTCAGCAAAAGTGAAACAATGCTTTTAACAATATTTTTGTGTTCCGGGTAATGTCCGGTTGTTCGGTTAGATACCGTTCCGTTAAAGTGCTAAGTCATTTCGTATAGTGTCCTTTATGTATCTTTTTGTAACACTTTTAATTCCCAACACTTAGGAAAGCATTCAGGACCATTTAGTCAATTTTCTGCACAAGACTAGTATGTTAAAAAGCACGTGTAAGTATGACGCAGTAATCAGAAAGCAGTTAAGTAATTCAGCACAGTCATTAAGCACTTAATTAATATTAATTAATTGTACGGATTCATGTAATTATGAGGGTTGTCACATTCTCCCCATGTTAAGAAAATTCCGTCCCGAAATTTAGCACGTGTTTACTGAGGAATCTAGTTAAGTTGCGTGGTTTCCTTGTTTTCCTGGGGTGTCACATCATCCCCCTGTTGGTTTGGAATTTCGTCCCGAAATTCGGCAGTAGCTTCAGCCTCAGTAGTGGTTGCACTTTTCCTAAACAACTGGGGATACTTGAGTTTCATTTGGTCTTCTCGTTCCCAGGTATACTCTGGGCTACGACGGGAATTCCAACGAACTCGAACAAGAGGTATTCTGGTACGCTTGAGAACCTTAACATCTCGATTAGTAATCTCTACTGGTTCCTCGACGAATCGCAGTTGATCGTCGATAGTGAGCTCCTTGTGAGGAACTATGAGGGTCTCATCTGACAGACACTTCTTCAGATTCGACACGTGGAAAACATTGTGAACTCCACTGAGTTCTGTTGGTAGATTCAGCTTGTAGGCCACCTTGCCAATTTTCTCAATGATTTTAAAGGGTCCAACATATCGCAGGTTGATTTTGCCTCGTTTGCCAAAACGAACTACACCTTTCCAAGGTGAGACTTTAAGTAGCACTCGATCCCCAACCTGGAACTCGAGTGGTTTCCTTCGGTTATCAGCATAGCTTTTCTGACGGTCACGAGCTACCGCCATTCGTTGTCGTATCTGAGCAATCTTCTCGGTTGTATCTACTACAAGTTCTGGGCCAGTGATTTGACCGTCACCAACCTCTGCCCAACAAAGAGGTGATCGGCACTTCTGTCCGTACAACGCCTCGAACGGAGCGGCCTGGATACTGGTGTGGTAACTGTTGTTATACGAAAACTCCACTAACGGGAGGTGTTTTTCCCAGCCATTACCAAAGTTGGTTACACATGCCCTAAGCATGTCTTCAAGGGTTTGGATGGTGCGTTCAGATTGCACATCCGTCTGTGGATGATATGTCGTGCTCATGTCTAATCGAGAGCCAAAGGACTTGTGCATAGCTTGCCACAATTCAGATGTAAAATGTGAGTCACGATCAGAGATGATGGAGGTTGGCACTCCGTGCCTTGATACTACTTCCTTTAGGTAGACATCTGCTAGAGTAGAAAATTTATCCGTTTCCTTGATAGCCAGAAAATGTGCAGACTTGGTCAGTCGATCCACTATCACCCAAATAGTGTCATTTCCGCGTTGAGATCTAGGCATGCCAGTAACAAAATCCATGGAAATTTGCTCCCATTTCCATGTCGGGATCTCTGGTTGTTGGAGTAGGTTTGATGGTTTCTGATATTCAATCTTGACTCTCGCACAAGTCAAATATTTACTGACGTAGGTTGCTATGTTGGCTTTCATACTTTGCCACCAGTATGTAGTCTTTAATTCGTGGTACATCTTATCCGAACCAGGATGTACTGAGTAACGAGACTTTGTGCGCTTCATCCATCACAAGCTCGTGTAAGTTTCCGTAAAGTGGGACCCAGATGCGCCCTGTTACATAGTAGGCGCCGTCTTCCTTTTGTTCTAACCGCTTTCTCGATCCTCGTAAGGACTCGGCCCTGATGTTCTCTGCTTTCAACGCTTCAACCTGAGCATCTCGTATCTGGGTAGGAAGACTAGATTGGATGGTAAGTTGTAACGCTCGCACACGTTTAGGTGTAGTATCCTTTCGACTGAGGGCGTCGGCTACAACATTGGCTTTGCCCGGATGGTACTTGATCGCACATTCGTAATCATTCAAGAGGTCGACCCATCGACGTTGTCGCATATTTAATTCCTTTTGCTTGAAGATATGCTCGAGACTCCTGTGATCGGTGTAAATGGTGCACTTGGTACCGTACAGGTAATGTCTCCATATCTTAAGTGCGAAAACAACTGCTCCCAATTCCAAGTCGTGCGTAGTGTAGTTCCTTTCGTGAACTTTAAGTTGGCGCGATGCGTAGGCAATGACCTTGTCACGTTGCATCAACACGCAACCAAGTCCTTGGATGGAAGCATCGCAATAAACCACAAAATCATCTGTGCCCTCAGGCAATGAGAGGATAGGCCCGCTACAAAGTCTATCTTTTAGGTGCTGAAAAGCAGATTCCTATGCATCACCCCAATGATAGGTGACACCCTTCTGAGTCAGTGAAGTGAGAGGTTGCGTGATCTTTGAGAAATCCTTGATAAACCTTCTGTAATAACCTGCCAAACCCAAGAATTGGCGGATTTCTGTTGGTGTACGGGGTGCAGGCCAGTTCTTGATCTAGTCATCCTTGGATGGATCAACGTGAATCCCATCCTTGTTTACCACGTGGCCTAGAAAATGGACTTCGCGAAGCCAAAAGTTACATTTCAAGAATTTGGCATACAACTGCTCTGTTCGAAGGAGTTCCAGAATAAGCCTCACGTGTTGCTCGTGTTCCTCCTGACTCTTCGAATAGATCAGGATGTCGTCGATGAAGACAATGATAAACTTATCCAGGTAAGGTTTGCACACTCGGTTCATGAGGTCCATGAAGACCGCAGGTGCATTCGTCAATCCAAAAGGCATGACCAGAAACTTATAGTGCACGTAACGAGTTCTAAATGTTGTCTTGGAGATGTCCTCATCTCGGACTCTCAGCTAACGATAGCCCGATCTTAAGTCAATCTTAGAGTAGAAGCTCGACCCTTGCAGTTGGTCGAATGGGTCATCAATACGTGGGAGAGGATAACGATTCTTCACGGTCACCTTATTAAGTTCGCGGTAGTCAAACACATTCTGAAGGTACCATCTTTCTTCTTTATAAATAACACTGGAGCTCCCCAAGGCGAAGAGCTAGGATGAATGAAACCCTTGCCCAAAAGTTCCTGAAGCTGAGCGGACACGAGCTATTGGTGCTGCTCCAGGAGCTAGCTCGATTTGAAAATCTACCTGACGATGAGGCGGAAGGCCAGGTAATTCCTCAGCGAATACTTCAGGAAAGTCGTGTACAATCGGGGTATCTTCTATCTCCTTTTCTTTTTGTCGAGGTGTATCAGAAACGAGGGCTAGAATAGCAGTGTGGCCCTTTCGTAACCACTTCTGGACCTTAAGGAAAGAGATGATGCCCACAACAGCACCACTCTTGTCGCCACGAATCACGAGGGGTTCTTCACCACAACGAGGGATGCGGACAATCTTCTCGTTGCAAAGAATTTCCGCTTGCTGATGAGATAACCAATCCATCCCAATAACAACGTCGAAACTACCCAGAACGGTAGGAATGAGGTCGATAGAAAAGGTCTGATCAGCAAGAACAAGATTACAACCCTTAACTATGTGTGTGGCCTCTAAACTTTTACCGTTTGCTAGCTCTACCATGTGTTTGGTGGTCAAAAGTGTTGGGGTGCACTTAAGCATTTGACTAACTTTTAAGGACACATAACTAGCATCGGCACCCGAATCGAATAAAACAGTAACAAAGAAGTCATCCAGGAGAAACTTACTCATCACAACGTTGGGATCGTTCCTCGCGTCACCCTCAAGGTTTCAAGGAGTGATCACCAAGGATCGAGAGTCGAGCCTTCCAAACTCTCTATGCTAGCGGGTGTTCGTTTCAGTGTCTTTGCATGGAGAAGCGAGAACGAAATGTCACTGTGGTAAGAGAATGACGGTTTGGTCTAAGCAAATGGTAGAAATTAGACCTAACATAAATCAACAATCATGTGTCGGTACAAAAGCTAGTGTAAAGATTCCGCGTATTTAAGAAGACTATCATGGAATAATACGATTTCTTGTAGTGTAAGGTGGGAAAGGGGTGAGGTAAATGTATAGTTCATCGTGTCCGTATGTAGGTTGAGTAATCCGTATCACCGTCCTCGAATGTCCTGAAGACTATCCCATCATTAGGAGGCATCCACTTGCAAAGTTGGGTATACGATGGTGTAAATCAAAGTAGAATAATAATTAACCACCCAACAGGGTAATTGGGGGGGGGGGGGGGGTAATCGTGTGATCGGTGGAACTCGTGGTATGGTTGTTAGCGTTTCGTTATATAGGTTGCGGATCAAAGAAACAAGAGGTTGGTGATGTTCATATGAAGAATTGAGTGAAAACAAAAATCCAACAAATAACCGAAGAATTTCGCCAACTATTCCGTTCTCCAAAGACAGTTCCAGTAATGGAAGATGGCAGCACGACACAAAAGGAAGGTTCGTTGCATCATGGGTATATCATTGGTCCAAAACAGAGTTTGGATGATAGGTTTCGAGTTGTACAACGCCAAACGCGTGTAACTGTGACTGCTTCGCTTCTGGTGACGACGACTAGTGGAGGTGATGGGGTTTGTCAAGATGGACTCATGGGTATATTTCTCCTAATCCTGAGTTCGTTTGAGCCAGGTCTGGTCTTCGTGAACATTGACGTGCAAACCGAATGTACGAAGGTTCAGATGGTGACGTCATGTCGAGATAAGCGTGTAAATAGATGGAATGCATAAACAGTTGTCGTAACGGGGTGACGAGAAATCAGAAAAGAATTTGACCACCACTTTTCAAATCTCTAGTAAACAATTGCATGTCATAAAGAACGCAGTAGGGCTAATAGACAGCATGCTACTACCCTAAATAAACACACAATAAACACCACACCAGACAAAAGTAATCTAGCAAGTAAGAAATATAAACTTAAATCATACCACCTAGTGTGTTGAGCCTTGCACGTGGAGCGAAGCGTCGTTGTGGATGGTTGAGCACTGTACAGGTTATAGTCTGGTTTTGTCAAAAAGCTTTTCCCTTTTTAAAACCAAGTTCACTATAACCAATGGCTCTGATACCAATCTGTCACACCCCCAAAATCCACAAGCGGAGTATCACCGCATGGAGGCGTGACTGACCAGGATCAAGCCACCAATCATATTGAACAATGTATTTAAAATAGATAAAATCCAACCACGCAATATAATTGGTGTTCAAAACCTAATTAACCAAGTTCAAATTAAACAGCGGAAGCATAAGACGTAGAACCAAAACATAAGTTCAATAAGTTCATAAAGTTTAAATGTTTAACATGGCACACCACTGTCCATGCCCCACAACGATCACGTCTCCTCGTGCAAGCTCCATAAATACCTAACGACCTGCAAGGCATGTAATAAGGAGTCAACAACAAAATTGAGCGAGTTCACAGTTGGTTGTTTAGTTTTACAAGTTTGTTTTGAAAACCATAAGTTGTTTCGTAAACCACGAGTTAACTAGTATCTTTATTTTTCCCCAAACCATATCCATAATCAGTGGGGGCTTCCCCATGTGAACCACTAGACCGTTACCATATCGACTACTGATGAAAGTAAGTTGTGCCCTAAGTCAATGTCTATCATCATTGACTGTTTGCCATGATCCATTAGTACATGCCCGTCCGACCGGCACGGTGTGAGGTTTGTCAAACCTAATAGCGCTATTAACTAATGACCCGCTCGCCATTGGCCTCGGTGATTAAGTCGATATAAAATGAGGGACTTAATGATAGAGTTTTGTCTAGTAAGTTAAGGTTGTTGTCCTACCCAAGGAGGATGAACGTACGTATTCTACCCAAGGAGAATACACAGGATTAATATTGGCATCCTACCCATGGAGGATGGCGGTACATATCCTACCCAAGGAGGATATGCAGGTTCCGTTTTAGTTCTTTAACCCATTCCCAACCACCGGGAATCCCATGCCTTAGAAGGAGTGTGAACTCACCTTTGGTTGCTCGGTTGAACTCTTAAAATAGCTAACGGTCAGGGTTGGTCAATCATGTCGTAATATGATTACCATTTAGTTTGTTAATAGTTTTAAATAAAACACAAAGTTCCTACACGCATCTATCACCTAGCACGCACTCACGTTAACATTTCACGCCCATATAAACATCCCATCTATACCCATTCAAAAGCAAACATACGATATTGCACATAACACTTTTATTGACATATAACACGTTAGATCATTCTCAGATAACCTATCCGATATTTAGACACGCAAATTACTACTTATGTCGTTTCAGCTTTAATATTCAAAATTGGGCTGTTTTCGGGAATTTTAATAAAATAGTTAACTTACTCCAAAAATTTCCAAATTTTTAAAGAATGTTTTAAAAGATCCAAATATTGTTGTGTAAAAATATCGGGATCCAATTCATTACCAATATTTTATAAAAAAAAATCATTTACCGGACTGCAATCAGATTCATCACTTTCTGACTGCAGTCCACGAAATAATTCATTTAAAATTCATCGTAAGTCCGATTGATGAAATTCCTGTTGGAGCTTTACAACGAAATCAGTGGTCATCTACAGTACAAATTTCATGAGCTAATTCTACACAGACTTCAAGTTATGACGAAAAACATAACACACATTTTCTGTAGTAAAAACGCAGCTTTTGCTGTTGTACAAAACGGACCTTTAAAAATAGTAAACGGCCTCGAAAAAATATGATTCCAGTGCCATTTGATTCGTTTTACGAAAACACATAATTTAGACTTCAGAAAATCAATTTTTCGATTTATAACGGTCCGTTTACAGCCAACTGAAGTTGGCTGTAAATGTTACTCAGCATGCTGTTAATCGCTTAAACGTTACTAAAACACGCACATATGATCACAACACCTTCTAACTTGTTAAACCATGTTTTTAATCATACTCTAACAAGTTCCATATGATGATCAATCATCATATTACTAGAAATCAACATGCAATCATCAACACATTCAAAACAACATCATACTAGCATTATTTCATCATGTTTCATCTTATTTAAGCTTATGTTTCATGTTTCAAGATTCAAGTCTTTTAGTATTCTAGTTATTTTATCATAATAAATCTTTTAACCACTAAGAATATGAAATAAACAAGAGTTTAAAGAAGTCTTACAACTAGCTTAAAGCTAGGGAAGATCACTAGTGAAAATGGAGTGGATAATAGCGCACAAGAGAGGTCCTTCAAGTTCCGAGTGTTCCACGCTTCGTTATTCACCTTGTAGCACCTTGAGAAGGTCTTGGAATGGATGATTGAAAAGAAAATGAAAATAATGGTGGTGAAGATGGGGATGTTTGGCCGAAGCTTTGTAGAAGAGGAGAGAGTGAGTTTGGTGAATATGTTAAGTGATGATTCTTATAACCAAATTAGTGTTATTATCCACTAGTCCATGTGCTCCCCCAAGTACAACCATATCCAATTAAAATCTAGCAATTTCTAAGAAGGGATTTAGGAAGGATTTAGAAGATTTATGAAAATCTTATGGTGGGCCATGCTTGAACCGTAAATTAGCATATGGGGGGGGGGGGGGTAAATGTAAATTAAAATGATAAGTAGGTGATTTAGTGGAGGGTGCTAGGTGAAAGTCTTGTGTTTATGTATTATTTGAATTTTGTACTATGTTATAGTGCTCGGGGACCATGACTAGCTCAGAAAAGTGAAACAATGCTTTTAACAATATTTTTGTGTTCCGGGTAATGTCCGGTTGTTCGGTTTGATACCGTTCCGTTAAAGTGCTAAGTCATTTCGTATAGTGTCCTTTATGTATCTTTTTGTAACACTTTTAATTCCCAACACTTAGGAAAGCATTCAGGACCATTTAGTTAATTTTCAGCACAAGACTAGTATGTTAAAAAGCACGTGTAAGTATGACGCAGTAATCAGAAAGCAGTTAAGTAATTCAGCACAGTCATTAAGCATTTAATTAATATTAATTAATTGTACGGATACATGTAATTATGAGGGTTGTCATAGTGTGCCAGCCATAGGCTACGGCAGGCATTGACTATTTCATGTGATTAATTTGGCCGTAAGCTACGGCCACTCAACTGTAGCTTACGACGGGTTTTTGCTGATTTATGATTTTGATGTTTTTGGCTTTCAGATTTAATTTGTTACGGTATAAACTCTTTATAACTAACGTATTTGATGATTTATGAAATCTAGGTTAATGATTTTGAAGTCACGGATGGCGATCAAGCATAGTGAAGAACCGAACACATTCAAAGATCAAGCGTCTGCATTTTGTTTAGTCGTTTCCGAAACTAAACAACGATAGCATGTTGAAATGTCCTAATACTTATGAAGTTTTATGAAACTCAAAAATATGTACGGACGTGTATTTGCATTATATATATAAATGCAAAAGAAATTTTTATAAACTTTTTAGTTAATTAAGACTGAGTCTTACACTAAATAATCATGGGCTAAGATTAAATGGGTGAGACTAAACAAAAAAAGGAGGCGTGTGGGTTATTATAATGTATTATAGTCCATCTAAGTCAATAGTTTATCTCTCCTCCAATTCTCCCCCTGTTTTTAAAACGCTAATAACTTTTACATACGTCATTATTTTTTTATAAAAATTACACCATAAAAACGAACGTTTTTTTTTTTCTTTAAAACAAGCACACTATTGTTATATTTTTGAAAAAAAAAATTCGATACCCAAATGCGTAAAACGCAATGGATAAAAAAACACAAAAGAATGATTTTTTTTTCTAATACGCAATGGACTAAAAACACAAAAGAAATTGTTTCTTCTAAAACGCAATGGACTAAAAACACCAAAGAAAGTGTTTTTTTTTCTAAAACGCAAAGGACTAAAAACACTTAAAAATGTGTTTTACCTAAAACGCAATGGACTAAAAACACTTCAAAATGTGTTTTTCTAAAAAGCAATGAACCAAAAAACACATAAAAATGTGTTTTTCCTAAAACACAATAGACAAAAAACATAAAAGAAAGTGTTTTTTTTTCTAAAACGCAATGGACTAAAACACATAAAAATGTGTTTTACTTAAAACGCAATGGACTAAAAACACTTCATAATGTGTTTTTCTAAAACGCATTAGACCAAAAAAAAATACATAAAAACGTGTTTTTCCTAAAACGCAATAGACAAAAGCACAAAAGAAAGTGTTTTTTTTTTCTAAAACACAATGAATTAAAAACACATAAAAATGTGTTTTATCTAAAACGCAATGGACTAAAAACACTTCAAAATGTGTTTTTCCTAAAACGCAATAGACAAAAAACACAAAAGAAACGTTTTTTTTTTCTAAAACGCAATGGACTAAAAACACATAAAAATGTGTTTACCTAAAACGCAATGGACTAAAAACACTTAAAAATGTGTTTTTTCTAAAATGCAATGGACCTTTTACGTGTTTTTCCTAAAACGCAATAGACAAAAAACACAAAAGAAAGTGTTTTTTTTTTCTAAAACGCAATGGACTAAAAACACATAAAAATGTGTTTTACCTAAAACGCAATGGACTAAAAACACTTCAAAATGTGTTTTTCTAAAATGCATTGGACCAAAAAACACATAAAATTTTGTTTTTTTTTCCTAAAACGCAATAGACAAAAACACAAAAGAAATTGTTTTTTTTCTAAAATGCAACAGACAACGCAATTGACTAAAAACATAGTAAATAAACGTTAATAAATTGAACTTACTTCAGTAGCAGCATCTTTGGCAGCTTTTGCAATCTCCTTAACAAGACAGTCAGTTATGGGCTTCTTGTGATCTTTAAGAATAGCTGTAGCTTTGTGCTACAATTTCGCTCTTTTACATAACGGTGTTTTAGCCCATAACTTTTGTGCAGATTTTGCTGATTCCATCACCTTGTTCACTTCTTCTAGTGTGCATGTTGCATGACAATAACAAGTTCATAAAATGGGTTGAATTTCTTGATTTTCATGTGTACCCAGTTAGCGAAATGGATAAAATATATAAAAAATGTTCACTTGTTGTCTACAAGTTGAGAAGTGACTATTTGATCATTACAAAATCTTCGAATAAACAACCTTGCATATAATTTTATTTATAGTCAACTAGGTTATCACCCGGGATTGCTTCCCGGGCTCGAGAAAATTACTTATACTAAAAATTATTTATGATTAATACATAATTAAAATCATACAAAAACTCTGACATATTAAATGTCTTCGCTGTTAGAAAAGTTATAAATTTTTCATAAACTGAATTGTAGACAGACTTATAAACTTATTGATTGCTTATGATTCATGTTTATAAATTACTTTGTACTAAATTTTTACGATTAATAAAACAATAGAAAATTAATGTATATGAAAAAATACAAATAAAGTGATATATATGAAAAAAAATACAAGGGATTCTAGAAAAATATGATGATGTTACATCCTCATTTTTATTTATCAAAAGACCAGGTATTTAATTACCTGAACACATTAATCATTCATAGAATTTCAAATAATAAAAAAGTGTAATAGGTTAACCAAATATTAAGCATTTATAAAACTCAAAATAACAAACAAAACAAAAATGTAATGAATGTTCAACCAGCAAACTCCTCATTTGTGACCAAAGTTAAAAAAAATTGCATCCCATTTCGATTCGTCATCCACGAACTATGTTTACATTTACCAATATTGTTCACCCGTTTGTTTCACCACCTTAAACCTTAAAGCATCAATTTTAACCATGTATGGTTCATATTCAAGACATTTTTCCTTGTGATCCAACCTTGGGAATAGTGTCGGCAACCTTGCGAAAAGACATGAAGATTGATCCTGCCAGATATAAAAAACACACTATCAAAAATCAAAGAGATAATAAATCAAATCTAAAGAAACACACTATAAAAAATAAAAGAAATAATGAATCAAACCATTAAATATGATAAGAATAATGACACTCGTATGATAAAGTTTGAATTAATCTTCTCTTTTATAGTTTTTATAGTTTGCAGTATCTCATTTTTAGCTTCATTCATGGACCATAGCCTAATAGGCTATTGTTTATGATCCATTTCAATTATAATTTAAGCCCAATATGAAAGAGAGAATCAAACACTTATGAGAAGCTTTAGTTAAATGTTTTAATTTTGTTAGTAAAAAAATACGAGTCAATTTTGACCCAGAAGAGGTTGATTTGGGTTAATATTTTATTTCAAACAGATCAAATTTTAGGTTGAAAGTAGCCCAAATTGTATTCGTATTCGAACGATTTATTGAAAATTTTGGATTGCGTAAAAATAAGTGTTCAAAATCATATAAAACACGTTATTTTTTATTAACAATTATTTTAAGAAATTGACAAAAAATAAATGCATGTCAACCCAACCATCCAGGCAAGTTCGGTCCATTCTAAAAATTTAGAAAATTACATGGTTCGACCCGTTACCCAACCCACTCATCTTACCACCTAGTCATCATCGTTTAGAAAGGGAAATGAAATCTACACTACATATTGCCTTTCAACCATGCAAAGTTTGTTTTTGGGCCCAAATGTTCAATCCAGGTCTATGTGATAGTTATATTATATATAAAGAAAGACACACGTTAACTAATGTGTAGCATGGTAGTGTATTATAGGCTGCCCATTAGAAAAGCGCATAATTGTTGTCAATATGACACACCTGTATGAAGAACAAAATTTTAGAAGTAAGACTTGTACCGCTGAGCTAAGCCGAACATGCCAAATGTACCGCCAGTGTGAAGCATCACCACTATGGCACCCGCTTTTCCTTCCTGTTTGAATTGCTAACTTGCATAGATTCGGGCTCCGTTAATATCTTTTCCTTGAACATACAGTCTCCTGACAGACGGACTCATTCCTTTGTAGATATAACACCAAAAAACAACCCGTATTAGCAAAATTAAACAACCGAAGAAAAAAAAATCAAGAACCCCAAAAAACAAAACTGATTTCCGATGTAGAGGCCCTAAAAAAACAACACGCTCATTTGTAACCTTAAGGTCAACCCAAAACTTTAAAAAAAATCTCAGTCCTTCAAGCAAATCACTTACTATTGGAAGAAAAACTTTTCAAGTCAACCCAATACGACTCGTTCAACACATACCAAAGTTACCTTTTTAACCCATTATTTTACCAACTTAGTTTATATAGCATGCATGCGTTAGAAGATAAAAAAGCAAAAAAAAAAAAAGAATAATTTTTTACTCTTAAATACCATATTCAGTCCATGGCACAAGGCAACGCGAGCAAAGAGCCATGTCGAATTTTCTTGAAAAGTAGAGCAATCTCTATGTGCCAAGAACACCAATCATGGCAAGAAGACCTCTTTCTAGGGCAAATTGCACTTGAGCTTCATGTATGTCCCTTTGGAGCTATAGGCATTTTTTGATGTTATAATCCATTAAAGAATCTCCAAACCTTGCAAACCTGCCATGTTCAGGCCACAATGTTAACCAACAGATGGTAGTTATATATATTCTTGTTACGTAAAAACCTTCTAAGTTCTAAATTAAAAGTAAAAAAATATAAATACCAAACTGAGGTTAATTGGATGAAAATATAAAACTTTGGTCAAACTTCTCTTACCGAGTAACCAACTTACTTTAGGCTAAAATATATAAATACCAAAACCACATAAATCAACATCGTCGTCAACAATTTAGCAAGGAAATTAGCGCAAAGTTTCCAAAATAACCATTAATTGCTCAGAAACATACCTATGGTGGGCGATCTTGATAAAGGATCATCTGCCTCTAAAACCTTCGTTCGACACCATTAGGGTCGCAAAAAACATCAAACACCCGAATATGTAACCCTATATCACTAAGATTCAAACGCATATCAACTGAATAATTTACTAAAAAATAATTTATCAACATGAACCTATATGTCACAAAATATATATATATATAGAAGGAATAAAAAATATAAACAACCTGATGGACAACAAAACTTGCATAGATTTCGGCTCCGTTAATATCTTTTCCTTGAACATACAGTGTCCTGACAGACGGACCCATTCCTTTGTAGATATAACACCAAAAAACAACCCGTATTAGCAAAATTCAACAACCGAAGAAAAAAAATCAAGAACCTCAAAAAACAAAACTGATTTCCAATGTAGAGGCCCTAAAAAAACAACACGTTCATTCGTAACCTTAAGGTCAACCCAAAACTTAAAAAAAAATCCCAGTCCTTCAAGCAAATCACTTACTATTGGAAGAAAAACTTTTCAAGTCAACCCAATACGACTCGTTCAACACATACCAAAGTTACCTTTTTAACCCATTACCGAACCCATTATTTTACCAACTTAGTTTATATAGCATGCATGCGTTAGAAGATAAAAAAGCAAAAAAAAAAAGAATATTTTTTTACTTTTAAATACCATATTTAGTCCATGACACAAGGCAACGCGAGCAAAGAGCCATGTCGAATTAAGATGCAAACTAACAGATGCATAAAATTCATACCGTTCCCGTCACTCATTAAGATTCTTCATTTGCTCCTTGTAATGTTTTTCTATATATTGCTTAGCAGCTTCAACCTTCTGCCTAGTAGCATTTGAAGGTGCTTCATCACTCGTTACTCGTAATCCTTCCTGTCCAATAATTCTACCTTCCTTTTTCGGTGAAGACTTTGACTTATCTTTTGGCTTCAACTTTTTACACCAACGCCTTGCAAAGTCCATCGTTTAGACAACCAACACTTCCTCCTTATCAACACTCAACTACCGATCAACGAAAATGATCAACGCATTGAGAACCCAAATACCCAAATACCAGTCACCAAAAACAATCAACGCATCGTCTATTTAAAAGTACACAGTCCCAATCATATTTCCACTGGAATAAACGAACAAACGAATAAATGAATAATCAGAGCATTCAATATAGAAGAGTTAAAAATATATATATGTACAACTATAACTTAAAACACTTTAAGCATCTTTAAACCAATCAACCATATGCACAATTCATCTTCTAAAACTACTTAATCCAATTAAGTACCAAAACCTATTACCAATGATCAACATAAAGCACATTATATTTAACTAATCCCCAAATCCAATTCGTCAAAATACTTATCTATGTACCAACATGATATAACATCAAAACTACTTAATCCAATTAGATCCATTATCTATTAGATTTGATCTAGCAAACCCCTGAAACCCAGCTGAATCGTCATAAAAACCATACAAAACCCATAAATTTATGCGCTTTTAGAGTTAAGGAAACTAAAGAATCTGAAAGTGAAGCTTGAGCAAGAAAGTATCAACTTGTAGGTTAAATTCAGTTGCATCCCTAAGAAAGCCACCAACAATGGAATCTGCATCTAGGCATGTCTTGTTGAACTTCTACACATATTCATATTGGTGATTATATGTGAGGTTGTGATGTGTTTTTGCTGCACATGAGTGCTCCAAAGGTGGTAGATCCACTGTAAAAACATATTACAACATCAAAAATCATTAAAAAAAATAAGAGAAAAAAACCCTAACTTATGTGGTTTTTGAATCCGATCCAACCATGGTAGATTTAGCAATAAATAATAAAGATTAACAAAACAATAACTAAAATAGATTTAGCAACAAAATAATAAGATCAGAGTTTTTCGGATCTAAGAAATCTAAAATCATAATACCTGATTAACACTTCAAAGTAGAAGGACAAAGGAATCGTTGTCGATTATATATCATTAATAAAATCTGAAACAACGATCCAAGCCGAATTCAGATCGTTGAATCTGTAACATCATTGATGAAATTAGGTGAAGAAACTCTTTTAAGGAGGTGATCAATGTTACTCTGACCATTGTAATTGATGCTAGATGTCGTGCTCATTACAGCTTTGTAACGGATCTCGAGGCAGTCAAATAAAGCTTTTGTAGTCTGAAGCTTAGAGGGTGTTTCAATCAGGACTGCAAACTGCTCAAATGGCATTGACTTTACATGTTCCTCTTTGATGTTTAGAGCAGTATAATTTTTCGCCAATTCAAAGGTGGTTTTCCGCTTGAGAAATTTTCTCCAGCACCTAACAAAATTTATTTAAATTAGTTTCACACAAGAGTTTGACATTTTTTAAGTAATAGTTGTCACCCTATATCCATCATGTTTTTCATTGTATCACACAAAGGTCAAACTACAATTTTACGGTTTTTACCATATGTACCTTCCTAATTTTCTAGAAAGATAGTCAGCTTGCTTCTGCGTCTTCTTGGTCCAATTAGCACCTACAGAATTAAGTAGTTTTGCCCTTTGCATCAGGTATTCTGCTCTCTGTCTCTTTGCCTGTATACAAGCACATTGTCCAACATAAGATCATCCACCAACGCTAAAAATGTGTTTCAATGCGTACTGGATAGCAATAAAAGAAAAAAACATGCATACCCTTAGTAGTTTATCTTCCAAACTCTCTCTTAATCTCCTTCTTTCAATCTCTCGCTTCTGAGAGATGAATTTGGCTACCATTCTTACTTGTAAAAGCCTGGCATGTGCCCTTTCCATGTCATCTTCCAGTAATTCCAATCTTTTCTTCTCAGCTACAACCCGTTTTTGAGAAATAGCATCGCCAACACACTCTTTATACTTACTCTCACGAGCAATTCTTCTTGTAAGAGATTGAGATGTTCTTTCCCTTAATGTGGCCCTTCGTTGCCTGTAGGCTCTCAAGATTCTCATTCTGTTTGTCTCTGCCTGCCTCGCGCGTAATTCCACTTTTGTCCCTAGCTCTGCACATTCCTTCTTAACAAGCACTTCTACCCCTGTTCTGGCTGCTTGCCTAAGTTGATCTAGCTTAGCTAGACGTAGCTGAGCTTTTGCCAAAATGCTTGATCTGATAGTATGTACAGCAAACACATGAGATTCTTTTACATAGCTCTGACCAATGTATTAATTGCAAAAGGTAAAATACACATGACAGCCAACATTTATGGAATATGCTTATCAATGGAAAAAAACTGAATGTAATGAAAAATAAATAAATAAATAAAAAACTAGAGATGACAGCCGAAATTAAAAAGGATATCAAATTAGATTAAATTAGAGTCATTAGAAAATCTATGTACTTCTTTAATCCCCTAGAGAAGAGTGAATTCGTCTCAATATAGTTATAAAACATAAAACCTAGTAAAGCAAGTGTTATGATTTATCATATGCTCACTAATACCCATTTCACCCTCACCTGCAGTGAAGATAGAGAGTAACAACCGAGAATCATCAAAAACCCCAAATCCATGAACAATCTCAGATCTTATATGAATGTTAGCAAATCAAACGTCGTGGTGTCGAATAAAATCCGCGTTGAACATTGAAAATCACATGTAGTGGCGTAGATTACTTAATTTCAAACTTACCTTGAGGGTTTGGCATCGATTGTTCATAGATGCATGTCAGGGTTTTCAAACTACAAAAGGATAGAGTCAAATAACATATAGATTCGTTACTCTTAAGGCCACCACCACTGTCACCATACTCGTACAAATGGAGTTAATTTGAAGATCAAGAACATACCTATAATCAAAATCGGTTATCAAAAAGTGAAATCAACATAGATACTGTTGGTCCCAGCTTGGACAAAAATACTTCTTTTCACATAATATGGCAAGTGATTTCAATAGATATGAAAATCGTGTGCGGAAATGGAAATCAGACTTTCAAGAAACAAGACCTACAGAATTTTCAAGTTTATATCACTTTGAAACAAAATGGTTTACAAGGTGATTGTAAGATTATTATCTATTACAAATGAATACTTGAATTCTGAGGTGAAAGGACAATGGAGTTTGTAGTATGTATTGAATGCTAAGTTTAACTCATTGTTCTCTGCTTGATAAGCCTTCTATTTATAGACGGCTGGGATACATGAATAAACATTTGTTTATTCATGTATTATTCTTGCAAAAAGTAGCTCTTTGACATATTCATTGAATTCAACAATCAAGTTGCCTTTGTCATCATGATATCCAATAATGTCAAGTTGCTTCGGTTATTGTGGCAGGATAGAGCTGATTTTTAGACAAGTCGGGTTTTTATCAGAATTTCTGATAAACCACTTCATCAGAAATTCTGGTGAAAAAATCATCAGAAAATATGATGATCAGAATAGTCAGAAACTGATGATATTTCATCAGAAATATCTTCAGATCTATCAGAAAGACCTTCTCTGATGTCACACCCCGACCGCGTTAAAACAACGAAACCGCGACGGAAACGTCGGGGAGTAGAGTGGCAGAATTATTGTTTCACAACCATGGATTCAAAAGTTTCGTTTTATTGATTTATTAAACATTAGATATTGTCTTTAGAACAAAACAAACTAGTTAAACATAGTTTATCGTCGTTATTAAGTCACTAAGGCCTCGTCCAGTCCTAAGTGAGCATGCATCCTAGCAATCAACATCATTCAATCACCACCTGAAACATATGTAAAAATAAAGTCGGCAAAGAAATGCCGGCGAGCACATAGGTTTTGTAAGAGTATCGGATTCATGGCTCGTTTACATGTTGCAATACCTCGTTAGACTACAAACGTTGATAATTGAAAACCTTGTTTGAAAAGTGTTTGGTATTGCAATATGATTAACCAACTCAAAACAAGTTGGTTATAGTTTATAAAATCTCGTTGCCAAGAATCTTAACCCAAAACATTTGTTTTCGTAAACCAAGTTGTAAATCGTTCTTGTAATAAAACTCGTATGGTTTATATCGTTTAGGAAACATTGTTGTGTGATATCGTTTTAAAATCGTTTGCCCAAGTGAACTAAATAACGCAACGGAATGTAATACGATAAAAACACTTATATATAAGAAGTACCAGCGGCGTATCTACCATGCTTTTATCACATTACACCCTTCCCGTTATCTAAACACTAACCAAAAACCAATCGTTCGTTCAATTCGTTTAACTTGTTTAAGTCGTTCAATTCGTTCAAATCATTCAATCGTTTCAATCGTTCAAAATCGTTCTCGTTTTAATTGTGAAAACTACTTTTGGTCGTCTTGCTAATAACATTCAAACCTTCGTAACTAGTTTCTCGTTCAACTCGTATTAACAAACCACCATAGGGTAAGTTAACAATCAACAGATTCAGTCGTTACCCACATAACCCCCATACATAACCATGGGTGCAGTCCGATACTGGTCGGTTCGGCCAAAACTAATGAATGTCATTCGTTATGTAAATACGTCCAACAAGTTCGTTCACATTATCGAAAATCGTTCTTGTTTAATATAAACCATAGTATTTGTTTTTGAAAACATCGAAATCATTTAGCACATATGAATCACCCCAAAACAATTGAAAACAGTAAAATAGGGGAACTATGTACTCACATCGAAGTGCAAAGTATCCTCGATTAAATGAACTTAGCAAAGCTCGGGCAAACTAAGGAAATCAAGTAGTACCTAGTAATCGGATCGCTAGTTAATAAATCGACACCTAAATCGGAAGATCGGGTAGAATGAGGTCTTGTAAACCAAATGAGTATTGGAACTCATGTGATATGGTTTAACAAAGCCTACATTCTAAATCGGAACCTATCTTAAGTGCTTACGACCCGTTACGACCCATTAAGGTAGCTTATGCTACTTTAACGCGTCGTTTGCGCGAATGCGCGTTCGAGACGTCTAACTAATCCTATGACAAGTATTATATGCCTAAACATGCTTAAATATGTTGCATAATCAGTTTTTTTTTTTTTTGAACTAGAAAATCATTTAATATATATTAGAAGGTTAGAGCAAATTACAAATCATGGGTTGGTAGACGGGCAACAAGCTGCGCCGCCACCCCCTTTTGAATGGCAAAAGTTAAGTCACATATGCTTAAAATCAAATTATGCATGAAAAGGGCATTTTGGTCATTTACCTAAGGCATATAAACTATCTATCATACAACTAATTAAACTAAGTGACCATAAGGTATAACCTCGAAAGGTTATTCCCTATACAACTATGGTCACAAAACATGCTTGGTCGGATCCTAACAATCGACCAAACGGGTCGGGTTCGAAAGTCTAAGCGGTGGTTTAGACTGCTTACCTTACGACCCTATACAAGCACTAGACTAAAAGTGACGTGTTAAACATGTTTAAAATATGTTTAACTAAGTTAGAAAACTGGTTTGATATCAAAACAAAGTGTTTTGATACTCAAAGATAGTTTCGTTACAAAATACGCGTAAACACGTACTTTGGCCGAAACTATGACAATTCACTTCGACTAATCAACGTGGTAATCAGTAGGTATAGTCACAAGGGACTATAATCATCGTGATTACGCTCATGTTGCAAAATTCAAACGAACTTTGTGTTGACCATTGACTGGTCAAAGCAGAAAGTCAAACATTGTTTGACTTTCATGCTTGAAATACATGAACAAGCATGAAGGAGACTTACAAAAGGTCCAAGCAATGAAGATTTGAATCAAAATACTCAGGTATGAAGCCAAGACTTCAACTTAGAGCAAGTTTTGATTCAAATGTGCTAGGAAATGAGCAAGAGGACCTTGCTATTTATAGGAATCAAGGATCAATAGGGTCATTACACTTGTTTTGACACTTGATCATGCCCATACATTTGTTGGAGCCTGATTTGGGAGCTTGATAAACCATCAAACATGCCCACAAGATTGAAAACAAGCAAAGGAAACAAGGTACAAGCAGCTGGGTTTTAAGAAAATGGTTTCTGCTGATCTGGGAGTGGCTTACGGACCGTAAGCAAGTCCATACGGTCTGTAAGGACCTGGCTTGCTGGCAATAAGTTTCAAAAAATGGCAGATTTGGTCCCCGTGCTTGTTTCGTCGCGTTTTGGCACTTCTAACTCCCGTCAAGCCCATTTTTAAGCTCCATAAGGATGTTAAAACATAGGGAACTTAAAATATGCTTGAAAACATCTCAGGAGTCGGTTCGTTTGGTCGCACGGTTGCGTTGTTCGGTTAATTATGACGGAAATCATAACGAACGCGTGTACGATCCAAATTGCGAAACGAATGAATTTTTAGCATCCCAATCAAATCGTAACTTTCTAGAAAGCGATTTAAAGCTTGAAACCGAACTCGAATCAAATCGTAAAATCATCAAACACAAATACACATATAATAACACCAAAACATATCGTTTTATTGATAATTGATATGTTTTACATTGTACATCGTTTACAGAGCACAGTTGTCACATCTGATGATCTTCTTCAGCTCTTGATCAACTTATGATACTTTGAAGTAGATATTGTTGCTTTCAATTGTCTTATCCGATCTTCTTCTTCTTGTTTTGATCTTCAGGACTGTTATCTTCTTCATAGATCAAGTTGAATCTGATTTTCTTTAATACTTACAAATAAAGTTTTCTAACAGTTTCCCCCTAAGTATTGTAAGAAAATGAACTATCTATATCAAACATAAACATACTTCGACTAATCATTAAGAGAAAGTTCAAACAACCAAATTCAGAAACATAAAACATAATCAAACCAACCAATGTTCAAAACAAACGGAAATAAAGTATTGTTTTCTCAAAAACAGAAATTCAAATTCATGAATTCATCAATTTATCTTCATTCCACTTCTGTACTTGTCTCCTGGTTTCAGCCTTTTCTTGTAGTCAATTGCCTTTTGAGTTGTTTTGTAAAGTTCTTTGTACCATCCTCTGGCTTCCATCCATTTGTTTATGTCTTTTTCAATTGCCTTCCTCAGCTGTTCATTGTTCTTCCCCTTCTTCTTGAGCTGCTCTTGTTTCTCATTCATGTAATTCTTTATATATTTCAGAGTTTGATTAGAATACCTGTTTTTTTCACTGACTCTGAACAGAGCTTTTTCATCATAGACATCTTTGAAAACCACACATATTTCTGGTTTGTCAAAGATAGCTCTAGTTCTTACTTTGTTGAGAGGAATTTCAGCTGGAATGGTGTTGTTAGGAGGAGGTGTTAGTACCTTTTTGCTATATTCAAAGTTTATACATAGATTAAAATCTGTTAGTGCAGCCCTTTGATATAACTTTTCTCCTGCTTTCTTGATACTGTAAAGAGCTCTTCTGATCACAACTGCAGAACTTTTGTCATTATCAATAAGCTGCTTCAACTTTACTAAACTCATTGGGTGAAGTTCATCTGCCAGGTCTCCATCAGTAACAATTGTATTACTATTATCTTTTCTGATCAGGGTGTATTTGTTCTGTCCACCAGTACCTAAGACACCTTCTGTAGCAATGATGGTGATAATTTTTTCAATAGAGACTATTGGATTTGTGATTGGTTTGTGAAATATTTCCAAGTTTCCTACATCTCTGAGTTCAAAAATATTTCTGCTTAATGGAGAGAGTGGTCTTTCTAGTTTGTCTTCTTGTTTATTCAAGTAGTAGTGCTTCAAGTGTTCTTCAGGGTACATGATTGTATGTAGGTCACTTTTCAGCACTTCAAATTCTTTGAGCTTTCCTTCTGAATCTTCTCCAATCACTTTTCTTGGCCTTTTTGAGGATGTAACTTCATGTTCCATTCTTCTCTTCTCTTTTGTATTCAACTGTTTGCTGAATTCTGTTTCACCTGTAAGAGCTATAGAAGATGATTGAACTGGAACAACTCCTTGTATTGTCACCTTTGATGTGTCTGATTTTGGAGTATTTGTTGGAGGACCCATGAGTAACTTTGGCTTACTGGGAGGAGGACCCATGGGTTGCTTCTGTTTTTGTGTTGTTGAGGTTCCTGATTGTTTGGTTGGATCTTGTTGAGCTACTTCTGGTTGTTTAAATTGTTATTTGGGAGCTTCTGACTTTCCCATTTGATTTTTTTGTGGAATTGGAGCCATCAGTTCATGATAGTCAACTTTTGCCAATCTGGCAACATTGTACTGCAACCTCTTTAATAACAGATGAACATCAGCAAGAGTTTGAGTATTTGTTTCTTCTTTTTCTTCATTTTCTAACTCTCCAGTTTATCTTGATATTTCTGTGCAGACAATTCCACCACCAGTTTTTCAAAGGCCTCAGCCATGCTGCTGTTGTTGGCTCTGAGGAACTGGATTTCTTCAAGGATTCTTCCAGAACTTGAGCTTTCCCCTGCACTTGCAACCTCAGCCATCGGTTTCTTGATTTCTTGCAATTCTTTGAGAGTTTTCCTGAATTCTGATGAGCTCTCTCTATTTTCTGATGACTCTTGTAGTTTGTTGAGGGTTGCGGTGTTATCCTCTGTTTGTTTCTTTACAGCTTTGACAATTTCTGATAAGACTTTAATATTAGACTTTTGATTTTTGATCTCTTCCAGTATCAGATCAAGGTTTTCTTCTGTTGCTGATTTCCCAGTACAAACAACTGTTATGTCATCAAGTTATTTGTGCAATCGTTCAGTTGACATATATTGATGTTCTTGGGTAACAGGAGGAACAACAAATGTTCTACCTTTGATACCAGCAGAAAACACATTCTCTGCTGTTCTGAGGTTAAGAGGATTGAAATATTCCATATTCTCTATACCCTCACCAGAAAATTGAAACTTATTCAAATTCTGGTTTTCCTCATATCCTTGAATCTTTTAATTTTCTCAACCAGGTGTCCTTGATCAGTAGACTGATCTCCACCTGTTGTCACCACATTTTCCTCCTCAGAATCTGATTCAGAAAATGGGTCTTTGGTTCTACTCACATCTTGTCTTTCAGAAACAGTGCCTCTATGTGAAATTTCATAATTTCCTTGAATTGAATCATCAGAATCACTCTCAGAATTATGAACAATATTAAGTTTAGAGTGTTGTGCACCTATTTCTCCCATATGTGAGATTTCTGCATGATGTTTGTCTGCCACAGGACTCATATTCACATCTTTATCAGCTTGATGAGGTTCTGATTCACCCTGCTGCTCCATTTTTTATGTGCTTAACTCTTGTGCATCATGCTCCATAGGGGACACACTATCAAAAACTTCTTTGTTCTCTGGCTTCATGCTTAACATCCTTAGGTATTCTGCTCTATAAGGTGAATCTTCTAGTATCAGATTCATCATTCTTTCTGACAGAACAGGCACATCATAATCTGACTTCCAAGACCCTACAGCAGTCCAAGGTCTCATGATTTATGTACTCCACATATTTTCTGATGCTGGAATTTCTAGGTTCCTTTCAGAAAATGCATTAGAAATTATGACTGCCAGAAATCTGGGAAAAGGTAGATGTGAATCTATCCTTCCAGTGTTAGTCAGAATTGATCTTCTGATCAGATTAAATATTTCTGTTCCAAAATCAATATTCAACCCACTAATGAGGTTGAACATGATTGTCAGAACATTCATATTTATCTGATCCGTACCTCCAATTTTTGATGATAAACACTTGTTCAGAATTTCCATTAACACTTGCCAGAAGGCCGGTAGCTGATTCCTCTTGAATTCACTGATTTTTGAGATCTTTGTCTTGTAACCCATTACTGCATCAAGTAATGAAAACATATCTTCCTTTTCTGGTGCTTCTTCATAGCTTTGTCATAAGGGTAGTTCCAAACATTCCAAACCAAACCACCAAAGTAATGTTCATGCCCAAATGTAAATCATGTAATATGTATAACCAAAATAATATCGTATATCGCTTTGAAGCCAATCGTTTACCCAATCGTTAAAACATCGTGTGAAAACCAATCGTAAATCGTTTAATTTGTTTTAGGTCGTGAAACTACTTATAAGGTCGTCTCACTAATAACATTCAAACCTTCGTGACTCTCGTCGCTTCTCGTTTTCGTCGCTTCTCGTTTTCGTATTAACAAACCTCCATAGGGTAAGTTAACAATTACAGATTCAGTCGCTACCTACCATACCCACACATAACCACGGGTGTAGTAAATAACGGGATTTGTCAGATCCTATGGTACCATAACCTAATACTGGTCGGCTTGATCATTGCTAATGAATGTCATTTGTTATGTAACTACAACCAACAAGTTTGTTCACTTTATGAAATCGTTATTAGTTTTGTATAAATCGCCTTAATTGTTTTTGAAACCATCGTTATAACATCGAAAACATTTAGCACATATGAGTCACCCCAAAACAATTGAAAACAGTAAAATAGGGGAAAATGTACTCGCCTGATAATGCTTGGAGGTCTTGAACAACAACCAAACAAAGCTAGAGGGAGCACGGAATCAGTCGGCAATCTAAAACTATATAAATAAACCGGACTTAAATCGGGAGAACGGATAGGATGAGGCTTGGTAAACCAAATGAGTATTGGAACTCATATGATATGGTTTAACTAGGCCTACATACTACAATGAAACCAAACCTAAGTGCTTTCGACCCATCGCGACCCATTAAGGTAGCTTATGCTACTTTAACGCGTCGTGCGCGTGAAACGCGTTCGGACCGTCTAACTAGTCCTATGACAGGTGTTATATGCCTAAACATGTTACATAATCAGTTATGTGACAAAAGTTTAGGTTACATATGCTTAATTACCAATTATACATGAAAAGGGTATTCTGGTAATTTACCTAAGGCATATAAACTACCTATCATACAACTACTTAAACGATGTGACCATAGGGTATAACCTCGGAAGGTTATTCCCTACCTACTATGGTCACCTAATGTATTTGGTCGGATCCTAATGATCGACCAAACTGGGTCGGGTTCGAGGTATAAGCGATTTATCAGATCGCTTACCCTACGACCCTATACAACGTGGTAATCAGTAGGCATAGTCCCAAGGGACTATGACCATCGTGATTACAATCACGTTGCGAAGTTCTAACGAACTTCGCATTGACCATTACTGGTCAACGCTGAAAGTCAAACAAAGTTTGACTTTCTGACTCGAAAAGCAGTAAAAATAAGGAAAAGAACGAAAGAATACTTACGAAGGGTCCCCGAATGCTAACCCAGATCAAAATAGCTCAGGTATGAAACGAAGGTTCCAACTTAGAGCCCAAATGATCAGATTTGTGAGAAATGAAGAAAAGGGGGTGGGGTATTTATAGATTTCGGGTAACCGTTAAGATCGTTTCTTGAATAACGTGCCTTAATCGGAACCGTACACTTGTCACAAAGGTTATGGAGCCACATATGCTCCTTAACTTTGTGACACATCAACTTAAAACATGTGGTTAAGGATTAATTGGTTGCAACTTGTAACAAAAACAATGAATCTGGTCAGATCATGCAGTCGCGTAGCGCTACTGCCAAGGCATGAGGCAGTCGCGCTACGCTAGCACTCCCCTGATTCAGAAATGTTTCAAAAGTGGCAAGAATGGTCCCTGCACGTGTTTAAGGCCTTTTTCGATGCGTTTGAACCCCGTTAACCTCATTTCAAGGCTCTAAAATGAAGTTAAAGTATAGGGAACTCAAAACATACTCAAAAATATGCCGGATGATGGTTCGTTTGGTCGTACGAACGCGATGTTCGCTTAATTACGACGGAATGCGCATAAGCGCGAAAAACGAACCAAATGACGCGACGAATGGATTTTTCTTATGGCGAACACTAAAATATAATGTAGTCATGCTTACATAAATTTTTGGATGTCCAGATGTATTCAGAACGTAAGTTATGCGCGAAAATGCAAACTTGTGCACTTTTTGACACTTTTAGTCCCTGAATGACACAAAAGTTTATTTTAGCACACCGAACCCCTCAAAGCCTATTTCTAAGCTATGTAAAGGATATTTATGGTATGTTTAACTTATGGTCATGTTCCGGAATGTCTGTTACAGTTCAAATTGGCATACTTTCGCAGTTTGTCATATTTAGTCCCTGTAAGCGAGTTAACTTGTTTTCGGCATACCAAACCTTCCAAAACTTATTTCTAAGTTATGTAAAGGTTATTTAAGGTATGTTAAGCCTATTTCACTATTCCGGAGTGTTCGTTGCATTAAACTGGTTATATTTACGCATCGGTGCGCGTATAACCTTCTAGAAAGCGATTTAGAGTTTGAAATAGAACAAGAATTGATATGTGTAAATGATACACACATTTTTTTACAAATCTCCAAGTATGAAATATAATATTTCATTGGTTCGGTATTTGTTTGATGGCCGTGGAGGCACAGGTGTTACAAAGCAGACACTGAGCTGTGTCACCAAGTACTGGAAAGGTGGTATGAAACCTGACTTGCTGATCTGCCTTGACACGTTGTATGTTTGATAGCCCATATCCCTCAAGGTTTGTTCCACCATTTCCTTGTTGAGGAAGGTGTTTTCTTGATCATCACCCAGCTGGAGGACATTTCTAAGGTTTCATCCTTTAGGGTGATTTTGACCCCCATAACCTCACTTTCTATCCACAAGTTGGTGCCGCTGAATATGATTTCAGCATTCCACCAGAATTCTTGAAGAAGTTATGGATAGATAGTGACATATGTGGATACAGCAAAGCCCAAGGGACTTTGCATGATCATGTTAAACACATACCTGCAATCTTCCCATGCAGGACCTTCCAGATTTGACCTAAGTCTGAGGTTATGATGTTTGTGAAGAGGGAGAGGAAAGTGTGTTTGTTTGATTGTTTTTGGGGGAGCCATTCTGAAATGTGAGATTTCTGATTGAGTGCTTTTGAAGAGAAGATTGTTTGGGATTAAGAAAGTCTTTTTCAAGTTGTTAATATTTATAGATGAAAGTGATAGTTATGCCATAAATGTTATTAACAACTAAAGATTTTCATTTCCATTTCTATCTCTTCATTTAAGACGATATCTGTTGCAGTGATTATATGGCAGTCTATGAAGCCTAATGTTGTGAGTAAGCATTAAATAGCTTAGGCGGCTACTTTCATAGCTCCAAATCATTTTTATGCCCCTGTGTCTCTCAAATTCCTTATGAAAGATGAAGTTGCATGCATTGGAAGTATAAGAAAATTTCAATTTTCTGCAAAAAATTTCCCTGTGATAGTTGATTTTCTCTGCTGTGACATTGAATTTATCTTAATGCATGTTACTTTCCCCCTTTTTGATTTTTTTTTTAATTTAAACAAAGAAAAAAATATAAAAAACAGACTATCCACAATTATGAGTTTATACAAATATCAGATATGAAAGAAGATAGAATTTTCATATAATTTTCTGATGATCGGTGATCATTCTGATGTTTCAACAAAGTTTCTGATATTTCATCAGAATTTCTGATGATTTCATCAGATTTTCTGATAGTCCTTCTGATTTTCTGATATTCCATCAGACTAATAGATTTCTTTATCAGAGACTTGTTGAATTATTCTTTAATTCTCAGAATTTCCATCTTGTTGTTCATCAGTTTGGTTTTCAGTTTGTGGCTTTTTATTTTCTGAAACATCTTCATCTTTTATGTTAACCATGCCAAGTTTGCTGATTAAAAAAAACGTGTCTCTTTTCATCAAGAGGTTTTGTAAAAATGTCAGCAATTTGGTTTTCTGTTGGATAAAAGTACATTTCTATGTTACCTTTTTCAACATGATCCTTTATGAAGAGATATCTGACATCTATGTGCTTGGTTCTAGAGTGATGAACTGGATTTTCTGTTATTGCTATTGCACTCTTTGAATCACATAGGATTGGTATCTTTGTCAGATTTACTCCATAATCTTTCAGCTGAGTTTTCATCCACAGCACTTGTGAACAGCAACTTGCTGCTGCTACATATTCTGATTCAGCTATTGATGTTGCAACACAGTTTTGTTTCTTACTTGCCCAACATACCAATTTTTCTCCCAAGATTTGACATGCACCAGATGTGCTTTTTCTGTCAATCTTGCAACCCGCATAATCTGCATCTGTATATGCAATTAGTTCAAGATTTGTATCCTTAGGATACCAGAGACCAAGTTCTGATGTGCCTTTTAGATATTTAAAAACCATTTTTACTGCTTTTAGGTGGGATTCTTTAGGATTGCATTGATATCTAGCCAGAAAACATGTTGCAAACATAATTTCTGGCCTGCTTGCAGTTAAGTATAGCAATGATCCTATCATCCCCCTGTAGGTTTTAATATCTACACATGTTCCATCTTTATCAGAATCAAGTTTGTTCCTTGTGGGCATGGGAGTTTTTAAAATTGAGCAATTTTCAAGTGAGTATTTGTGCAAAATTGTTTTTACATACTTAGATTGACTCAAAAATATTCCATCGGTTCTTTGTTTTACTTGTAAACGTAAGAAAAAGGTTAACTCACCCATCATGCTCATTTCAAAGTGGCTGGTCATCAACTTTTGAAACTTTTTACAGAAATTTTCATTTGTTGATCCAAATATAATGTCATCAACATATATTTGGACTAACAAAGTGTGACCCTTGTGTGTTTTAAGGAAAAGTGTTGTGTCAATAGTACCTTTTGTGAAGCCAAAATTTATTAAGAAGTTTGAAAGTTCATACCAGTCTCTTGGAGCTTGCTTCAAACCATACAAGGCTTTGTTTAATTTGTAAACATGATTTTGAAATTTTGGATCAACAAAGCCTTCAGGTTGATGCACATAAACTTCTTCCTCAATCTTACCATTCAGGAATGTAGATTTCACATCCATTTGATATACTTTGAAGTCTTTGGATGCATCATAAGTAAGAAAGATTCTAACTGCTTCTAATCTGGCCACTAGTGCAAAGGTTTCATCATAGTCAATGCCTTCTTGTTGACAATAACCTTTGACCACTAACCTTGCCTTGTTCCTAGTTATTATTCCATTTTCATCTGATTTATTCCTGAATACCCATTTTGAGCCTATGGCTGATTTGTCTTTTGGCTTTGGCACCAGATCCCATACCTTACTCTTTTCAAACTGATCAAGCTCTTCTTGCATGGCTTGGATCCAGTCTGAGTCATTAAGAGCTTCTTTGGCAGTTTTGGGTTCTATCTTGCTTAGAAACCCAGCAAATGCACATTCATGTGCTGTTGCAGATCTTGTTCTTACACCATCTTCTGGATTTCTAATGATGTCAGAATGAACATGTCCTTTTATCCATCTCAACTTGTTATGAAAGAATGTTGGTTCTGATGGATTTGAAGTTTCCCTCTGAACATTTGCCTCAGTTCTATTGTTTGAATCAGAATTTTGATTGTTAGAATAATTGGTCTGATTCAATATTTCTGATGAATTTTCCATTTGTTCTTCAGGGTTAGCACATGAGTTATCTAAAGATTTGTTTGTTAGAGAATTATCATGTTCTAAGAGGTCTTCAGTTATCATTTCAAAGAGATGTTCATATTTTTCTTGTTTATCAGAAAAGTTTATTTCCTTCATTCTGTTTCTGATGAATCATCAAAATATACATATAAACTTTCTCTGATTGTCCTTGTGTTTAGAATAAAAATTCTATAAGCTTTTGAGGACAAAGAATAACCAAGAAAAATACTTTTTTCTGCTTTTCTGTCAAATTTCTCAAGGCTTTCAAAATCATTAAAAACAAAACATCTACAACCAAATGTGTGTAAAGATTTTACACTTGGAATTCTTCCATTTATAATGTTGTAGGGAGTTTTATTGTGCCTTTTGTTGATTATGGATCTGTTTTGGGTAAAACAAGCATTTGCTATTGCTTCTGCCCAAAAGTGAGTGGGCAGTTTTGCATAAGCAAGCATTGTTCTGGCTGATTCCACTAAAGTTCTATTTCTTCTTTCTACCACCCCATTCTGTTGGGGTGTTCTAGGAGCAGAAAATTCATGAGAGATTCCTTTGCTTACAAGAAAGCTCTCAAGTTTTGAGTTTTTAAATTCTGTTCCAATGTTAGGACTTCCAAAAATGTCCCAAAATAACCCACAATTGAAAACCCGGACCCCTGAAACCCTGATCCATATCAAAAATCAAGAAATCAAGAAAAAGGGTTTTCAGGCGGGCCGCGTAAAGGTTAGCATAGCCTTACGCGGGCCGCGTCAAACCTGCATTGACCGGATAAGCATTCCAGATCCACGTATCACACGCGTGGCAAGTCTAGTGATGACACCGTAGCCATAATCTACGAAATAGGTGCCCTCGTGGGCCGCGTAAGGATCAAATGAAGGTTCACGCGGGCCGCGCGAACCTCATTTTTCAGCTATAAATAGCTTGTTGCATGGCCTGTTCTCTGGTGTCGAAATCATTTCACAAAAACGAAAGTATACTACTAAGAAGTTGAAAATTCAATTAATATAGCGAGGCGCTGCTACGATACAGGGTATTAACTCGATCGCTGCTACGATTCAATGTCCGATTGATGTAAAACTATCCGATGGATGTTTAAGTGTTGCCCACATTAGGGTTATACTTTGTCATTCGTCGTGAATTCGATGGATGTTTAAGTATCGCACTTTGTCATTCGTTGTGAGGGTTTTTATCTCGTGAGTTATCGTAAATGCTGTATTAGTTACTGACCTAGTTCGTGTGCATTGTTATTTAAATTAGGTTACAAGGCTAATCAGTAGGCTAAGCTCTGTCCACTTAAATCTGCAATGTGAGTCATTCTCTTTTATCAAAAGTATTTTACAATACTCCATTTTCAAATGTTATAATTACAGGGATTAAGTCGTGGTTATCTTAAATCACTGGCTAGTGGGGTATTGTGCACATTACTAATTTCTCACGGTTAGGATAATAAATCCTAACAGTGATAATCATCACTACTTGGGGAAAGACCCAATAGTGGTATGACCATCGTCACCAGGTGACACGGCGCCAGATAAAAATAAGATAGAAGCCATTGTAATCGCTCTTATGCTGTAATTTATAACCATGTGTCGTTTTATCAAATTTGAATAACTCGCCAGCATTTCCCCGCTGATAAAATATTTTTAAAACATGTTTCAGGCGATCTGCTGTAAATCAAAGAAACGTGCTACGGAGCACTAACTAGCTTGAAGAGGTGGCTCAGTTAAAATAAATAAACATGTTTTATAAATCAGGGAATTTACTTATGAAATTCCTCTATTGTAAATTACGGGGTTTATCCCGCATTATGAAATAAAATAATCGGGCATTTCAAGTTTTAAAAGATCCTGTTAAAATCTTCCGTTGTCGCATCATTTAATAAATACCACGGGTTCCTGTCCGGCGGCTCCTGACCTAGTCAGACCGGGGCTGGGGCCATGACAGGAAGAGGTGGTATCAGAGCCACTGATTTAAGCCTATTAAGTATTCAAATATACTTAATTTTCCTGATTGCCATTTTATGGTTATGTGTGTTATTAACTGACTAAGTGTTAGTTACAGTATGGGTAAGCAAAAGCTTTCGGACATCTATCGTCAATTAGATAGTGTACCAAAAGAAAAGGGAAGTTCATCCCAATCAAATTCCTCAAGATTCTCAATAGATACTGAGGAGGGAATATTTGTTCGTAAGGCACAATACGAGAAACCACTTTCCCCTAATAAAAGAAGTTTGATTATTAGAAAAAGTCAAGAGAAAATAAAGAAGTCTCAACAAAAAGGAATGATGGGTAATAAGGAAATTCAGAAAATAGGCAATAACTCACCATGGGAAGACAAGTTAGATGAAAAATGGACAGATCTCTACATGTTAGCCACCATAGCAGTAAATGTTAACCTCTAAAAATGTCAACACCCCGACTCAGTATTACTACCCATATTATCCATAAGCCAGAAACTTTAATCTATTAAATAAACTACTAGTATATTTCAAAATTTAGTTGTAATAAAAATAAATTGTTTCAATAAAAGGGTTTGTATAATTACTTAGATATTTCTGATTACTTCTCTGTGACTACGTGAAAATTTTAACCTAAAATTTTGTGCGTTTCTTCATAAATGCTAAACAGCATGAATAAATTATCTGAAGCCCTTGAGAATCTCAATCTCTATCCTGTGAAAATAGAAGTTTCCAGGGATTTTACTGGTTACTTGGCCGATGTTGAAGAACCAATGGAATTTCAAGCTCCACCTCCGGAGAAATCAAAACCTAAGAAAAGAAGAAGATTTGTGGGCTGGAGGCGTGTGCGCAGAAGGAAACCAGCAACTAGGAAAATTCCCAAGATAGAAAATCCCATAGATAAAGGAAAAGGAATAGAAATTGAAGAAAGCTCTAAGCAAGAAATTGGAGAAAGCTCCCAGCAAACCAAGGAAATGACATTGCAGGAAGAGCTAGATTTCATACTAGCAAGCTGTGATACCATTAAGCCTATCAATGAAACCATTTTCACTTATCCTATTGAAACCCAACTTCCAATAAACTTAGAACCAGCAATCCTAGAACATCTGATTCACACCCAACCTATAGGAATGGACGAATGGTGGACCAACGACTGGCAGTTTCAGAACCTCCTAAATAATCCTTATACCTTTTTCCCTCAGTTCGACCCAGAACCTGCACCAAACCCACCAATGAGCAATGAGAACTTAGCTGAACTCCACCATTTTGGCGAGGACCTGATGGATGCAGGGAACAGAATTCGAGAGGTAGGAGAACAGATCTCCTGAAAGTACGACGAGAGGGAGCGTCGTTTCTGAAAACGCCAACTGATGGGATATTGTGGAATGGTGGAAGCATATGTTTAAAAATAATATAATAATCAAAATAAAATGTGTGAAATAAAGAATAAAACTTTTGTAAGATAACATGTGTGTACGGAAGCATATTATAATATATAAAAATGAAAGTTAAAAAAAATCAACAATTTTGTCTATATTTGTTGACATAGTTATGTGCAATTATTTTATTTTGTTTGGATATTAATTATTTTATGCTAATCACTTATATAAAATAATTACCAGATGGCAAACGCTGGTAATGAATAAGTTAACGAGGGTAACCAATCCGAGCACAATAATGAGGATCAATTTCTAAATAGGCAAGATATCGAAAATATCGTTGCTCAGGGAATAGCCAATGCTATTCCATCAATCCTTGCTGCTGCTCGAAATCCAATTGAACCTCAACAGATTATTCCTAGTAAACGTACTCAGGAAGATAACTTCAGTAATAGTGTAAACGGAGGCGGTAACCATACTAATAACAACGATGGGATACAAGCTCCACTCCTTAAGAAAATGAAAGCTGCAAAGCCTGGATGCACTTACAAGGAATTTCTTGCCTGTAAACCAACTGAGTTTGCAGGTAATGAAGGGGCGACTGCGGCACTGCGTTGGTTGGAGAAAACCGAAGCAGTAATTACAATAAGTAAATGTGCCGAGGACGACAAAGTTATGTACGCATCACATCTTTTCAAAGAAGGGGCGCTAGAATGGTGGAATACAGTACTTCAAGCCAAAGGAAGAAATGTGGCCTATGCAATGAATTGGGAAGAATTTAAAAATCTAATGGAAAGAAAATTCTGTCCCGAGTATGAAAAGGAACAAATGGCAAATAAATTTCTGAATCACCGAATGGTGGATGTAGACTGTCGAGGGTATACTTCGACATTCTTCGAGTATGCAAGAGTAGTACCTACTCTGGCTTCGCCAGAACCGGTACTTATTTCCCGCTATATATGGGGATTAATTGGTGAAATTCGCGATATCGTTAAAGATGCGAGACCTCGCACTATTGATGATGCTGTGGAATTAGCTAACACCCTAACCGACGGGCTGGTACGCACTAGAGAAGAAACCCGAAAGAAGGAAGTAGCCCAAAAGATTACCCAGGGATTTCGTATGGGTAATAGAAGTAATTTCAAGAAAAGAGGAACTGGGCAATCTTCAACTGCTCCATTTTGCAATGCTTGTAAACGAAAGCATTTTGGAATATGCAAAGGATATTGCAATTTCTGCAAAATCCCGGGACACCAAGAAGAAGATTGCAGGAAGAAGAAAGCAACAGTCTGCTACAACTGCGGAGAGATTGGACATTTTAGGCCAGACTGTCCTAAATTGGTCAAACCAGCTGATAACAAAGCCAAATCTGCAGAAGGAGCTACCAAGAAGAACATAAGAGCCTTCCAGTTGACTACTCAGGAAGCAGAGTTAATTCCTGACGTGATAGCTGGTACGTTTCTAGTTCAAAACGTCTATACAAAAGTATTATTTGACTCTGGTGCAAACCAAAGTTTTATAAATACTTCATTCTGCCAAGCTCTTAACTTACCTTTAACCAACCTTAGGCAGATTTTTACAGTTGAAACAGCAGATGGGAATTCTGTTAAAATAAATAAGGTTGTGCGAGAAGGAAAGCTAGAACTTTTAGGTCATAAATTTTCTGCAAATCTATTACCTATGGATTTAGCAGGATTCGACGTTGTATTAGGAATGGATTGGTTGGTAGCCAATCATGCTCGAATTCTTTGTGATAAGAATTCCATAGAAATTCATACACCTACAGGAGAATTAGTGGTGATTACAGGAGATCAGCCATGAAAGCCAATGAAATTCATTTCAGTAATGAAATTGGCCAATTATTCAAGAAAACAAGAAGTGGTGTATATGATTTCAGTAATCATTAACACGAAAGGTAAGGAACTTAAAGAAATTCCGGTAGTATCAGAATACCCGGATGTATTTCCAGAAGAATTACCTGGATTACCCCCTGATAGGGAAGTAGAATTTAGAATTCATCTAATTCCTGGAATTACACCGATAGCCAAGGCACCTTATCGGTTAGCACCCACTGAAATGTTAGAATTGAAAAAGCAATTAGATGAATTATTAAGTAAAGGATTCATACAACCTAGTTCATCCCCATGGGGAGCTCCAGTGTTGTTTGTAAAGAAGAAAGATGGGTCAATGAGAATGTGTATCGATTATAGGGAATTAAATAAGGTTACCATTAAGAATCGATACCCATTACCTAGAATTGATGATCTTTTCGATCAACTTCAGGAAGCTAGATATTTTTCTAAGATAGACTTACGCTCCGGATATCATCAATTGAAGGTACAAGAAGAGGACATACCTAAAACTGCTTTCAGAACTAGGTATGGTCATTACCAGTTTACAGTCATGCCCTTTTGATTAACCAATGCACCTGCAGCATTTATGGACATGATGAATAGGATCTGTAAACCGTATTTGGATAAATTTGTAATTGTCTTCATAGACGATATACTCATTTATTCTAAAAGTCAGGAGGAGCATTGTGAGCACCTGCATACACTCTTAACTTTGTTAAGAAAAGAAAAACTTTACATCAAATTCTCGAAGTGTGAATTTTGGTTACAAGAAGTGCAATTTTTAGGACACATGGTGAATCACGAAGGTATTCATGTAGATCCCCCTAAGATAGAAGCAATCATCAAATGGAAGGTCCCACAATCAACTATGGAAATTAGAAGCTTTCTAGGGTTAGTAGGTTACTATAGACGATTTATTAAGGATTTTTCCAAAATAGGTGTACCCTTAACTAAGCTAACCTGTAAAGCAGCTAAGTTTGAATGAGGACCTAGGCAAGAAGAGGCCTTTAGAATTTTGAAGCAGAAGCTAACAAATACCCCAATTCTAGCTTTGCTAGAAGGAACAGAAGATTTTGAAGTATACTGTGATGCTTCTAAGCTAGGATTAGGATGTGTGCTAATGCAACGCAAGAAGGTAATTGCATATACCTCAAGGCAATTGAAAAAGCATGAGGAAAACTATACGACTCATGACTTAGAATTAGGAGCCATAATTTTTGCCCTTAAGATTTGGAGACATTATATGTATGGAAGTAAGTTTACTGTTTATAATGATCATAAAAGTTTAAGATACATATTTGGGCAAAAAGAATTAAACATGAGGCAAAGGAGATGGATGGAAATCCTAAGTGACTACGACTGTGATATTCAATATAACGAAGGAAAGGCTAACGTAGTTGCTGATGCTTTAAGTCGTAAGTATCATGAAAAGCAAAAGCGAGTTCGTGCTCTTAGATTAAATCTACAGTTAGATTTAATGGAGCAGCTGAAAAACATTCAAGAACCAGCAATCACTGATGAGGCTGAAGGAATGAAAGGAAGAATAAAGGAATTAGAGCAAGGAAGTGATGGAATTTGGAGATTCCACAAGAAAAGAATTTGGGTACCTAAGCAAGGAGATTTAAGACATAAGATCTTAGAAGAAGCCCATAAATCTAGGTATACCATGCATCCGGGAAACAATAAAACGTACCAAGACTTAAGAAATATTTTTTGGTGGATAGGAATGAAAAAGGACATAGCTAGATATGTTTCCAAATGTCTAACTTGTTCACAAGTTAAGGCAGAACACCAGAAACCTTCAGGTCTACTACAACAATTAGAAATGCCTGTATAGAAATGGGAACTCATAACAATGGATTTTGTTACTAAGTTACCCAAAACCAGAAAAGGTAATGACACGATTTGGGTAATTGTGGATCAATTAACCAAGTCAGCTCATTTTCTACCTATGAAGGAAACCTTTAGTATGGAAAGGTTAGCCAAGTTGTATGTAGATGAAGTAGTATCCTTACATGGAGTTCCACTCTCCATTGTATAGGATAGAGATAGTCGTTTCACTTCCCATTTCTGGACAAGTTTCCAGGAAGCAATGGGAACCCGACTAAAACTAAGCACTGCGTATCATCCTCAGACAGACGGACAAAGTGAAAGGAAGATCCAAACCCTGGAAGACATGCTTAGAACATGTGTGATAGATTTTGGTGGAAATTGGGATGACCACTTACCTTTAATTGAATTCTACTATAACAATAGTTATCATTCAAGCATTGAAGCTGCCCCATTTGAAGCACTGTATGGACGAAAGTGTCGAACTCCAGTTTTGTCACACCCCGATATTTCCACGTTTGACCGATGGGCCCGGTAGGGGAGAATCGTGACGTAGTTGATATCATCATAGTCAAACAACACAATATATAAATGCACAGCGGAAGCAAAAGATAAATATATTACATTCCGAATATAACTAATGTCAAAGTATTACAACGGAAGGTAAAGGATCCACAGGCGGATCAATAAAAGAAAACTGTTCAACAGACTTTAGGCATCTAGAACTTGCAAGATTCCCTAATGACGCCCTGAGCTCCCAGCCAATTACGCATAGTACCTGTCACTTAACCTTTTGGAAAATACGCCAGTTTACACTGGTAAATACAATTAACTGACTCATTTTGAAAAGAGTTCAAGAAAATTGATTTGAATGCACGTGGCACAAAATATCTTTTATAATTTGATTAAAATGCACGAGGCAAAATTAATCTTTTATACTTGGGACAATTTTATTAATAAAGATCTTGTATCCAATTTACATGGTTGTCCAACATTTAGGGCCCGTGATTATACAATACAAGCCGGTCAAGATTAATCAACACACCATAAATATAACTCACAAGAAGACATCCTTACGAGTGAGTATATCTTTTACATACGCAACAGGAGGTGTTATGCCTACACATTGTGCTTAAGTTATGGTCATTCACTTTTTAAATGAGCCAAGGATATCCAGGACACGGTCATTAACCCCTAAAGTTATTTGTTATCAATCAATACAGATTAAAATGGGATTATGCAATTTAATCATTTCTGATTAAAAGGTTTCTACACCCGACCAAGCGGTATTTTTATAATACCGTATCCCAAGCCCGTATAAGGGAAAATAAGTTAAAAGTATTTACCTGAGCTAACTCCTGTCTTAAATAGCAAGAAATATAATAACTCAGTCGTATTCACTTAAGTAAGCGTAGGTACAATTTACCGGAATGCTCTAGTCTGGAATGATGGTATAAATAACCAATTAGAATACTAACGGGTCTTTAATTAAGCCTAAACTTAGACCGGTTAGTTTTAAGGAAATATACGGTTCAAACGCATGATTAAGCGAAGACCGGAATAGAATGTGTTTTAGACACAACAAGTTTGAATACTTGTATAATATGGGTAATCTAAAGACCTTCTGGATTTTGAGATAAAAATGATAAGGTTTGACCCGTTTCGGCTAACTTATGCAAACTAGTTACATAAACCGAACCGAACGCGCAAGAGGCGTAACGGGTAACCATAAGAGTCATATACGGGTTTCCTAAGTTAATATGCCTTAAACATGTTGTGATATCAGTAGGATATCTTCCATTATGCCCAAAACGAGTTTAATCTCAAAATAAGCCCCGTAGGGGTATTTTGGTCATTTTAAAGGTTATAAAAGAGTTTTAAATGAAGTTCTGAGATTCGGGTCCGAATACATTAGTAAAATAACTTATTTTTAATAGGTCATATCAGTTGATAATAAGTCTTATATGGCAAAAATGGTTTTAAATCCAAACTATGCGTTTAATACGCGTAAAAAGCCATTTTAAGCGATTTCCAGGTTATACAGGAAATCTGAGTTTTCTAATAAGCTTATAAAGTTCAAAATACTTTATTTATTCTATAAAATCAGTAGCAATTGGATTGGTGTCAAAATATTATGTAGAACTCATTTTATGACCGAAAAGGGTATAATCGGTATTTACCGAATCGATGCCATAACCTTAGGTTATGAGCAGGTTAAAAATAATTAAAAATCTTTAAAAATCCCAAAATATTATATTACATCAGTGGGTAAAAGGTTTGGTGTCAAAATTGGGTTTAGATAGGCTTTATGCTAATTGCGCCGTTTAATTACTAAAAGGCGTTATAATTACGCTAATGAGCATAACTCCTAATCTAGACCTCCAACTGATGTGAGATTTTAGGGACATGTTTATAAATCAGTAATAAATATTATTGTCCTTTCATATTTCCAAAATTCTCGTTTTATGGTCAAAAGGGCATTATGGTCAACATTAAGCATTTAACGGAAACGTGTAAACGAATCGGACAATCAACGATCCAACCACAGAGGGTTATACTATCATGTAACCTGGTCCTAAGGAAGCTCTAAGGCATTTCCAAACCATACTAAATCGGGTCAGAACTGAAGTCAAAGCAAAAGTCAAAGTTTTGCGACTTTCGGTTCCGAACCGGGTCTAAACAGAAAATTGTCGGGTCGAACATGCTTAGACATGTTCTTACATTAATTACTAAGTTATAAGAGTAATAAAACAGGTTGCAAAGCTTCTACATTGTTAATTATGTTTTAAATCGCAAATTAGGATCCTGTTGACTTTTTATAAACAACTTTGACCCGACATTTGATCTAGTTAGAACGGGAATCAGAGGGTGCCCTTTTAAGGGTTTATTTCCCTCATAATTACCAACTTATAACTACCTTCAATTCGACTAATCACTGGATCATTAATGATTAATCGTTAAGTCAACCGTTAATTACGACGGTTTGACTTTTGAGCTAAAACTAAGTAAAAACTCAACTAAGAAAGGTTAAGCATACTTACCAAAGCCTAATGCACTATTAGGGATGGCTTGGATCTGCTCTTATGCTCCAGGAAGCTCCAAGAAAGCAGATGAAGTGAGTGATCAAATGGTTGCAACCATGAAGGCCTTTTATAGTGATTTTGATCCCTTAAGATCATGACAAATCATGCTATACATGATCATGGATCAGTAACAAGTGTCCCTAAGGTCTAAAAATCAGTTTAGGCGGCCTTTGGAAGTGTTAAAGGGCAAGAGGTGTCGCTTACATAGCTTGAACAGCCAACAAAACGAGTTTCTGCATCTGGAAGAAGGCTTACGGACTGTAACGTCCATAGTGTTGAGGTCCGTAAGGACCTGGTCAGCAATATGAAACTTTCACATTTTGACAGATTTAGCCTCTGCACTTCTTAATGCCATTTCCGACACATCCAAGGCCCGTTAAACCATTTTTAAGGCTCTACAATGATGCCTAAGTATGGGGAACATGAAACATGCTCAAAAATATGCCGGATGTCAGTTCGTTTGGTCATACGGTCACGTTGTTCGGTTAATTACGACGAAACACGGACACGACGAATGGAATTTTATCAAGCTAAACACTAAAATAAAATATTTTAGTGCTTACACAAATTTTTGGGTGTTCGGGGATATCCAGAATGTAAGATATGCGCGTAAACGCAAACTTGTGCGCTTTTTGAAACTTTTAGTCCCTGCATGACCTAAAAGCTTATTTTAGCGCACCAAACTCCTCTAAGCCTATATCTAAGCTATATTAAAGATAAATAGGGTATTTTTATCTCCTGGTCATATTCTTGAAGGTCCGATAACATACGAATCGGTAAACTTTAGCAGTTTGACGCTTTAGGTCCTTCTAATGCGCAAACTTGCGTAACTTATCATTTAATAGCATTGAAGCCTCATCTAATTCATATTAGGCATTCTTGAAAGTATTATTAAACATCATAATGCTTCGGGCTCGATAAAAGGTCATTCAGAGGTATAATTAAACATATTGACACTTTTAGTCCCTTATACTTGCAAAGTTACGCGTAACTTCACTTTTGGGCATAAAAGCCTTGGGTGGCCAATGATTGGCAATCCCGAGAGTATAATCAAATATCATGAGGCTCTCGGTTTGTTAAAAGGTCACTCAGAGGTAAGAATTTAACATGTTGACGCTTTTAACCCTTTTCTGTGCAAACTTTCAATTAATTACATAAACGGCTACACTTGATTAACAAGTGGCTCATTTGTGAATATAAAACCATAAAAGGTTATTTAGAAACTTATTTTAGGTATGATAATACTTCCAGTTCTTTCATAATCAAAGTTTTTCGATTTTTCGAAAAATTAGTCCCTTGAATTCAACGCTTGACTTCATTAGGGTTTATTACACGTGTCAATACTTCATTGGACGTGATTTTTTCGAGGTGTTACATCCTCACCCCCTTAAAAGAAATCTCGACCTCGATATTTGCTTAAAGTAAAGGAAGTACTTTTTGTCATATTATGGATTTAACTTCCATAGTATATTTGGGCCTCCATGGGTATCCCAGTTGACCTATACAGCAGGTGCATACTTTCTTTTGGAGCTCCTTAACCTGTCGATTCTCAATCGACATAGGTTGCTCATACTATCATAGCTCTGCATATCATTATGTGATAGTGTTTTTTGACTTAATGGTGACACGTCGCTAAATCATTAGTGTGGGTCACATTGCGCGTTCCACCAAGCTCCTAAATTAGGTCTTAGCTCGTAAGCTATTTAGTATTGATACAATCGAATCCTTCAAATGACTTTATATATTCCGAGCTTAACTATCCTGAAATTTACAACTAGGCACACCCTTCTAGGGTTTTATCTTTTGTTGAACCTTATCTTTTAACCAGAACTTAGGAGGGTTGCTATTTTCATAAATCCCTGATTTCCTGCCGTATACTGGCAACTTACAATCGATTATGGATTTGTATGATCTTATTTGTTGTTTCCTATGCAACTTTCAGATCCCGATAATTGGACTTACCAATTCTCTATCTAACAATAGGTGTTTAACATTCCATCTACACAAGGTCTCCAAAGGAGCAGCCTTAACACTTACATATCAATTATTATAGAAAAGCTTATCTTAAGGTGGGATGGTTATCCCAACCATTGCTTAAAACTAATCTTAAGGAGTAGTTAATCCTTATAGCTAGTTGAATAACTCAACGGTCCTGGGTAGTTGATGGTGATTCTTAATCGTTGTTAAAATAGGGTTGCGGTAATGAATGCATAAGCAAAATGAACCGCCTTTCTTATCAAACTCTCGGAATATCGAGTTAGGCTATATGAATCTCTTATCTTAAAGTTTACTTAATCAGGGTTTCGATTATTCCATGATCAACACGGAGTTCTTACAACACTTCAACCCTAAGCGGGATGTTAATCTTAACTCTACTTGTCCCTCGGGAGGTAAACAGGGTAGTCTTAGGAGAAGATAATCAAGATACAAGGAGGTTACAGAGATTTTCCAAATCTCAGGCTCCAATTCATCCATCCTTGCTGGTGTCAAATGATTGACACATTTATGTTACGAGTCCACGGATTCCTTAATCAGAGACACTTACTTAGGCAATTCCATTCTGGATATCATCTTTGAATACCATTAGTTGACTTTAATACTGTATGACCATTGGAATATCTTTGTGGTTCCATGCATTAAACCTCCATATTGATCAGGCATGGAAGCAATCTATGGAACATATTAAGATACACCAATCCTCATATGGCGCTTTTGTCATACCATCTGGTATTCGTAATCGATGGAGATCAAAGAGATATCAATTTCATTTGAATGCATTTATCTGGAGAGAGAGTACATTAGAATTTTATGACTGGAGATTTCTGACAGGAACAGAAAGAAATGGTTCCTATTACCAAATGAATCATTTACTTAGTTGCAATCCAACAACTGCTATTCATCACCCTGATGGCCTTAACATATACTAACCATGGTTTCATTAAACTATACAGGCCAATATGGTACTAATCATCCTTAATGAATGTCACTTAATATATATATCCATTATAATTAGCCTAGGTCACAAAAGACCATCAATGGCAGTTAAGGTTTGGACCTAATCCATCATCTTTTTTACAGGGGATCGAAATGTCACATCTGTCTTTATTATATTGATGAATTTGGATAGCTTGAAAGATTGCCATGAGGATATCAGAAAAGAGTGATTCCTAATAGATATAAGATATCGATCTAAGGTTTGTTGGAGCATTCTCTAAAGTATCGTCGGCCAATTTCTATCTCGCATTTAAATGACCGGAGTCCCAATCAGGCGGAGACAATAGTTCTCAACATTTAGTATTCATTATAGAATCATATGTGTCAGTATCAAATAAATTTATGCATAAACTTCTTGATAAAGGAAGGTACCTGCTATATCGTCATCATTTGCATCATCTCCTGGTTGTTTCTCTGGAAGTCTCATGCATTTGTTCCCTTGGCCTCTCCAGGCTTCCTTTTAAGTTTTGGGTAGTTGGTTTTGATGTGCCCTTCCTCGTTACAATTGTAACATGTCGCGTTCTTCAACTCCTTGCAATCTAAAGTTTTGTGACCCTTGGTCTTGCAAATTCCACACAATTTAGCACTTGGGTCAATCGTACATTTTCCAAAATGTTGTTTTCTGCAGTTACTGCATTTGTGCTTGTTATTGAACTGACTCGAGTTTTTCCTAAACTCGGAATCTTTCTTATGCTCAGAACTTCCCTTCTTCTTCTTGTCAGATCGATGAGAGTTCTCCTCCTCTCTTTCACGCTTTCCATCTTCAGAGGCTTTGGCAGCCTTGTTTCTGACCACATCGAGTGTGAGAGATAGCGACAGATCTGCCGCTGACCTGAAAGTAGTAGGTCTCGATGCTTTCACACTTGCCTTTATTTCTGGGGCTAGACCCCCAATAAAGCGAGCTATTCGCTTTGGTTCCGGTGTGATCAAGTAAGGAACCAACCGAGACATGGTATTGAAACTTGTAAGATATGTCTGACAATCTAGGTTCTTCATGACCAATGTCAAGAATTCAGTCTCGATTTTCTCAACTTCATGTTGAGGACAATAATTTTCTTTGATAAGGGCAGCAAACTGATCCCATGTCAGATTATATAACGGGATCTTCCCCGTAGCTTGGATTAGTGACCTCCACCAAGCTAGAGCTTCTCCTTTAAAAGATTGTGAAACAAACTTCACAATGTCTTGCTCTGCACATCCACTAATATCAACAACAGTGTCCATCTCATCGAGCCATGTCATGCTATCGATGGCTCCTTTTTCCCCAGTGAAATCCCTAGGTTTACACGAAACAAAGTATTTGTAGGAGCAACCCTTATCACGGGGTCCTTGATTCAGCATTATCTTTTGAGACGGATCACTATGATGATTTGAAGAGTGACGATCGTCATCTTCTTTCTTGGGTTCATCCTTTTTGGGAGGTGGCTTTGAATGCGGTGTAGATAGGGTCTTACTTCGAGTCCCACTATATTCTTCGTACTGCCGCTCTAAGGCCTTTGTAACAACGTCGTCTACTAACGCTTTCAGTTCAGCACCCGTTATATTAATTCGGGCGTTATCATTGTTCTCCATCGGGTGACTATTAATTTCATCCGAGTCAGCCATTTTAATTTAACTGTTACATAAGACAATGATAATAGTTTATTTGGGAGTTTATCATAGAATTGTCTTTTATGGCAAGTCATTAACCACGGTAAACAGAGACCAGATTTGGTTAATTTGTTAATCATATTTATTTAGGATTTTTATTATAATTTATCCTAATTATAAAAACAATAACAGTTTTAGTAGCGGCAAAACAGGCCTAGTCACAAGGACAGATTTGAATTTATAAGCCATGATCGTTTGGGATCGAGGCATTTAAGGTTTGAGCATAGTTGGTTACTTTTCTTGACAGAGAGTCGAAGACTACAACTGCCTTTTGTCTTTTAGGACAATAGATATAGCCCGTGGGCATTTCCCTTCCAAGGGATGTTTATGATATGATCATCTTTTCAGATGCTATTAGTCAAGATCGTTTGGATCATACCGACTATTATGCTTGGACATGGTCCAACATTTTTAGGCAGGAGGTCAGAGACCACCACTGTCGTTGTCTTATCGGACAACAAGTTTAGCCCGTAAGCACTTCATCACTAACAGATGTTTATAATATGTTCATTTTATAGGATGACATAAGCCATGATTTCTAGATCATTAGGCCAAATCAGGAAATTTGAAAATTTCCAATATAGGGATGACTATTGTGATTTTTCTCATATCACTTTTGTCAAGAGTGTTTAACACGTTCTTAGGTGTTTAAAAATATGATCATCTTTACTTGATGATCTAAGCCATGATTTCTAAATCACTAGGCTAGACAAGAAAATTGGAAGAATCCAATATAAGGATGACTGTTGTGATTTTCTCGAATCACATTTGTCAAGAGTGCTAACACGTTCTTAGGTGTTAACAAGGATTTGAATCTCTTGAATAGGTCTTACCATCTTGGCCATGTCTTAAAATAACATGTGGCTAGGTCTTATCCTTTTTAGATTTTTGCCATTTTATTATAATGGTAGATCTTATAATATAGGAATAATATTTTAAACATAATCGTTCCATTAAAATTTAAACAAGTATATGGTTGCCCTAAACGGAACTTCAAAAAAAAAATGACTTGCCCATGCAAGGGATAATCAGAAAATAACAAAAGAAGCAATCAAGAGACAATGAAACGAATTAGGATTAGTCCTATGTTCTTGTCTAGACTCAAGATTGTGCATCTGTGTAACTGAGATTAAACACAAAAGGCTAGTGTTTAATTCACTCAGTGTTGGCTCTGATACCAACCTGTCACACCCCGATATTTCCACGTTTGACCGATGGGCCCGGTAGGGGAGTATCGTGACGTAGCTGATATCATCATAGTCAAACAACACAATATATAAATGCACAGCGGAAACAAAAGATAAATATATTACATTCCGGATATAAGTAATGTCAAAGTATTACAACGGAAGGTAAAGGATCCACAGGCGGATCAATGAAAGAAAACTGTTCAACAGACTTTAGGCATCTAGAACTTGCAAGATTCCCTAATGACGCCCTGAGCTCCCAGCCAATTACGCATAGTACCTGTCACTTAACCTTTTGGAAAATACGTCATTTTACACTGGTAAATACAATTAACTGACTCATTTTGAAAAGAGTTTAAGAAAATTGATTTGAATGCACGTGGCACAAAATATCTTTTATAATTTGATTAAAATGCACGAGGCAAAATTAATCTTTTATACTTGGGACAATTTTATTAATAAAGATCTTGTATCCGATTTACATGGTTGTCCAACATTTAGGGCCGGTGATTATACAATACAAGTCGGTCAAGATTAATCGACACACCATAAATATAACTCACAAGAAGACATCCTTACGAGTGAGTATATCTTTTACATACGCAACAGGAGGTGTTATGCCTACACCTTGTGCTTAAGTTATGGTCATTCACTTTTTAAATGAGCCAAGGATATCCAGGACACGGTCATTAACCCCTAAAGTTATTTGTTATCAATCAATACAGATTAAAACGGGATTATGCAATTTAATCATTTCCGATTAAAAGGTTTCTACACCCGACCAAGCGGTATTTTTATAATACCGTATCCCAAGCCCGTATAAGGGAAAATAAGTTAAAAGTATTTACCTGAGCTAACTCCTGTCTTAAATAGCAAGAAATATAATAACTCAGTCGTATTCACTTAAGTAAGCGTAGGTACAATTTACCGGAATGCTCTAGTCTGGAATGATGGTATAAATAACCAATTAGAATACTAACGGGTCTTTAATTAAGCCTAAACTTAGACCGGTTAGTTTTAAGGAAATATACGGTTCAAACGCATGATTAAGCGAAGACCGGAATAGAATCTGTTTTAGACCCGACAAGTTTGAAGACTTGTATAATATGGGTAATCTAAACACCTTCTGGATTTTGAGATAAAAATGATAAGGTTTGACCCGTTTCGGCTAACTTATGCAAACTAGTTACATAAACCGAACCGAACACGCAAGAGGCGTAACGGGTAACCATTAGAGTCATATACAGGTTTCCTAAGTTAATATGCCTTAAACATGTTGTGATATCAGTAGGATATCTTCCATTATGCCCAAAACGAGTTTAATCTCAAAATAAGCCCCGTAGGGGTATTTTGGTCATTTTAAAGGTTATAAAAGAGTTTTAAATGAAGTTCTGAGATTCGGGTCCGAATACATCAGTAAAATAACTTATTTTTTAATAGGTCATATCAGTTGATAATAAGTCTTATATGGCAAAAATGGTTTTAAACCCAAACTATGCGTTTAATACGCGTAAAAAGCCATTTTAAGCGATTTCCAGGTTATACAGGAAATATGAGTTTTCTAATCAGCTTATAAAGTTCAAAATACTTTATTTATTCTATAAAATCAGTAGCAATTGGATTGGTGTCAAAATATTATGTAGAACTCATTTTATGACCGAAAAGGGTATAATCGGTATTTACCGAATCGATGCCATAACCTTAGGTTATGAGCAGGTTAAAAATAATTAAAAATCTTTAAAAATCCCAAAATATTATATTACATAAGTGGGTAAAAGGTTTGGTGTCAAAAATTGGGTTTAGATAGGCTTTATGCTAATTGCGCCGTTTAATTACTAAAAGGCGTTATAATTACGCTAATGAGCATAACTCCTAATCTAGACCTCCAACTGATGTGAGATTTTAGGGACATGTTTATAAATCAGTAATAAATATTATTGTCCTTTCATATTTCCAAAATTCTCGTTTTATGGTCAAAAGGGCATTATGGTCAACATTAAGCATTTAACGGAAACGTGTAAACGAATCGGACAATCAACGATCCAACCACAGAGGGTTATACTATCATGTAACCTGGTCCTAAGGAAGCTCTAAGGCATTTCCAAACCATACTAAATCGGGTAAGAACTGAAGTCAAAGCAAAAGCAAAAGTCAAAGTTTTGCGACTTTCGGTTCCGAACCGGGTCTAAACAGAAAATTATCGGGTCGAACATGCTTAGACATGTTCTTACATTAATTACTAAGTTATAAGAGTAATAAAACAGGTTGCAAAGCTTCTACATTGTTAATTATGTTTTAAATCGCAAATTAGGATCATGTTGACTTTTTATAAACAACTTTGACCCGACATTTGATCTAGTTAGAACGGGAATCAGAGGGTGCCCTTTTAAGGGTTTATTTCCCTCATAATTACCAACTTATAACTACCTTCAATTCGACTAATCACTGGACCATTAATGATTAATCGTTAAGTCAACCGTTAATTACGACGGTTTGACTTTTGAGCTAAAACTAAGTAAAAACTCAACTAAGAAAGGTTAAGCATACTTACCAAAGCCTAATGCACTATTAGGGATGGCTTGGATATGCTCTTATGCTCCAGGAAGCTCAAAGAAAGCAGATGAAGTGAGTGATCAAATGGTTGCAACCATGAAGGCCTTTTATAGTGATTTTGATCCCTTAAGATCATGACAAATCATGCTATACATGATCATGGATCAGTAACAAGTGTCCCTAAGGTCTAAAAATCAGTTTAGGCGGCCTTTGGAAGTGTTAAAGGGCAAGAGGTGTCGCTTACATAGCTTGAACAGCCAACAAAATGAGTTTCTGCATCTGGAAGCAGGCTTACGGACCGTAACGTCCATAGTGTTGAGGTCCGTAAGGACCTGGTCAGCAATATGAAACTTTCACATTTTGACAGATTTAGGGCCTGCACTTCTTAATGCCATTTCCGACACATCCAAGGCCCGTTAAACCGTTTTTAAGGCTCTACAATGATGCCTAAGTATGGGGGATATGAAACATGCTCAAAAATATGTCAGATGTCGGTTCGTTTGGTCGTACGGTCATGTTGTTCGGTTAATTATGACGAAACACGGACGGACGCGAAAAACCATCCAACCGACATGACGAATGGAATTTTATCAAGCCAAACACTAAAATAAAATATTTTAGTGCTTACATAAATTTTTGGGTGTTCGGGGATATCCAGAATGTAAGATATGCGCGTAAACGCAAACTTGTGCGCTTTTTGACACTTGTAGTCCCTGCATGACCTAAAAGCTTATTTTAGCGCACCAAACTCCTCTAAGCCTATATCTAAGATATATTAAAGATAAATAGGGTATGTTTATCTCCTGGTCATATTCCGGAAGGTCCGATAACACACGAATCGGTATACTTTAGCAGTTTGATGCTTTAGGTCCTTCTAATGCGCAAACTTGCGTAACTTATCATTTAATAGCATTGAAGCCTCATCTAATTCATATTAGGCATTCTTGAATGTATTATTAAAGATCATAATGCTTCGGGCTCGATAAAAGGTCATTCAGAGGTATAATTAAACATATTGACACTTTTAGTCCCTTATACTTGCAAAGTTGCGCGTAACTTCACTTTTGGGCATAAAAGCCTTGGGTGGCCAATGATTGGCAATCCCGAGAGTATAATCAAATATCATGAGGCTCTCGGTTTGTTAAAAGGTCACTCAGAGGTAAGAATTTAACATGTTGACGCTTTTAACCCTTTTCTGTGCAAACTTTCAATTAATTACATAAACGGATACACTTGATTAACAAGTGGCTCATTTGTGAATATAAAACCATAAAAGGTTATTTAGAAACTTATTTTAGGTATGATAATACTTCCAGTTCTTTCATAATCAAAGTTTTTCGATTTTTCGAAAAATTAGTCCCTTGAATTCAACGCTTGACTTCATTAGGGTTTATTACACGTGTCAATACTTCATTGGACGTGATTTTTTCGAGGTGTTACAAGTTTGTTGGGAAAAAATAGGAGAAAGTCAATTATCAGGTCCTGAGATTGTACAAGAAACCACTGACAAGATCACTCAAATCAAGGAAAGACTAAAAACGGCTCGAGATCGCCAGAAGAGTTACGCGGACAATCGACGCAAGCCGTTGGAATTCCAAGTTGGAGATAGAGTACTATTGAAAGTCTCTCCTTGGAAAGGAGTAGTACGATTTGGGAAGAAAGGAAAGCTGAGTCCAAGGTATGTAGGACCATTTCCAATAATCCAACGTATAGGACCAGTTGCCTATCATTTACAGCTACCATAGAAGCTAGCTGGAGTACATGACGTATTTCATATATCCAATCTTAAGAAATGTCTATCTGATAAATCTCTGGTAGTACCTCTTCAAGATATAGAAGTGAATGAAAAGTTAAAATTTGTGGAAAAACCACTACAAATAGAAGACCGAAAGATCAAGTTTCTCAAGCACAAACGACTAGTATTGGTTAAAGTCAAATGGGATTCAAGAAGAGGACCTGAATATACGTGGGAACTGGAATCGGAGATAAAACGAAAGTATCCTCACTTATTTCAGTGAATATCAAGAACGAGATTTTAAATAAGGTGGGGAGGATGTAAGGACTTCCAAAAATATCCTAAAATAACCCACAAGTGAAAACCCGGACCCCTGAAACCCTGATCCATATAAAAAATCAAGAAATCAAGAAATAGGGTTTTCAAGCGGGCCGCGTAAAGGTTAGCATAGCCTTAAACGGGCCGCGTCAAACCTGCATTGATCGGATAAACGTTCCAGATCCACGTGTCACATGCATGGCAAGTCTAGTGATGACACCGTAGCCCTAATCTACGAAATAGGTGCCCTCACGGGCCACATGAACCTAATTTTTCAGCTATAAATAGTTTGTTGCATGGCCTGTTCTCTGGTGTAAAAATCATTTCACAAAAATGAAAGTATACTACTCAGAAGTCGAAAATTTAATTAATATAGCGAGGCGCTGCTACGATACAGGGTATTAACTCGACCGCTGCTACGATTCAATGTCCGATTGATGTAAAACTATCCGATGGATGTTTAAGTGCTGCCCACATTAGGGTTATACTTTGTCATTCATCGTGAATTCGACGGATGTTTAAGTATCGCACTTTGTCATTCGTTGTGAGGGTTTTTTATCTCGTGAGTTATCGTAAATGTTGTATTAGTTACTGACCTAGTTCGTGTGCATTGTTATTTAAATTAGGTTACAAGGCTAATCAGTAGGCTAAGCTATGTCCACTTAAATCTGCAATGTGAGTCATTCTCTTTTATCAAAAGTATTTTACAATACTCCATTTTCAAATGTTATAATTACAGGGATTAAGTCGTGGTTATCTTAAATCACTGGCTAGTGGGGTATTGTGCACATTACTAATTTCTCACGGTTAGGCTAATAAATCCTAACAGTGATAATCATCACTACTTGGGGAAAGACCCAATAGTGGTATGACCATCGTCACCAGGTGACACGGCGCCAGATAAAAATAAGATAGAAGCCATTGTAATCGCTCTTATGCTGTAATTTATAACCATGTGTCGTTTTATCAAATTTGAATAACTCGCCAGCATTTCCCCGCTGATAAAATATTTTTAAAACATGTTTCAGGAGACCTGCTGTAAATCAAAGAAACGTGCTACGGAGCACTAACCAGCTTGAAGAGGTGTCTCAGTTAAAATAAATAAACATGTTTTATAAATCAGGGAATTTACTTATGAAATTCCTCTATTGTAAATTACGGGGTTTATCCCGCATTATGAAATAAAATAATCGGGCATTTCAAGTTTTAAAAGATCCTGTTAAAATCTTCCGCTGTCGCATCATTTAATAAATACCGCGGGTTCCTGTCCCGCGGCTCCTGACTGGGTCAGACCGGGGCTGGGGTCGTGACATCCATTGTCTGAACTGATCCTTCTGACTGTTAATTTTAACAGATTTTCAATTTTTCTGATAAAAATAATGATCAGATCAGGAGTTTCCCTTTTCTTTCTCAAAAATTCTACCCATGTGTATCTGGAAAAATCATCTACAATTACAAGTATGTATTTCTTTCCAGAGAAGCTTTCTGTACTTATGGGTCCACACAGATCCATATGTAAAAGTTCCAAATTTTGTGTTATAGAAGGCTCAGAAATTGATTTGTGTGAGCTTCTTTTGGATTTTCCCATTTCACAAGCTTCACAGATTTTATCCTTCTTTGAGGATATGAAAGGTAATCCTTTACCAGGCCTTTGCTTGCTAATTTGTTTAGATTTTTGAAATTTAAGTGGGCTAACCTCTTGTGGCACAACCAACTACTACCCTTGTTAATTTTTGAAAATAAACATCATTTTGGATATTCATTTTCTTCTTTGAAATCAAAATAGTAGATTGATTGTCTTATCCTTTTTCCACTTAAATAAATTTTATTATCATCCATGCCTATTAACAAGCATTTTTCTGGTAAAAAGGTTACCTGAAAAACCTTTATCACAGAATTGACCACAACTCAGCAGATTGTACTTTAAGCCTTCTACATAGGCTACTTTTTCTATGGTCAAACATCCATACCTTATGCATCCATATCCCATAATCCTCACTTTTATTCCATTCCCAAAATTTACCATTTTACCCAGTTTTGAAACAAAGTTACTGAGTAAGCTCCTGTCCCCAGTCATGTGCTTGGAGCTTCCAGAATCGCAGTACCAGATCTGCTGCACATGATGGTCCTGAAATGGAAAAATTAGAGGGTTTTTGGTACCCAGACTTGCTTGGGTACTCTTTCTGATGAGATTTTAATCAGATTATTTTCTCTTAATGGTCTTTCATCAGAATTTCTGTTGCATGCTGAGGCATGAACATATTCTTCACTTTTCGTTTGGAGATGGTGTTGAACAAGCTTCAGTATGTCAACACACATACAAGATTCTTTTTCAGAATTTTCTGATATTTTTTCTTGTGATGGAATGAGTGGATAATTTTGAAACAATGAGTGAACTGCTTCTGGAAATTTTAAAGATTTTTGTTTGCATTCACTCCTTTTTGCTTTAAAGTTGGGTTTTTCAAAAGAGTATCCAGAACTGGTTGATTTGCATGATTCAGAATCAGATTCTGATGAAAATTTATCAGAAATCTGATGTGTTGCTTTCACAAAGATGGTGGGTTTAATTTCACTTATTTTTACATATCCTAAACCCCATCCTTTGTTCTTTGGTGTGGACTCAATAAAATTTATGAATTCCTTGGCTTATTGAAAACCTCTTACATTAATTTCTTTATCATGAATTTTCTTGTAAAGATATTTTCTTTCATTTTCATAGAATTCAATTTTAGCTCTGTGATCTAAACTTTCTTCTATCAGTAATTGGTTTTCAAGTATAATTTTATTCATGGTCCTTTGCAACTCATCAGAATTTTTACTATCTGATTTCTGTTTATCTTGCAGATTTAGAAAATCTGACATGAGCTTGTTTAACTTGTGTTCAAGATCAAGATTATCTAAATTTACCTTATGTCCTGAAGTTTCTGGTAGTTCATCATAAAGTGCCATAAGGCAGAAATTAGCCATTTCTTCTTCTTCATCATCAGAAGAATCACCAGACAGCCATGTATCTGTCCCTGCAATTAAACTGACTTGTTGTTGCTTCTTTGCTTCTTCCAGCTTCTTCTCATAATATGCAACATCCTTCAGTTTCTTGGCTTTGCATTTTGATGCATAGTGACCCCTCTGTTTGCACTTATAACACACAACTTCAGCCTTTCCTTTATCCATAGATCTACCTTCTTCCCTAGATCTTACATCCATCCCCCCATCTGTCACTTTTCTGGTGTCTTTGGCCTCCTCCCCTCAACCTTTGCTCAAAGGTTTTAGTGAGCAGTGCAATTGCTTCAGCAAAAGCTGAAAAATCTGATGATGTATCAGAAATTTCAATATCAGAAATTTCAAGATTTTGACTGTTTGAAGGTTGTGGATCATTGGTAGGTGTTCTTTGTGGGTTTGAGATTAAAGCTAAAGATCCCCCTCTTTGAATGGATTCTTCAAATATTTCTTCTTCTCTGGGGACTAGAATGCTGTATAAGTCATGAAGACTCATATTACCTAGTTCTAAGGTTGAGGACAAAGTCATGGTTAGACTTCTCCATTGTCTAGGTAAAGCATCCAAAAATTTTATGTTCATTTCATCATTTGATTTTGTTATTCCAAATTTCTTTAGCTCATTCAAAAGTTTTGTAAATCTTTGATATGTTTCATTTAATCTTTCATTAGGTAAGCTTTTGAATCTCTCATATGAGGAAACATTGTTTGTTTTTTTTGTTTCTTTTCATCCTTTCTCCTCCTTCACAAAGATTTTCCAACTGATCCCATATTTCCTTAGCTGATACACATGCATCAACTTGTGAAAATATGTCATTTGGGATAGCCATTATTAAAAGTGACTTTGCCCTTTCATCTGCAGCCACCAGATCCTTGTCTTCTGGGCTCCAAAGTGTTTCACTTTTGGGAGCCCAGGAGGCAGGGATTCCTGGAGATTGATCAGTTGCTGGAATAGCTGGTATTTCAGTCATTGGTACATGTGGACCCCTTTCAATGGATTGAAACAGAGCTCGGTCATGACCATTAAGGAAATTGACCATCCTGATTTTCCATTGGGGGTATTCCTCTCTGACCAGAGTCGGAGGTTTGGACATTGAACCAATGTTAAAAGCATTATTCCATGTTTTAAAGCTGGCCATGTTTAGAGAAAAGAAGATGAGCGATTGATCGTTTTGAAAATGATTTATTCAATCGGCTCTGATACCAATTGTTGGTCCCAGTTTGGACAAAAATACTTCTTTTCACGTAATATGGCAAGTGATTTCAATAGATATGAAAATCGTGTGCGGAAATGGAAATCAGACTTTCAAGAAACAAGACCTACAGAATTTTCAAGTTTATATCACTTTGAAACAAAATGGTTTACAAGGTGATTGTAAGATTATTGTCTATTACAAATGAATACTTGAATTCTGAGGTGAAAGGACAATGGAGTTTGTAGTATGTATTGAATGCTAAGCTTAACCCATTGTTCTCTGCTTGATGAGCCTTCTATTTATAGACGGCTGTGTTAGTGCATACGTCTGTCGACTTCGTCTTGTATCGAGTCTTGTAATAGAAAAGATAAAACAAGTCACGCAGTTCGAGATAAGTAGGAAACAGAGGTGAACAAGCCAGTTCAAACGAAGTGGCCAGTTCAAACGAAGTGGTCAGTTCAAACGAAGTGGACAGTTCAAACGAACTGGACCAGTTTGTACGAACTGGAAAGGTTTGTTCAAACGAACTGGAAATAGTATAAATAGGTGACTTGTGATTTTCATTTGTAACTTTCAGATTCCGGTAGCGAAGCTCTGCCGAAGTGTCTCCAAGTCTGTAAACGTGTTCTAATCAATACAAGAGACAATTAATAGTGAATATCAAGCTGAAACAAAATCTGATTCATTGAATTTCGCCTTTGAATCAGCTTAGAGTTCTTCTGAAGACTCGTTCAGATCGATTCTCGATCCTACAAGTGGTATAAGAACTCAGGAGGAAGAGCTCTTGTATTTTCAGCTCGATTTCATCAAGATTTCTATTTCTACACCTTTCTGTCACGATTTTTTCAAAATAAAACAAGATTTACTGGATAAAATGGATTGATTTTGAAGTATATCGTGCGAAACTATGTTTTAGATAATATGTGATAGTATCAGACCTTAAAACAGTTTAAATCTCAATAAATTTGATAAAAAAACCAACCAGTTCGTTTGAAGCTTGATACATTTCACACGAACAGAACTTCGAACTCAGATTTACAACGAATCAGTGGACAATTTTGAACGGAAATCACATAAGTGTGATCGGATTTTGTTATAGAACAATCCTTGAACATATCAGATTTTAATTCAATCGAAAACGTGATAATATTTGGCAAAATATCATCAGATCATTTGAAAAATGGCATAGTTCGTTTGAGATTTTGAATCCCAGTTCGTATCAGTTCAGACGAACTGAGTTTTGAATATTTGTTCGCATCAGTTTCCTAATCGTTTGAAGAGTTCGGTTCATTTGTTCTTCTCCGAGGTCGTTTGAAATAGTCTCTCAGGTCGTTTGAGGTTGTCAGATCGTGTGAAAGTTGTTTTGACTTTGGGACACATCACGTGAAATACTGAAGCCATTTATTACATCATACCATTGGCCCAATCATTAAATAGTGTTGTCAGGAGTGTAATGTGATTATTTCGGACCTTGCATGTGAGACATGTGATTGAGACATGGAGCGGCCCAATGAGAATTGAGATTGTTGGCCATTTTCAAAGATTGAATATTAAAACCACCGGCCCATGTGACTTAGATTAGTGTTGTGTGATTCAAAGTTCTCGGCCCAATCAGATTTAAGTGATTGGTATTTTGTTTAAACAGATTGTGTTGGAAAGATGACGAAGATGTTTGATGAAAAAGAAAATGAGTATGTTGAAAGAATTAATAGTGGATATGGTTGGTGTAAAGCAAGCATGTATGAACAAGATGATAAACATATTTGGAGTCTCAGACTTAAAGATTTTATGTGTAAAAGGAATGAGACTGTGAAAGAGATGAAAAGCAGATTTGATTACTTAATGGACAATTTGAAAAGGTTTGAGATAAAATTGACAGATGCTGAAAAAGTATCAAAACTTGCAGATGCATTACCTGCTGAATGGAATGATGTATTGAAAAAGATAAAACAAGAGTCCAAATTTTCAAAATTACATCCATCTGATTTCATCAATAAACTTCAAACACATAGTTATGAAAATTATGAAAAGAAGAAAACATTGATAAATAAAATTAAAGGGAATCTAGATGAATTGAATTTGGGAAATCTAGATAAAATTAATTTGGATGTAATTACTGAAATAGATAAAAGAATATGTGTGTGTCTTACAGCAAAAAATGTCATGAACTATGACATTAAGAGGGGTTGTTATATTGATAAGAATATGAATCCTCTTGATTTCGTTAAAATTTTTTGTGCAGGAACATACAAGACAGAAACAGAGAAAGTTTCAAAGAATGAAGAATCTGAAAAGTTTGAATCTTCAAATTCTGAATCAGTATGTTCTAAGTGTGATAAATTTGAAGCTGACAATGACAAACTTTTGAAGGAAATGGAAAGTTTGACATTGTAAATCAAAGATTTGAAGGAACAGGTTAATGAAATTTCAACTTTCAAGGATGAGAAGAAAGCTGATGATAAACAGATTCTTGAACTGCAGAAAAATTTGGAGATATTGAAATTTGAAAATGTCAAACTGTTAAGTGGTTTGAACAGTTTGACATTAGAAAACAAAGATTTTGAAAAGAAAGTAAAAAATTTTGAAAATGAAAAATTAAAAACTGAAAAGGAATTTCAAAGTCAAATAAAGATTCTTGAATATGGGAGATCTGTTTTTAGCAAGAATAACATTGAAAAACAAAAAGTAATAAATTCTCATCTTCAGACAATTATTCAACTTGAAAAAGAAGCTGAAAAAGCTCGGATTAAAATCAAAGAGCTTGAAGAGAAATTGAAAGGTTTTGAGACTTCGTCATCAACACCAGATTATCCATGTCCAAAACCGATCAATTCTGTTCCAATAAGTGACAATGTCACAAACTTTGACAACGTCAAAGTTGAAGATTGTGATGAGAAAACCGATGATGAAATTGAAAAAAGAAAAATATTTTTGAAGTTAAATGAAATGTTTAAAGAAACTGTTCTACATTCTACTGAAAAAGGTCAATGTTCAACGCAAAAACCTGTAAAGAAGAATGTGGAACAAAAAGATAAAAAACCGAAAAATCTTCAAAAAGAAAATAAAAGCTCATCAGTTCAATCATCCAATCATGATAAAAAACCACAAAAATCGAAAAATCAAAACTCAAAAAATGTTGGTAATAAGTGGTGCAGTTTTGACCACAGTGCTTAAAAGCCAAATCCATCATACAAGAGGAGAAATGAATATCACCAAGCCAAACAATGTTATGATCTGAATGTTTGGGCAGAAGGTGGTGATTGGTACGATAACAGAGTGTGTTACACTTGTGGTGTGAGAGGACACATTGTTGTTAACTGCCAGAGTTGGAGTTATGAGACGAGAAGATGTTATAACTGCCAAATCAGAGGACACATTGCCAGAGATTGTCCAATGAGATCAAAGGGAAGATCGAGGGCTAAATCTCAGAAAATGACAAAGAAACCAGTCAATGTCAAGCCTAAAGAACAGAAAGTTCAAGAACAGAAAGTTCACGAACAGAAAGTGAAGCTTTCACAGGGGCAGAAAGACAGACTGAGGAAGAAGGCGAGAGAGTATCTCGAAAGGATTTTGTCCTCGGATACAACTAGTAAAACAGATAAAAGTTCTGATAAATCGTCTTGCTCGCCAAAGAATGATAAATCAAGCAAAACGAATTCATCAGATACAAATATGAGGACAGAGGAGAGAGTAAAGAAAGAGAAAGTTGGTGGTGATGAATTTGTTTCTTCGGAAACAAAGGAGCCACATGTTGGCGATGAATCTGATGCATCAAAGTCAGACAAGCCACATTCAGGCAATGATTCTGGTTTGTCAAAGCCAGAGGAGCTATTTGTTGAGGTAAAAGTTGAGAATTCTAGTCTAACAATGGATGATGCAAATTTTCCACCATTGTTGAACAAGAATTCAAAATCACCCAAGGACCGTCAGGCTTGGGTGAATCTGTTTAAATGAAAAACCTGACTTGCCGGAGTTCCCAGGTTGGTAAGCGTGGAACATGAATCGACACATTTCTTGAGAAATTCACGAATGTGATATTTCGACTTAAAAGTGGCAAATCAGGGACATTAAGTTGTACTTGATTTTCTACAAGTGATGTTTGTGGATTAATCTTAAAAATGTTAGTTTTTACAAGTGGTTGAAGAAACAAGGTGATGAATGATCCCCATGGTTGAGAAATGACACGCAAAACTTATTTTCTGGAAAAACCATTTTGATTAAAACAAACTTAAGTGTTTTGAAATCACTATGGGAAAATAGTTTGTTGTCAGGGGGAGTTCTGATTGTTCAAGCCAAGTGAACGGAGAATTGAAGTAATTCTCATCATGTTGTCAGTTTATCTTTGTACAGTTCATTTTCAAATTTTCCCAGAAAATCAAAATTGAAACATATTTGGATTTTAGGGGGAGTAAAAATTTAAAAAAAATTAGAAAATTTAAAAATTCCAAAAACGTTGAAAAATGCAAAAATGAGTTTTGTTGTATAAAAGAGGAAATGATAGTAGATCAGTTGGACTGTCACAGCATGCTAAAGAAATGGAAAGATATAATGTGATAAACGGTCTCACTAAAGATGTGACGGTAGGCTCAGCTAGACTAGTAGATTTGTGATAACGATACAAACCTAAATGAAAAAGCCTAGTTCTAGTGGAAAACATGGTTGAAAGCATAGTACTTAGTTTTGTCCTTCTTGACTGTGTGCCTACTCAGTAATCGCTGATTGTCGAAAGACATAAAACTGGTTAAGTTTGTGAACTTTCACAACTTTGCTGAAAAGTCACTGTGATTGTGCATTTCTTTTTGCAAAGATTTAAACTTGTTTTATTTCTTTATTATGTTTAAGCATTGGACATCCTCTGCGTATACGTGAGTATCGACCTGGATGTTATTGCCTAAACGTTCTGCTTTATTTTCTTTGGTGTTTCGTTTAAGCTTTGGATCACCTCTGCGTATACGTGAGTATCGACCTGGTGGTTAAAGCCTAAACAACTTCAACTTGTTTTATTTTTCTTATTTTGTTTAAACATTGGACTTTCTCTGCGTATCGAAAGATCGACCTGATTGTTAATGTTTAAACATTCTGCTTTGTTTTCGCACAAATCACAGTTGATAAAAGTTTAAAGGCATTACTTGAGTCAGTGTATTGCATGATGAGGGGATATACTGAGATCGTGGGGTCCATAAAAATTTAGTGCAAAATTAATATACCTTAACGTATCGGTAAGCATTTCGAAAGTTGTTAGATTGAGTTTAAGTGGATAACAATATCGTCAATCTACGTGAATCGTTTAGAACTGAAAATGTTTAAAGCTTAACGGTGTTGATGATTGGTCTCATAAACTGATATGATCCTCTTACACAAGCTCACAAAAATAGTGTCTGTAAATATTTCATTTCTGCATTTAAATTCTGTTCTTGCATTTATGTTTCACATTTTGAAAAATACAAAAAGATTTTAGACAACTGATGTTGATGAGCTGATTTTCAAAATTTCAAGTGCTGAACATGATGAACAGGGTTGGGAGTGAGTGCTTAAATGAAGGACTTTATTTTGAGAAAGAAAGTTTGATTAGTTAATCGAGATCATTAATCTGAACTTGATGTAACTATTACTAGTAAGTTTTTCTTATTGATTTAAGTAAAAACTTATGTGGTGGTGAGAAAATTGTGTAGGTGATGAGCTTGAACAGAGTTAAAGCCAGGGTTAGATCTCAAGGTGATAGCTAATTCCAGACAGCGATCCCAGCATGATGAAAGGGGGAGTCTGACGAGGTTAGAGCCAAAGAGAAAATCCTGGTACATGCTAAATAAGAAAGGAGACCGATCAAGATTGAAGAGTCGTCATGATGAAGACTCTCACTGAAGATTCCGTCAACATTCAAGGGGGAGTCTGTTGGTGCAGTTGTCTTCATCTTCGTTCGAGTCTCAGATTGTGAAAGAGCCCGAATACCGGTAAAGACTGAAGAATGAGAAGACTCAATACTTCAGACTCGTCAACATCCGAGGGGGAGTCTGTTAGTGCATACGTCTGTCGACTTCGTCTTGTATCGAGTCTTGTAATAGAAAAGATAAAACAAGTCATGCAGTTCGAGATAAGTAGGAAACAGAGGTGAACAAGCCAGTTCAAACGAAGTGGCCAGTTCAAACGAAGTGGTCAGTTCAAACGAAGTGGACAGTTCAAACGAACTGGACCAGCTCGTACGAAATGGAAATAGTATAAATAGGTGACTTGTGATTTTCATTTGTAACTTTCAGATTCCGGTAGCAAAGCTCTGCCGAAGTGTCTCCAAGTCTGTAAACGTGTTCTAATCAATACAAGAGACAATTAATAGTGAATATCAAGCTGAAACAAAATCTGATTCATTGAATTCCGCCTTTGAATCAGTTTAGAGTTCTTCTGAAGACTCGTTCAGATCGATTCTCGATCCTACAGGCTGGGATACATGAATAAACATTTGTTTATTCATGTATTATTCCTGCAAAAAGTAGCTCTTTGACATATTCATTGAATCCAACAATCAAGTTGCCTTTGTCATCATGATATCCAATAATGTCAAGTTGATTCGGTTATTGTGGCAGGATAGAGCTGATTTTTAGACAAGTGGGGTTTTTATCAGAATTTCTGATAAACCACTTCATCAGAAATTCTGGTGAACAAATCATCAGAAAATTTGATGATCAGAATCGTCAGAAACTGATATCTATCAAAAAGACCTTCTCTGATAATCTTCTTCAGCTCTTGATCAACTTATGATACTTTGAAGTAGATATTGTTGCTTTCAGTTGTCTTATCCGATCTTCTTCTTCTTGTTTTAATCTTCAGTACTGTTATCTTCTTCATAGATCAAGTTGAATCTGATTTTCTTCAATACTTACAAATAAAGTTTCCTAACAGATACAGTGTGAGAGAAGATTGCAGTGAAATCAAAAAGTGAAATCAACATATAAACAAATAATCATACCTGATTATTGAACCCTAAATCAACTGTTAGCATAATATTTAGGGTTTGGTATTTAGGATGGATCAAAGAAGGAGAAGGATGAACATCAGAAGAAAGATAAAAGAAAAAGTGAAGAAGGAGAATGATGAACATCAGAAGGAGAAGGATGAACACCAGATGGATCAAAGAAGTTGAAGAAGGAGAAGGATGAACATCAGAAAGGGGATCCTGCAAGCGTGAAGGAGAAGAACGAAGCAGCGGATGAAAGCTTTGGTATTTAGGGTTTGTGAAAAAGTGAAGTTTCTTGAACGAAAAAAGATAAAAGAAAAAAGGGGGATGGGAGTTTGGGCGGGAAAACAGAAGAATAGATGCCCTAATCTTCTGACACGTGGCTCAAATAACTTTCATTTATTATATATAATAGATTTAACATTTTGATAACAAACCTTAATATCAGCGTGTAATATACTCATTTGTTCAATATATTCTTCGATTTTCAAAATACATTGAACAATTGAACACCATAACTACCAATAGTTTTAATCGTGACAGTGATGGTGGGTGGTGGTGGGCCACGACGGCGACGACGATAGTGGTTGTGGTGGGCAACAACAGTGGTGGTGGTCGTAGGGTGTGTTGGTGGTGGTGGGGTGAAATAAATAATAAAGATGAAAGATGTACTGAGTTTTTTTGATATGAAACTAATTTATGGTGGACCAAAATACATTTCCCTTATTTTTCCTATCTTGCCACATGTAAAACTAAGATAACTTTCTACCCTTCCTAACAAAGATCAAACTTTCTATTTGATCATTTCCCTAGTATAGATATAAAAAAAAAAACGTAGAAAATATTTTTCAAATCACCCATTTTCATAAATGTTTTTTTCGATCGCAACTAGTTCATATTTAACTCCCCCCCAAAAAAAAAGTCCTGATTCCTTTATCTTCAACTTCAATCTGCGTACCTATACATACATACATACATACATACATACATACATACATACATACATACATACATACATACATACATACCCCTTCCCCACGCAACTAACGTAGCGTTTGGTATGCAGGAATGAGAGGTGCAATGGAATGTACCATTGTGATGTAATGAAGAAAAGAGTGTTTGGTTGGTCAATGTAATGGAATCGCCCATTCCAAAATGCATTCCATTCCCTCAAAATCATTCCATCCATCCCCCCTGTTTTTTTCCATTCCATTCCATCTTCACTTTTCATTAACAACACAACAACCTACCACCGTTACACCACCCACCACAACCATCATCCACCGTTGTCACCCACCTCCGCCGCCACCCGCCACTACCGCCACCGCCGTCGCCGCCACCCATCGTGACCGCTTCCACCTCCGATCACCGCCACCACCCACCTCCGATCACCGCCGCCGCCGGCTTCAACCTACCCCACCGCTATCAACCGCTACCACCCACCGCCACCGCCGCTACCACCTCCGACCACCACAGCTACCCACATCTGCGCTCACCCACCACCACCACCACCGCGGTCAACCACCACCACCGCTGTCACCACCTACCGCCGTCTACACCCACCACCGTCGCCGCTACAACTGCTCCCTATCACCTCCCACCATCACCGCCCATCATTGACCACTGCCAACCGATTTTATTCCTTCATCTTTTCCCGTATACCGAACAACAAAAAGTAGTACTTCATTCCATTCTCACATGGCAACCAAACAAGACATTGAATGGTAATGATCAATTCCATTACCTCATCCATTCCATTACCTCGTCCATTCCATTCCCCCATCCATTCCATTACCACATACCAAACAGACTCTAACGCTGTGTTCCTGAGTTTCATTAAATGGGAGAAAAGAAAAGATTTAGAAAGAAATCATTTTTAGTTGTGTTCCAGGTTTTCATTAAAAGAGAGAAAAGAAGAGAAAATGAGAGATTTTTTACTTAAAATTAATCTTTCCAATTTGGAAAGAAATAGAGAGAGAAAAAAAAAAGGAGAGAATCCTTTCTAACTCAACTCGGGAACACAGGGCATGTTTGGATAAGCTTTTCAAAACAACTTATTGGCTTATTGACTTATCAAAAAGCCAATAAGTTGTTTTTATGTTTGGATAGACTAAAAGTCCTTTTGGAAATAGCTTTTTGCAAAGAAGGAAAATGAGATTTTGAAAAGCCAAGAAAATGTGACTTCGGGCATGTTTGGATGGGCTTCTCAAAACAACTTATTGGCTTATTGACTTATCAAGAAGCCAATAAGTTGTTTTTGTGTTTGGATAGACTAAAAGGACTTTTGGAAATAACTTTTTGCAAAGAAGGAAAATGAGATTTTGAAAAGTCAAGATTTCATGACTTTTGGATCCAAAAGTGACTTTTCAAAAATGAAATTACTAAATTACCCCTTCTTTACCCCCTTATATCTAAAAGAATGCCCATTTTAGTCATTTTACACCAATAAGCTAATCCAAACACTTTTTTAAAAAACTCCTTTTCAAAAAGTCCTTTTCCCAAAAGTCCTTTTCCCAAAAGTCATTTTTAACTCTAATAAGCTTAGCCAAACATGCCCTTCTTGATCCAACTTATGACTTTTCAATAATCAAATTACCAATATACCCCTTTTTTACCCCCTTATATCTAAAAGAATGCCCATTTTAGTCATTTTACATCAATAAGCTAATCCAAACACTTTTTTTAAAAACTCCTTTTCAAAAAGTCCTTTTTCCCAAAAGTCCTTTTTACCGCTTAGCCAAACATGCCCACAGTGTAAGCTCTTCTTCAGTTCACACAATTAGGTCAGACAAAATTCAAAACAACACGTAACTTCTGGTAAGTTCTCTGAGTTTCGCAATTGTTATTTGTTAATTTCGATTTATATCTCTAACTTCTTCCATTAATTTCACTTCTAATTTGTAATTTTTTCGATCATCAGGCATACCGATCATGAGTGACGATTCCGTTATGAATCCAGAGCTCGTAATCAATCACAAATTTCCAGAGGTAACTTATTGTTAGTGATTCATTTCTGTTACCTGTTGTATTTGAATTAGTATGATTTTTGGCTGTTGTAATGATATGGAATCAGTGTCTGTTTGAAATTAGTTGGATATATATTGTTACTGATTTATTTCTGCTATAGAATTATCAATTATGAAGTGAGATTTATAGAAAAAAAATTGCTATTTGACTTTAGAAATTAAATGGATTGATTTCATATTTAAGTTTAGGAAAATAAAATGGATTCATACATGTCATAATATTCAATTTAACCTAAACTAGTATTTTACCCCGCGGTATCACGCGATATAGTTGTAAAAGAAGGAAAAAAAAGCAACTTTATTGAAGTTTATGGACTGTATGATAACTTTAGCATTTTACCCCGCGCGTTGCAGCAGTACCAGTACTGGCATTCGGTGTGTGTGTGTGTGTGTATGTATATTAATGTCCAGACTTCATATATGAGTTTGGAAATTAAATGAATTGATTACATGTCATAATCTTTTATCTTTAATTTAACCTAAATGGATTGATTCATATTTGACTTTGGAAAATTAAATCAGATGTGTTAATTTTCCAGTTTTAAATGTATACATCATGTAGTCATACAGTATAGTCATGTCAAACTAGGGGTTTTTGGCTGTGAGTTTTAACGGTGTTTAACTGATCGTTAAGTCACTTTTGAGCTACGGGTGGGGGTGGCCGGTTTCTTCTCGTGATTACCTGATTATTTAAGGGTCAAATAACTAGTTACAACAAAACTTGTTAGAAAATGTCAGAGATGTTGGATATTATGTTTAAAATTGGAACTTGCAGATATGCATTATGCTATGTGACTATGTCATGGTTTCTGTTGTATAAAGTTTAATAATACATTTTTCTTTTAGTCAATCATTTTTCTTATCACACAGATCATAGGTTGAATGAAGTGATTGAACCAGTATATTATATTTGACCATGATTGGTTTAATTTGATTTCATTCTATTTTGTTGCAGGTGACTCACACCTACAGTGAAAGGTAGGAGTTAGACGTATTTCGTATTATTTTGTTCTGTTTGACACTTTCAAGAAGCTGGTTTGTAACTACCCTTTCACACATCATTTCTCCCCTTCATCTAAAACAGAGATGTCACACTATACGCCCTTGGAATTGGAGCATGTGCGAAAGATGCATTAGATGATAAGGAGCTCAAATATGTGTACCATGAAGATGGCCAACAATCCATCAAGGTGCTACAAATTAGATAAATCTCTCTTTTAAAAAAAAAAAAAAATCTTCCACAAATGTTACTATCACCTTACCAAACCTATACTTATAGCATACCATCAAGGTGCTACAAATTGGATGAATCTTATTTTCTAAACAAATAAATACAGTGTCAGATATGATTACAAAGGTTATATATAATATAATGATTTAGGAGGTTTTATGCATTAAAAAGTACTCCGTGGTCAACTTTCGACCCGTTTCCTGTTTGATTTGTTTGAAATGAAGCATAATGCCTAACCTGAATTGACCCATTTGTAAGCAAACTCGAATTAACCCTTTATTAACCGAGTTTGAAAATTCATTATTCTACGGTAGCTTTATACGATTTCTGTATTTTAAAGAAAGAACGTGATAGACACCGGAAAATAAAGGGCTAATTTATTGAAATAATAAGATAGTTGGCCTGATTCGAGATGGCTAATCTCCAATGCAAAAACACTTATATAATTAAACTAAACAAGACGTAGAAAACTAGGGAAGAAATGAAATACTAAAATAAGAAATAGAGAGAGGTTACTAATCCTAAAGTTTAGCCCTTAAATTCAGCCCTTTGACTCGTTCTTGACTTTCACTCCAATAGCAGTCAACCCCCCATTAATTTAGCCCTAAATCTTTGCTCTTCATTGACTGGGTCAAGGTAATTGAACCGGGACCCGTTGGACCCAGACAGGTCAACCCGCTGATCAGGTAGAGTCCTATCAATACTTCCCGCCTTTGTGCCATCCCATACTGATGGTGGCATGTAGTAGAGTTTTGAGCTTCTTGTTGGTCGGTGTCGAAAACCCACCTTTGTGCGATCCCATACTGATTTGGCATGTCATTATGACACCTGGTTGAAGTTGGCAGTGATGCTATCGGCGGTACAAGAGCTGCTGGAAACTTTGTCCCTTGTATGGGCGTGGTTGTAAACAACACGAGGGAGGGTACTCGTAGAACAGGTGTGATTGTTGGTGATGGTGGAGGTTTGTTTGAGGACGAAGTGAGGCAAGGAGAAGTGTAGGTAACGATGTGCTTTGGTGGCAATTCAACGGTAATATGTGGTGGGGTGGCAGAAGTAGGTGGTGGAGATGCTACTGTTGAGGGTTGTGCTAGAGGAGATGGTGGTGTACGAGCGGAAAATGATGGTGAGGATGGTATGGTCCCCTTGACCAGATTTGTCAATAGGCCTTGAGGTTCATCCCCGGGTTCTAAAGTATGTTTAGGATGAGCAATGTGAGTGGGGATTGTTAAATAAAATAGATAAAATATCCATTTGCTAGCCAATTATTTGTTTTAGTAGATAATGTTTCTAGATTAATTACTTTGCAACTTGCCTATTAGAATATTAGTTTCTTATCCTATAAATAGTATGTATATTGTAACCTTTCTAGTGTGAAATACAAGTTGTTCTTTGAGTGTTCACCATTAGTTTTCAGTTTCTTTCATGGTATCAGAGCCAATGGCTCTATTGGCTCTCGTATCGATCTTTTTTCAGCACAAGTCTGAGTTCCGATTATGTCAGTAACGACTGTCTTCAGGTCTGATTCTGATTCTTGTTTCAGCACAAGTATCGGTCCTTGTTTCAGCACAAGCCTGTCTGAGTTCCTGTTTGGTTGTGACTTCCTGGTTCACACCAGATTTGTTTCTGATTAGTATTATTTCAGCACAAGCATGTCTGAGTTCCTGTTTGGTTGTGACTTCCTGGTTCACACCAGATTTGTTTCTGATCAGTATTCTTTCTTGGGGATCTTTGAAAGTTAATGTTTTCAGCGCATCTGGTGTCTATCAATCGATATTTCTGGTGCATTTAGACATTTACCAGATTTCGGTTTTGCATCAGATTTTTTTCATCAGATTTTCGCATCAGATTTCTGGACCAGATTTTTCGTATCAGCTTTTCAGATCAGATTTTCAAATCAGTGTTCGCGTCAGAATTTCAGATCAGATTTACAGACCAGATTTTCACATCAGATTTTTTGGTTTGTTTTCTTTTAACCTTTTCCGAATCTCATTATCATCAGATTTCTGGGCTCCTCGCACTTTAATTTCCTAAACATCAGATTTCTGGTTGGTATCTCCGATTTCTGGTTCAACATTAATTTCTGACTTTGACTTAACTTCTGGTCAAATTTCCAGATTTCTAGCTTTGACCTCTGATGTTGACTTTATTTCTGGTCGAACTTCCAGATTTCTGACTTTAACTTTTGATTCTTGTCAACCATTCCAATTTTTTTTTTCTTGTTGCTCTAATCTTTGTTTATTATACGACTTTTCATTACTTCTGTTTGTTTAAATCCCGATTGTTAAAATGACTGAACTCAAAGGTTCATCAAGTGTCGTCAATAAAGGTGAACCGGGCTTTGCTACGTCAACTCTTCAAGTCATGATATTAGTGTGTACAAAAAAAAATCAGGTCAAATAAATAAATAATCAGATTTGTAAATTGATGATCTGAGATTAAAAAAATTCAACCTCTTTTTTGTCCCTTTTAAGTTTTAACCTAGTTTTTGGTTTGTAGTGAATTTTATCTTTTCTACTTATTGCTTAATTTATCTGAGTATTTAATAAATTATAAAAAATAATCCTATGTGGCATAGCCACGCGGGCTAGCCACGCTAAACCACACCGCCCCAAATTTAAAGAGGGCCAGTGGTGGCCTCAAATACCACGTGTCGGACCATGCCCCAAACCCCCGTCTCACCATACCCCACAGTCTTATATTTTAGTAATTTGTTTCATTTTAGTTGTGTAATGTTTTTATTTATTTAGTTAATGTAATTTTTTTTATATTTATTTAATCTAATTTAGTCTGCTAGCTTCCCTAACCCTGCTTCAATCAATCAAAGTAGACCGGCTACTGTGGCAATGTAGACCGGCTACTGTGTTCCAGCGAGGGTTCCGGCTACTGTGGCAATGTAGACCTGCCCTAACCATCATCACAAAAACATCAACATTCAATCAATAAAAGTACACCGGCTGTGTGTGTTCCGGCGAGGGTTCCGGCCATAGTTGTTAATAGCGACCATAGCGGTCGCTATAGCGCGCTTTATGGCGAATCGACCATGTGTCGCTATGTTGGTTATGGCGATGACTAGCGAGGTTAGCGACAGCTGGTATTTTTTTTTTATTTTTTTATTTTTTTTAATGTCGCCTGGGTTTTATTTTTAATACAAAAAAAATGCTTAAACCTGGTTAAAAAAGCAGAAGGAAATTGTGCAAAAACTGGCACACGTGGGCCCGGGGTTTTCGGAGCTGCATTCGTGTCCGCAGGACGTGCGGGCATGCACGAGTTTAATTAAATTCCAGTGCAGAAACTCATTTTTTGCACCCCCCCCCCCCTGCACGCGGGTAGGACTTGTGGTAAAACATGTCATAAAGCTACAATGGAGTAGTAAAGACTTTACCTTATAAACAACCACTAACTTTGTTCACACACCAATGTGGGACAAAGTATTTACCACCTTTTGAGACTTTCATTCACACACCCAACATATAAGTTCTTGGCTACTAACTATTAGTTTTTGTTAAATATACATGTAAAATAGCATATATACAAGGGTATTTTGATGTAATATACATATAAAAATTTTCAAAAATCTTTTTCTAGTGTAATTGCTATTTATAAAATAGTCGTCGCTATTTGTCACTATTCGCTACATAGCCTATAGGTGCCTTGTCGCTATTTGTCGCTATTCGCTATCGACAACTATGGTTCCGGCGAATAACATAACCATCAACACAAAAACATCAACATTGAATGCCAAAAAAACATTGAATGCTTATGATTGAATACATTCAAATAGCATCAAAACATTGAATGCTTATGATTGAATGCATTCAAACAACATCAACATCAATTAAACTAACATAACCATACTAACAAACTAACATAACCATACTAACATAACCATGATCACAAAACGACGACCACCACCCTCCTCGTACCGACCGTCCGCCGTCTTTCTGGAAAAAACCCAAAAAACCCTGTCGGTTATAATAGTAGCCCTTTTCTTCATCAAAACCTATATCCTTTAGGTTGATATGAGTCTTCTGCCACTTTTTTGGAGACAGAGGTGGAGGCAGAGATGGAGGTGGAGACAGAGACGTAGGCACCGGCGGAGACGGGGACTTTCTAGTGTCGGAACAAATTTTCACACACATTATGATCAACATAACACAACAACTAAAACAATGATAATAAAAACCACCATGGCCACCATCGGAGAAGGTGGTTCCATCGGAGAAGGTTTGGGGGTTGTGTACAATTGAGTGAGTTTGGTATGTGTAATTGTGATGTGTATATATATTAATTAGCAGGGTGTCCGCGCGATGCGGTGGGGCGACACTTTGCATTGTGGTACTCATTTCTGGTAAGGGATGAAGTTGAAAAGGGAAAGATATGTATTCGCAAAGTTCACACCGATCAAAACATTGCGGATCCACTCACGAAGCGCCATTCAATAATGGTTTACTACCCCTAATACGTATGACGAAGTGCCATTCAATAACATCATCCCCTTCAAGTCCCTTACTTGAACATGATTTAGGTGAATCTATCATTTATCCTTTCGTTACAGATGTCATGTCAAATCCAGAGACATAGTGTGATCATTCTCTGTTGATTTAACTTTAGCAGGCCTTAGACATCTTACTCTCAACGAATAAGAGGAACAAATCCCTTCTTGACTACATACGTCTCTCACAATCACCTTGTACCACACCTGAGCTTAGCCTTATGTACTGTCTTATTGCAGACGACGAAGAACTAAGTCAAGGTATAATATTTGATGAATATCAAGACCCAATATGTATCTCAGGTCAGAGGGTACTATGATATTCGCCTTTGCTCAAATTTACTTATGATCAATCACAAATGATTCCATGCAGTAACATTTGAGAGCGGAGAGCGGGTCAGTCCAATATTTGTATCCCACAAATATCTATGAACCTTGGCAGCAACACTTTGCTCTATATCCATACCTAATGAATATCCACCAATCCAAGTTCATAATAGTCTTACATTCATATTTGTTCCCACAAGTATGATCGACCACGGACATTTAGAATAATTAATTTATTCACGGATTTAAACATGCTAAAAATGAAACATAACTCGAAATACCATAAAAGAGTTAAAATAACAATTGTTCCAATATCCAAATACAAAATAGATCAAATCTAATCACTAGAATATCGAAGTTCTAAGGCACAAGTATGACCCTCATGATTTGGCCGTTCAAGGAGCTTCGTGAATGGATCCGTAATGTTTTGATCGGTGAACTTTGCGAATACATATCTTTCCCTTTTCAACTTCATCCCTTATCAGAAATGAGTAGCAAAATGCAAAGTGTCACCCCCGCCGTTTCGCGCGGGCACCCTGCTAGTTTATATATATACACATCACAATTACACACACCAAACTCACTCAATTGTACACAACCCCCAAACCTTCTCCGATGGAACCACCTTCTCCGATGGCGGCCATGGTGGTTTTTATTATCATTGTTTTAGTTGTTGTGTTTATGTTGATTATAATGTGTGTGAAAATTTGTTCCGACACTAGAAAGTCCCCGTCTCCGCCGGTGCCTGCGTCTCTGTCTCCACCACCATCTCTGCCTCCACCTCTGTCTCCAAAGAAGTGGCAGAAGACTCATATCAGCCTAAAGGATATAGGTTTTGATGAAGAAAAGGGCTACTATTATAACCGACAGGGTCTTTTGAGTTTTTTCCAGAAAGACGGCGGACGGTCGGTATGAGGAGTGTGGTGGTGGTCGTTTTGTGATGATGGTTATGTTAGTATGGTTATGTTAGTTTGTTAGTATGGTTATGTTAGTTTAATTGATGTTGTTTGAATGCATTCAATCTTAAGCATTCAATGTTTTGATGCTATTTGAATGTATTCAATCATGAGCATTCAATGTTTTTTTTGGCATTCAATGTTGATGTTTTTGTGTTGATGGTTATGTTATTCGCCGGAACACACACAACCGGTGTACTTTGATTGATTGAATGTTGATGTTTTTGTGATGATGGTCAGGGCCGGTCTACATTGCCACAGTAGCTGGAACCTCGTTGGAACACAGTAGCCGGTCTACATTGCCACAGTAGCCGGTCTACTTTGATTGATTGAAGCAGGGTTAGGGAAGCTAGCAGACTAAATTAGATTAAATAAATATAAAAAAATTACATTAACTAAATAAATAAAAACATTACACAACTAAAATGAAACAAATTACTAAAATATAAGACTGTGGGGTATGGTGAGACGGGGGTTTGGGGCATGGTCAGACACGTGGTATTTGGGGCCACCGCTGGCCCTCTTTAAATTTGAGGCGGTGTGGTTTGGCGTGGCTAGCCCGCGTGGCTATGCCACATGGGATTATTTTTTAAATTTATTAAATACTCAGATAAATTAAGCAATAAGTAGAAAAGATAAAATTCATTACAAATCAAAAACTAGGTTAAAACTTAAAAGGGACAAAAAAGAGGTTGAATTTCTTTTATCTCAGATCATCAATTTACAAATCTGATTTTATTTATTTGACCTGTTTTTTTTTTTTTTTGTACACACTAATATCATGACTTGAAGAGTTGAAGTTGCAATAGTCAAACTAAACAAGACATAGAAAACTAGGGCAAAAATGAAATACTTAAATAAGAAATAGTGAGGTTACTAATCCTAAAGTTTAGCCCTTAAATTCAGCCCTTTGACTCGTTCTTGAATTTCACTCCAATAGGAGTTAACCCCCCCCCCCCCCCCCCCCCCCCCAATTAATTCAGCCCTAAATCTTTGCTCTTCTTTGACTGGGTCAAGGGAATTGAACCGGGACCCGTTGGACCCAGATGGGTCAACCCACTAGCAAGGTAGAGTCCTATCAGCGTGTAGCCGGAACCCTCGCTGGAACACAGAGCCGGTCTACATTGCCACAGTAGCCGGTCTACTTTGATTGATTGAAGCTGGGTTAGGGCAACTGGCAAACTAAATTAGATTAAATAAAAATAAAAAAATTACATTAACTAAATAAATAAAAACATTACACGACTAAAATGAAACAAATTACTAAAATATAAGACTGTGGGGTATGGTGAGACGGAGGTTTGGGGCATGGTCCGACACGTGGTATTTGGGGCCACAGCTGGCCCTCTTTAAATTTGGGGCGGTGTGGTTTGGCGTGGCTAGCCCGCGTGGCTATGCCACATAGGATTATTTTTTTAATTTATTAAATACTCAGATAAATTAAGCAATAAGTAGAAAAGATAAAATTCACTACAAATCAAAAACTAGGTTAAAACTTAAAAGGGACAAAAAAGAGGTTGAATTTCTTTTATCTCAGATCATCAATTACAAATCTGATTATTTATTTATTTGACCTTTTTTTGTACACACTAATATCATGACTTGAAGAGTTGAAGTTGCAATAATCAAACTAAACAAGACATAGAAAACTAGGGCAGAACTGAAATACTTAAATAAGAAATAGAGAGGTTACTAATCCTAAAGTTTAGCCCTTAAATTCAGCCCTTTGACTCGTTTTTGAATTTCACTCCAATAGGAGTCAACCCCCCATTAATTCAGCCCTAAATCTTTGCTCTTCATTGACTGGGTCAAGGGAATTGAACCGGGACCCGTTGGACCCAGATGGGTCAACCCACTAGCAAGGTAGAGTCCCATCAGGACGGTGTATGCACATAAGCAATATGTTAATGTATTTTTTTCTTTTTTTTGCTAATGACATGGTTTAAACTTTTTTGAGCCACTTGATCCTTTGTAGGTATTTCCAACATTTGCTGCTTTATTTTCCATTGGACTTACTTCGCAACTAAGCCAGTTGCCAGGATTTGCGTAAGTGACCGGACTGTGTTGCTGGCTCTAACTGATCAAGACTTTTTTCTTAGTATGATTTCAAATTTGTTTATAAATTCTTCAGGTTTGATCCACGGCTTCTTTTACATGGACAACAATATATTGAGATCTACAAGCCTTTACCTACAAATTGTTTGGTAAGAATGTGTTTCACAATTTCAGACTGACTTGACCTTCCGACAACTTATCTTAATTTTACAAATAACAAATGTATCAAATATGCCTAGAGCAATCGTCATCAAAATAAAGGGTTCATTGTTTTTTATTAAAACAAGTTTGGAAGCTGAAAACACTTAAGTTTTAGTATGCCACGCACAACTTTTATAACATGCTTGACCTGTTCCCTTTTTAGCTAAATTTTTAAATTTTGTTAGTTTGACCCTTCAACAGTAAAATGTAACTCAAAACAGACCCATTTTGAACATCAGTGGTTTAGAATTGTCACCAGCAAATAATAGTTGATTTATTGCAGCCGCATTGTTTTTTGCTGCTGACTTCTTTTATTGTTCTTACACTTGCAGATGCAAAATAAATCAAGCATTGTTGGATTGCATGATAAAGGTTTGGTCGAGCTTTTAGAAATCTGGAAAATTTATTCCTCAACTTTCAAAATTTTGATAAAACCTTCAAAACTTTTAAAAATTTTGATTTAAAGTAATGGTGACCAAAGGCAATATGCTGACATGGCAGATGATGTGTCGTGCTCGTACCTTTTACCATGCTGACTTTTTTGATATGGTGCTTTGAAATCAGTTACGTGCTGTCAAGGTCAAAGAGTACATTGAATCGAAAGTTTGAATGTTTTTATGGGGCAAACAAAATTAATAACCCGAATCGAAAGTGGACTTAAGTTGGTTATCTTGTTTTAGAAATAACCCTTGATAAAAGTAGTTAAGAGTAACAAGAATATGAACGGTTTTTTACTTCTAAGGTCATAAATAAAGCTATAACTTGATCAGCAAGAATTACTCTGGTATTTGTTTTTTATAGGTAAAGCTGCAATTCTTGAGATTGAAGTTGTAAGTTATGAAAAAGAGACTGGCGAGCCATTATGCATGAACAGGTTAATACATGTGAATGATGGTCATTAAAGTGGCAAGTTCGACCCATTTATTGTTAAATGTGTTGATTTTTGTTATATGTTTTCTCTAACCGACCAAACAGGTAAACAAAGAAAAGAGTAAAGTACATGAATGGTCCCTGTGGTTTAACAAAGTTTTGGATTTGGTCCCTAGCTTTCCAAAAGTACATTGATGGTCCCTGTGGTTTGCACTTCGTAACGCATTTAGTCCCAAGCTTTTTCCAAAAGTACATGGATGGTCCATGTGATTTGCACTTTGTAACAAATTTAGTCTGTAACTTGGACTTGCTTAAACCTTTAGATTTTTTGGCTGGGGACTACAAACCACAGGGACCATCCATGTACTTTTGGAAAGCTAGGGACCAAATCCAAAATTTTGGTAAACCACAGGGACCATCCATGTACTTTACTCAAAAGAAAATTTATCGGAAATGAAAACGGATGAAAGGGTCAAAAGTCACCCACAGTGTATTCAAAATGTATAAACGTCAAGTTGATTTATAAAAACATATTAGATTATTCTTGTAACATTATATTATTCTAATGATACTAAGGTTAAATTATTTGATACTGAAAAGAAAAGTAACTGTTTATTTATTCAACTATTTTTTATTTGAAAACAGAACAACTGTATATTTGAGGGGTGCTGGCGGCTTTTCAAAATCATCTCAACCGTATTCTTTCACCAAGTATCCGAGGGATCAAACATCTTCAAAAACTCCCAAGACTCAACCCTTTGTAGTACACGAGGAATGTACTCAGCCCGCACAGGTTTGTAAAGCCGAAATTTGACTTGACGTATTAATAAAATGCTTGACTATTTGCTATATGTCTAAAGATACCCTTTAACAAAGATAAAGTAAAGCAATCTCGTGGATCCTTTAGGTAATTATAACTATTTAAGTTGATGCTAAATCGTTATGATACCGTGCAGGCGTTGCTTTACAGGCTCTCGGGTGATTACAACCCTTTGCATTCAGATCCTAAGATTGCAGAAGTGGCAGGGTATGTTCGTTGGCTGCTGAGATGTTTCATGTTTTGAGAATTTTGTTTATTTTAGAGGTGACAAATAGGCGGTTTGGGTTAGGGGTCACTCAAAACGGGTCTGGTTCGGCCAACACTTTTCTATCAAATTTTTTGAAACATAAAAATAACTAATGCAGTAATTATTTATTTCATATCATTGTATAAGTATACAGTTAAAATTAATATATCATATTTTTAAACAAAGAAATCAAGAGTTTGTAAGAATTCATATACACCTCGTGTGACTAGGGCTGTAATCAAGCTGTGTCGAGCCGAGACAGGTTGAGCTCGAGCTCGACTCGTTTATTTTATCGAGCAGAAAAGTCGAGCTCAGCTCCTAAAATGTTCAAGCCAGCTCGAGCCGGCTCGTTATCTTTTTTTTTTTTAATTTTTGTTACAATTATTGATAACATACTACACATATATCTATGTGTATTATTATTTTAATTTTACTAATATTTTAAAGACCAAAAGGCATATTAAAACTACTATTTGTATATTTTTTGTTAATTTTCCCATTTTTTTTTGTTATTGATTAATTAAACTTAAAATGTTAACACTTCAACCCCATCCCTCATATTTTTTTATTTTAATACATTTAAAATCAAAATCAATCTAATATTAAATAAAATAATTCGAGCCTGCTCGGGAGCCGAGCCAGGCCTAGCTCTTTTGAGCCGAGCTTTTTTCGAGCGAGCCGCAAGCTGTGAGCTTTTTGAACACCTCTATGTGTGACTTTCGACCCGTTTGATGACTTCGACCTGTTTTTTTTTAGCTAAATTGTTTTTATTGATTCATCAGTTCTGGCAATTAATATTTTTTTAGGTGGGTTTGATAAAGTGAAAGTGTAATGCATATCGAATGAGTAATTCTGTTACAACACTGTTTAAGAAAAGCAGATATGCACTGTACCTAACTATCCATGAAACTGCAACATCACTTTTGTATATTCATTTTGCTCTATTTGATGAGCTACTAATATTTAAACCAACTACTACTGATGTGAAGGTTTTCACGTCCAATACTTCACGGGCTGTGCACCCTAGGCTTTGCTGTCAGGGCTATCATCAAAACCATCTGTAATGGAGATGCAAATCTTGTCAAAGCCATTTCGGGTCGGTTTCTGTTGCATGTTTACCCTGGTGAAACATTAATAACCGAGATGTGGCTTGAAGGCTCGAGGTATTTTATAATCTTTCAATCTATTAGAGGTGGCAAATATGCTTTAATGTGATTTACGAGTCTGTAAGCATTTAAATATACTTTAGGCAGCTTTTAACATGTTTGATCAATTTATTTTGCTAATTTTATTGACCCTTTTGACTCGTTAGAAATAATTTACAACCCATATCCATATTATGAGGTAAACGAGTCGATAATGCTGCCTTTACTTGTTCGTTTTTAATTAATTAAGAATCGAAACTTGCAGAGTTTTGTATCAGACAAAGGTCAAAGAACGAAACAGAGCAGTGCTGGCTGGATTCGTGGACCTCAATCAGTTAAGATCTTCATCTCTCTGAGTTCTTGTGAAGCCGGGCAAGAAGTTTAATAGATGCTTAAAATTCGTGTATGATGTGAATGTATTATTATTTTGAACATATGTTTTATAATCATGTTGCATTCAGTCGATTTGGGTCATATGTTTCCTAAACGGGTCGAATTATAAAGAGGGACGAGTTAAAGAAACAGGTCATCTGGTAAACAAGTTGGAAGTAAAAGTTCTTTGTATATAACCTTCTAAAATAAATTATTACATATTCAAGTAATTTAATTGTTATTGTTGCAATATTTTTTTGTAATGATAATTAGATCCGCTTAACGAGCGAGCCGAGCTAGCTTCAGCTCAGGCTTGAAGTTAAGTGAGTCAGCTCGGCTCGGCTTGTTTATCTTATATGAGCTGAAATTATATGCTTGAGCCAACTCATTTATCTTTTTTTCAATTTTAAAGTAGGCAAGAAAGTGTTTTGAGTCGATTGGCTCATCTTAACCCGATCTGACTGGTTTAAACCTGAACATGTCTTCACTTCGCCCCCATCTTACCTAGAGGAGGTGTAAGAACCGGGTTTTCTTTCCAAACTGGCTCCAGTTTGCGTCAACGGAAGTCAAAATTGGTTTTTGCTCAAACTGGTTTCCAAGTGGAGAAGGATCGGTTCTAAACCAGTTCCATTTTATACCTGTTCGGTTTTAATCGCTTCCAAACTGGTTTCAATGGGGTTCCCAAATCGGTTACAAACCGGTTGTTCGGTTCGGTTCCCAACCGGTTCTTGGTTCTTGTCAAGCCGGTTCAGGTTCTTTTTATACCTAATCATACCACCTATGAACCTTGAAGCATCTAGGAATGCGTAATTTCATCTGTTGAAGCATATTACAAAAGGTAAACATATTATATTTGGTAGCATACTAATAAAGATGGAAAGTAATCACCACCTCATTTGCGCGTTTCATTTAACGAACGAAAAGAAAGGATTTGGAGGAAATAAAAAAGAATCGTGTTTCAGAGTTTTTTTAAGGAAGGAAATGGAGAGAAATGGAAGGAAAACTTAGGTAATTTTCCTTCATTTTAAATCCTTACAAAATTGGAGAGATTTGGAAGAAAATCATTTTTAACCCATAAAATCTTTAGTTTTCTTTTCATTTCTCTCAAACTCGGGAACACGATATTTCATTAAATCTTTTCTTTCCACTCAGGGCAGGCTCAACCATTTTGGTGGCCTAAGGCAAAGTAAAATCTTGTGGCCTTCTTCCCAAAAAAATGTATGTAATTGAAAGTTAAACTTGAAGGGCTCAAGTGTAATTATTTGAAAGATTGTGTTAAAATTTAAAAACAAGAAAAAAAATGGTGAACAAGGGATTCGAACCTGATTCTCACCAACATCCATACATACACAAAACCACTACACTACCAACCATCAATTTGTTAATAACTCACACCCTAAATCTTTTATAAATGGACTTTGGTTTCATCAAATAATGGAGGCCCTATAGTTTTGGTGGCCCAAGGCCCAAGCCTCATTTGGCTTACCCTTGGGCCGGCCCTGTTTCCACTCATATTCTTTTCTCTCTTTAATTCATTCTCTCTTTTCTGTTGTTTATTAAACTCGGGAACAAAACGCTAGAGATGACAAACCATGTCATGGGTTGGAGGAATCAGTTACCATTCTATATATTCATGTCAAAAACATTTAACATAACTTGAGCATATGCTTAAAACCACGGATGTTGAACTTGACCCATGGCTAACAACATGTTGGCAAGCAGTGGCGGACCCAGGAATTTTTCCACGGGGGTGCGGAACATTTTTAAAAATTTTAGGCCCCAAGGTATATAAGTAAAAAATCGGTTAGTATCGGGTCGGGTCATGTAAAACAAAAGAACATCGAACTAAATTATATAATCATCAAAAATATGTCAAACCTTGTTACAAACATAATTAAAACGACACCCTGCGGATTTTCATTTTTTGAAATCTATCCAAAACATGGCTCCATAACATATTACATAATATATCAACTATTCAAGTCCTATAAATAATAATGTAAATAACCCTAAAAATCATCTAAACAACATATACACCATAAAAAGAAAAAACCAAACATTCTTCACTAACAAATATAACCCACCAGATCTACCGTGTGGTGTATGCGGCTATAAAAAAAGGCAAAATATCATCACTAACAAAATATAACCCACCATATAACATAATGAAAAAACAAAACGAAGCACATGTCTACTGTCATGGTTAGTATGCGGCTAATATCAACCAAAATTCATAAAAAATAACAAAGAAATTTACCCGTGTTCGATCGGCGGTGGTATGGTGGCTGATTACGGTGGTATAAAGAGAGCGGGAGAGAATATGTAAGGGTTTTGGGCTTGTTTATTTTATTTTAGTTTGAAATATTGTTGATTTGTTGGGTTTGTTTATTGGGCTAAGACTTAGTAGTGGGCTAGTTAAAGATATTGGGTATTTGAGTTTAGTTATTTAGGTATTAAAAGTTATATAATTTAGGTAGTATTTAAAATAAAAATAAGAGTTTACTAAAAAAATTAAAATATAAATTGATAACAATTTTTACCTAAGGGGTGCAGACGAAAAATTTCAAGAGGTGCGGACGGAACTTCCAAGGGGTGCGGACGAAAAATTCCAAGGGGTGCAGACGGGATTTTCGACGGAACTTAGCACTAAATTTTTTTTTCCCGGGGGTGCGCCCGCCCACCCTGGCTTTGTCTTAGGTCCGCCCATGTTGGCAAGTCAAAACCGGTTGATGGATTTGATGGATTGTAAATGAGTTGTAATCGAGCTGTTAGCTGTTTAAACGTGTTGTGAATAAGTTGGCGTATTATAAACGGATTTGCATGTATTAATGTGTTGTTACGAAGTTGTATATGACCTAAATATATTTGAAAACATATTTTAATTTAAATAGGTTGAATGCTCAAACCTATTTAATTTTATTACAACCAAAATACAACATTGTTGATTAAACAAGTTAGATTAGTTAATCCAAACATGAATTGCTTATTAAACACGTTAGACTTACTAACTTAAAAATTAAACGTGTTAGACTTACTAACTTACAACCTGATTATTTTCTTATCGAGACCATGTCGAGAATTACCCCTAGTTTGTATACAACTTTGACGTGTATGTTCCACTTTGGAGTTAAAAGACTTCTTGTGTGAAATATGTCTTCGTGAAATATGTCCACCTAAGCGAAGTCGTTCAAATATGTAAACAAGAACACATACTGTGGATAATAAAAGAAAATCACAAAAGTAACTCTTAGTATATGCATGATCAATTAAAAGTTACATATTTGATTATTTGGTTATAATAAAATGACTAGTTTAAGTCCCGTGTGTTACACGGATGTTCTCACAATAAATTATATTATTTAGTAGTGTTTAAAGAAATGTTTACATAAATTTTAAATGAAAAAAATGCTCCATTACTAATTTTGATTTTAATGTTAATGAGATGGTTATGCTTATTAAATCAAAATTGGTTTAAACTTGTTTAGTTAAATAAAATTTGGTTTAAACTTATTATTATTAGTTACTGAATTAAATTTTAAATTAAACTCGAAAATGATTTCCTAATATATACAATTTGATAAAAAAATTATAATTATTTGATAAGTTAGGAAAAATATAAATATTATATCTGTTTTTAATTTTAATGACACACATATGTATTTTAAATCAAATTTTGTAATATGGAAATGATTACTTACGGAATTTGAATTTGAATTAGAGTTGAAACCATTTACTACCTCAAAATTGTTAAATTCAATCCAATTGATAATTAAGGAAAAAATTAGTTATTATATTTGCTTTTAATGTTAACGAGACTATTACCTTTTTTAACATCAAATTTTAGTTCATAATTAAGGAAAGATTTAGATATATATTCAAGATTCAATAAGCAAACTTTAAACCATATGCTATGATCAAACCCTTGTGTTTTCCCTCGTAATCACAATAACAATGGATTAAGATATTACCATGTGACACTTAATAGTCTAAGTGAACGCCAAGTGGCTAAGTTTGTTTTTATTTATTATAATGTATAGATAATACTTAGGTTATACAAGTCAAGTTTCTCATATGTTCAAATTAATCATCAAAACACTTGCATCAACCAAAAAGAGTCTAAAGAGGATTGCATGAAAACACGCAAGAGCATCACGGTCAATGCTATAGTTTGACCATGTATCGGCTCCAAAGGCACTAATCCACTTGCATCTTGTTGACACACGTCATACACAATCGATTCATGACTTGGACTTGGACTGTGGACAAATTGCCAACGGCTCTATCCATTTTTGCATCTAGTTGACAAACGTGATACATGATCGATGTTACGACCAAACCATCATCAATCATTCAAGATACATCTCAAAGTTAAGTGCACTTGCAAAACAATGGAACCACGGAGCAAGTTTCACTACAACCCCATTGCAATGCAACGAAGCAAATGCATATATGAATGCATTGAAGTCGAACATTAAACGAATCAATAATTTTTATAATTTTGATAAATCAAATAAGCCTTCGGACCAACCAAAGTTTTTGTAAAAGCATGGAGAAGTCAATGTGATCTCTACCTAAGTAGATAGAAGATTGTGTAGACATGATCTCTACAATTTTAGAAAGATATATAATTGAGCACAACTGTAACACCTCGAAAATTTCGGGTTTAATAATAAAATGACACGTGTCATGTAAGACAAAACGCGTTGAAAAACCCGGATTTAATAAAGATAATTCGGTAGGATTTAAAATGGCGTCATGTTAAATTGATACCTCTGAACGACCTCGATTATAAATCCCAAGACCCGATATAATATTACTACACATTTCTCATGCCACAATTCAGAGAATTATTGCTAATAATAGACTTGCAAAAGCATGACAAGATCTCACGAAGAAAAAGCAACGATAGACCTTGTTTTCGGGTCTTGTAAATGCATTCAAATGAAACAAGAACAAATGGTAGGGTACCATACAGGAACATACACTTTAGGAGGGTCCTAAGTTGCAAATAAAGGCCACAAAGTCGTACAAGTGGGCTGCCTTTTCGAACAAATGAAGAAACAAGCAAACAGCCCCTGTAGAAGGCCTGCGCATCGTAGGCATGATGTCCCTACGATGCGCAGGGGTTGCCCAGTTCCGAAAAAACGGGCTGTTGCCTGTTGTGCGCGTTTCTGACCCTCTAAACCGGTTGTTAACATTATTTAAAGACCCTAAACTATCCTAGGAGCTCTAGGACAAGTGTTGGATGGTTGTGGTTAGTCCTAGCCTTTGTTGTCAACCAATTGTGGTGATCTAATGCACTATATAAGGACTTCCAAGATCACAACATTTCTTCACACTTGCAACTGATCATTGGAGCATTCCTGGAGCTAAGGAACTCTCCCTTCTGATCAAAATTCGTGCATTGGACTATTGTAAGTCTTCTAGTTCTTATTTGGTTGTGTTTAGCTTAGTTAATTAGCTAAAAGTCAAACCGTCGTAATTACGGTTTGACTTCGAGATTAGTCACTAATGACTCAGTCTTGTCTCGAATTAAAAGTAGTTTTAGAATGGTATTTATGTGGGTAATAAAACCCCAAAAGGGTTTCCCCTGATCACCATCCTAAACAGGTCAAATGTCGGGTCAAAGCTTTACTTAAAAAGTCAACATATTGCTTAAATTGACATTTATGCATAATTAGCTATCTAGAACATATGTAACCTGTTTGAACATTTTTATAACTTAGAAATAAGTGTAAGAACATGTCCCAACATGTTCAACCCGACTATTTCCTGTTTAGACCCGGTTCGTAACCGAAAGTCACATAGTTTGACTTTTCGGTTGACTTTCAGTTCTGACCCGTTTGGGCATATTTTAGAAATGCCTCAGAGCTTAAATTGGATTAGGATACATGTTAGAACAACCCTCTGTGATCATACACCTTGGTTCACTAGTTATCCAATTAATATGCAAGTTTCCGTTAAATGCTCATACTTGGACCGTTATGCCCTTATTACCTTAAATCATGAATTATGAAAATGTAAAAGTGTAGAAACCTTGAATATTGATATAAAGACTTGCATGCAAAGTTTGACATCAGTTTGACTTATAGATTAAGAGTTATGCTCGTTATCGCTAAACTAATGCTTTATGTTAACATAATGGCGTAATTAGCGTATAGCCTAGTTAAACATGCTTTTTGGTATCAAACGAATTACCCACTGATATAATATAATAATTTGGGAATTTTAAGGATTTTTAATTAATTTTAGGCTGAGCATAACTCATAGTCATAGGCTTAACCCGTTAATTGTCGATTTTGCCCTTACGGGCCATAAAATGAGTTTTACTTATCAAAACGACTCCAAACCTTTTGCTACTGATCACATATGTTAAATAAATTATTTTAAGCCTTCTGGAAATATAAAAATATCAGATTTAAGTATCGAACCCGGTAATGGCCTTTAATCGCCTAAATTAGCGTTTTTAACGCATAGTATGTTCTAAAATCATATTGGACATACCCGGGTTGATACCTACTGATATAAGAAGCAAATTATAATATTTTAACAGTAAGCAAAAGTTGATAAACTCAGACTTCAGTTTTGAGCTTGTCGGCTTATGTGAAATTACCAAAATACCCCTACGGGGCATAGTTTGGTTAAATATGATAAATTTCACATATATGCCTTAGCCTACTGTTATAACACATCAAAATGAATATGTTTGCTGTTTACCTCAGACCTGTAACTCAGCGGAACATATAAACGCTTTTACAAACTTTAAATTGACCAAACTACCCCTACGGGGCATAGTTTGTGTTTAAGTTAGTTCGGGGCATAACGAAAGACATCCTACTGATGTTACAACATATTTGAAGCATATTAACTTAGGAAACCTGTGTATGGCTCTTACGGATACCCGTTACGCATATTACGCGTTCGGCTCGGTTTATGTAACAAGTTTACATAAATTAGCCGAAACGGGTCAAACCTTATCGGTTTTATCTCAAAATCCAGAATGTGAATAATAAACCCATATTAAACAAGTCTTCAAACTTGTCGGGTCTGAATCACATTCTATCCGGTCTTCGCTTAATAGTGCGTACGAACCGTATCTTTGAAACTAGCCGGTCTAAGCTTAAGCATAATTAAAGACCCGCTAGGATTCTAATAGGTTATATTTAACCTTCGTTCCAGATTAGGAGAAACAGTAAAAGCTACCTGCTATTTGATTATTGTGACTATACTTTGCATCAAGGTAAATACTTTTAACTTATTTTCCCTATACGGGCTTGGGTTACGGTACATAGCGTACCGCTTGATCGAGCATCAAATCTTCCACGCTTAGTGGTTAATTGAATAATTTGATCGGCTCGTTTTAAACAGATGTGTTTACTTTACAGCCTTTGGGGGGTTAATGACCATGTCCCGGATATCCTCGGCATTATCTTACGAGATAGCCACGACCTGAGCACGGGGTGTAGGCATACTCCCGTGTATAACTCACATAAGTGGTGTGTCTATTGATCTTTAACCCGGAATACGTTCCGGGCTACTGAACGCATAAGTAACATGTAAATCGTTCACAAGATTATAATATTAAATAATTCTCCCAAGTTAATAAAAATGTTTATGCCATGTGCATCCAAACCAATTTTCAATCATTTTATAAAATGAGTCGGTTGAATGTATTTACCAGTGTAAACTGACGTATTTTCCCAAAAAGATTAAATGCAGGTACTAGGCGAAATAGGTTGGGATTCTCCTAAGCATCATTAGAAGTCTCGCAAACTTAGAGATGCCGAAGTCTGTTGAACCATAAACAATATTTTGTTATTCGATCCTACTGTGGATAAACACCGGATAAATTGTGACTTTGTTTACAATAAATAAATTCGGTTGTATCTTATTTTAAATTTGCTTCCGCTGTGCATTATATTATTGTGTTGTTTGACTATTACGTTGCCAACCACGTCACGATACTCCCCCACCGGGCCCACCGGTGACACGTGGAAATCGGGGTGTGACAACAACTCTTGGTTCAAGACCAAGAAGTGGATGCACGGTGGTTTTGTAAACATCCACCGAACCAGTATACCTCATCGTGTTTGTATGATGACGTCTTTCTTTCTCTTATTTATTACATTACTAAGAGAAAAGCAATGCATTTGAGGTGCATCTGTGATATGGATGATGAGTTAGAGGAGAGAGAGAGAGAGAAGAGGAGAGAGAGGGCAGAAATGTTCTTGGCTAAGCCTAAGTGCATGCATTTGCAAAAGAGAATGAGGTTTGTAAATAGTGAGTTATTAAATGAAGAAAGAAAAAGAGAAAGAGGAAAGAGAGTGAATAGGGAGATGTTGTGACAGAATTCTTTGCAAGAATCTTGATATTGCATTAGAGATGGTCTAAGGCTATAGGGCGTGGTCATGACCACCATGACCATCCACGTCAGCGCCATGACCACCATGCCCATTTTGGTTATTTATCCTTTTAAGCTATCTTGGGTAAATTGTTGGACTTCAAGGGCTAAAAGGAAACTTAAATCAGTTAACTGCTGTCTCTCCTAAATCTCGATCATAGTAAGCTGTGCAGATGCTCCTTCCTTGCTGTCACGAAGCGATTATTGTTCCAAATGTGTGCTATAAATTGGAGCTCCCTGCTCGTCCCCATCATCATCGTTCATCGTTGTTCGATCGACCATCAATCACTTCATGATTCAGTTTCTGGATTAAATTATGTATCGAATAGTCTGGTCTTGATCCTATCGAGTTATATTTTTGCCTTTGTTTGTTACATCTGTCTAATTTTAGTGGATTGTTCTTGTATTGCCTTGTTCAATAAATCAAATAATTCGGTTTGTGACACAATTTATATGATATCTTCATTATAGTCTAGTCATATGTTATTCAATAAGACACTTAGACACATAAAGGTAACTGAGTTTACTTCGCCATCTAATTTAAGAAGTCTTCAACATCTTACATTTAAGTACGTGTTTCTTTCCTCAAAGTCAAAATCATCCTTCCACTATCATAAAATTTAGAGTTAAATGCCATTTTAGTCCCTGTGCTTTGGGCCATTTTGCTAGTTTAGTCCAAAAGTTTCATTTTTAACCTGTGGGTCCAAAAAGGTTTCACAGTTGCCATTTTAGTCCACTTGGTTAACTTCATCCATTTTTTCTGTTAACGAGAAGGCCAATTTGGTCATTTTGTATGTAATTCTGTTAACTAAAAGGGCAATTCAGCCATATAAAATGACCGAATTGGCCTTTTCGTTAACAGAAAAAATGGATGAAGTTAACCCAGTGGACTAAAATGGCAACTGTGAAACCTTTTTGGACCCACAGGTTAAAAATGAAACCTTTGGACTAAACTGGCAAAATGCCTCAAACCACAGGGACTAAAATGGCATTTAACTCTAAAATTTATTATTTAAGAAGTTCATATTTGCAAGTAAGTGTCCTTATCAATGTCTTAACAACTGCATCATATAGATTAGACAAAGATCATGGGACCGGTGGCCAAACTTTGTCCTGAAATTGTACTTTATCACCATGATGACAACACTCAAATCCAACCATTTCATTTTTGATGGTTTATACAATTCCAGTATTTTGCATTGAACATGTTGTGGTGTTCACATATTCTCACATTCTACTAAGATGATAATGTCTAGAAGTTGTTCCCTTCTTAATAAATGATCAGCGACCGATGTTAACAATTACTTGGGATGAGCGGATTAGGCAGGATTTGCAAAAATTGCACCTCTCTGAGAACATGGTCCATGATAGGAGCTCGTGGAGACATAGGATTAAGGTTAAGGATTTCTAGGAAAGGGTACAATTGTGTTTTTAGGTGTAGTGTAGTGTATGGTCGTACATAAGTAACTATGTGTATAGGATGTTTTGTACAGCTGTGTTTCTAGGTGTAGTGTATGGTCGTAAATATGTAACTATGTGTATAGACTGTGTATAGACTGTTTTGTGTTGTCATATTTGTTCTGTTCTACCATGCACTATTTCGCAACTCATACTACATTGGTAGCTTCATACACATACACACACACCCCATGCTCTATTTATTTCTTTCCTGAGTGTTTTGGAGCCGAGGGTCTCTCTGGAAGCAGTCTCTCTATCCCTAGGGGTAGAGGTAAGGTGTGCCTACATCCCACCCTCCCCAGACCCTACAAATAGCTTTGCTATTTGTGGGATTTTACTGGGTATGATTGATTGATTGATTAGTAGCCGACATTGTATATCTGGAATATATGTTTTTGAGGGAGAAGACCTTGATCAATTACTTTAGTATAATTTTATACCTCTTCAAGATAGGTTGGTTCAGATACCTAGTAATTAAGTGCTTTACTTTGAACCTAATTAAGTGCTTCACTTTGAACCGTATTTCACGGACGTTTACTTTTATTTATTTATTTAAACATGCAATATATTCAAGTTCTAGTGTGCCACCAAGGTCGTATAATATTATTAAAAGTGATTGCAAGTTATTAAAGTGAGACTGACCTGTAGACATTCTCAACTTAACATAAGATGAGAATGTTTAATTGCTAACGTGTTTAAACTTTAAAGTAAAATGTTTGTTGAGATTCACTTCAACAAAATTAGCTTATCATGAAAACAATATTTAGAGTTAAATACCATTTTTGTCTCCGTGGTTTGGTCATTTTGCCAGTTTAGTCCAAAGGTTAGAAACGTTGTCATTTTAGTCCAAATGGTTTCAAACGTTGCTATTTTAGTCTACTGGGTTAACTTCATCTATTTTTTCTGTTTACGAGTAGGGTAATTTGGTCATTTTATATGGCCGAATTGCCCTTCTAGTTAACAGAATCACATATAAAATGACTGAATTGGCCTTCTCGTTAACAGAAAAAATGGATAAAGTTAACCCAGTGGACTAAAATGGCAACGTTTGAAACTATTTGGACTAAAATGACAACGTTTCAAACATTTGGACTAAACTGATAAAATGACCCAAACCACATGTAAAATGACATTTAACTCAAATATTTATAGATGATCGGTAGTTCTCATATCCTGACAATCTATACTATATAATAAAAAAAAACTAATAAAGGGACACTTGTCATTATTATAGATCATCCTTAATTGTAGATAATTATTATTTAATTTAAATTATTAATTAAATTAATATAAATCTTATAACTCTTAAATTATTAACATAAACTTAACTTCAAATCGTAAAGTCTTATCTAAACTAAAAAGTATTGTTTCAATTAATAGTAGATAAACATGCATATTATTTATTGTTAATGTTAATATTATTATTGTTAACGATGAGAAATTATATTAAACAACTTATTAATCAAACAAAAATTTAAAATAGTATTAACCTAATTTAAAAAATAATAAATCCATTTTAATTTAGAAAGATTTTTTTAACAATAGATAAACCCGTGTAATACACATGGTTTTTAAAGATATAATATTTTTTTATTTACTATACCAAATTAGATTTATTCAACCCGTACAATACGCAGAGTTTTTTTAAAATATAATTATTTAGTATATAAAATTACATTTTTCCACCCGTGAATATACATGGTTTTTTTAAAATATAGCTTTTTTATTGTTTGGTATATAAAATTACATTTATTTAACCCGCTCAATAAACGAGGTTCTTAAAGATATAATTTTAAAAGATTTTTTTTAACAATAGATAAACCCGTGTAATACACAGGGTTTTTAAAGATATAATATTTTTTTTATTATTTGCTATATAAAATTAAATTAATATAAATCTTATCAACTCTAAATTATTAGCATAAACTTAACTTCAAATCGTAAAATCTTATCTAAACTAGAAAGCATTATGAGAAATTATATTAAGAGTAAAATGCACGGATAGTCCCTGTGGTTTTGCAAAGTTTCAGCTATAGTCCCCAGATTTTGGAAATTACACTCATAGTCCCTGTGGTTTGACAGTTTGTTACGCTGATAGTCCCTGGAGTGGATGTGGGTTAGTTTTCTCAGTTAAGTTGGTGTGAAATGACTATAATACCCTTAATATAAAATAAACAAATCAAGTATTTAAATATATAAAACATATATGTATACCTCTGATCTGGAGTTTTGGGCATGAATCAAACAACACAGATCTGGAGTTTTGGGCATGAATCAAACAACACATATACATATTTGAATTGTTGATAACCATATTTTTCATATACCTCTGATCAATCTTTTAAAGCTTACACTTTTGGGAAAGAACGATAACAAGACAAGATGATAAAATGTGCAATATGTTTTTGTTTGATATCATTGACACATCTAATTCTTATTCACCATTTTTCTGCTTTTAAAATTACTTTAAACCCCACAACCACTGCCTCTGACCACCGTCACTGGCGGAGCAAAACCACACTTTCCGGCAACAAAACCACCAACCATCCCATGTTTTCCGGCAGATCTACAATCTAACAACACAATTAACCAATCAACCTTACCTATTGGGATGATCAAAATGAAAGGGTTGATAGTATATCTATTTCGGTCTTTGAAGTGGAACTGAAATTGAAGCATAAAACGAATTGGAACAAGTGACAGGTGTAATTAGGGGTGAAATGGTAGCTGGAAAATAAACGGAGCTAAATGGTGAAGTTCTGTGAAAATATTAAGTCGGTCCGGGTCTTTAACTTTGCTCACCCCTACCTGCAACAACAAATGGTGGAACTTTGGATTCGAATAGAGATGAAATCAAAGATTGAGATGTTGAATTGGGGATTGTGGTGAAGATTGTATAGTGATTTGAGTGAAAAAAGTTAGGGTTTTTGGTTTAGAGAAGACGAAAGATGAATCTGGTAGTAACACGAGAAGCCATTGATGGAAATTGAGGAAGATTAATTTGAGATAGGGTTTTATAATGTTGTAGGGTTGGGAAGATGATGTTGCTAAGATGATTTTTGGATGAATGATTAATGTGTTCTTGCTAAGATGAGTGAACTGATGAATGAGTTTGTTGAATGATGATGATGTTGATGAATATAATAAAAGCAAGGGTAATTTTGTAATTTCACATGGACTTAACTGAGAAAACTAACCCACATCCACTCCAGGGACTATCAGCGTAACAAACTGTCAAACCACAGGGACTATGAGTGTAATTTCCAAAATCTGGGGACTATAGCTGAAACTTTGCAAAACCACAGGGACTATCCGTGCATTTTACTCTTATATTAAACAACTTATTAATCATACCAAAAATTTAAAATAGTATTAATCTAATTTAAAAAATAATAAAAAAATCCATTTTGATTTAGAAAGATTTTTTTTAACAATACATAAACCCGTGTAATACAAAGAGTTTTTAAAGATATAACATTTTTTATTATTTCCTATATAAAATTAGATTTATTCAAGACGTACAATACAAAGAGTTTTTTTAAAATATAACTTTTTTTATTATTTAGTATATAAAATTACATTTCTTCCACCCGTAAATACACAGGGTTTTTTTAAAATATAACTTTTTACTGTTTGGTATATAAAATTACATTTATTCAACCCGCACAATAAACAAGGTTTTTAAAGATATAATTTTAAATATTTTTTAACAATAGATAAACCCGTGTAATACACAAGGTTTTTAAAAATATAACATTTTTTATTATTTGCTACATAAAATTAGATTTATTCAATCCGTACAATACACGGAGTTTTTTTTAAAATATAAATTTTTTATTATTTAGTATATAAAATTATATTTCTTCGACCCATGAACACACAAGGTTTTTTTTAAATATAACTTTTTTATTCTTTGGTATATGAAATTACATTTATTAAACACGCACAATAAACGAGGTTCTTAAAAATATTATTTTATTATTATTTAATATATAAAATTATATTTACTCAACACGTGTAATAAATGAGGTTTTTAAAAATATATTGTTTTTTATTTAATATATAAAATTATATTTATTTAACCCGTGTAATACACGGGGTTCTAACCTAGCATGTTATATAAAACCAACAAAATTGTCGTTAAGAGATATTATCTTCATTTAAATTTAGTGGTTATATATCACCGTATTAAATATATATGGTGGAAAGAACTTTGGGTTTCCTTGGAGACCCGGGTTCAATCCCCACCTATTGCATTTGGGGGTAAATGACCCCAACCTTGGTTGAGGGGTCATGTCAATGATAGATAAGAGCCTTGAGTGCGTAATAGCCCGGGTTCGAGTCTTGAGCCGCACACGAGTTTTCTATTACAGTGCGGTTACTCCGGCTCTTGAGTGCGGAGGCTGCAACGGCAGTCAAGTGGCTGTCGGCTGGAAATTTTCTCGTGGAGCGCCTATGGTCAACCTCGGATGCCTCGCCCGAGAGGGACTAGGGACCCATGCAATGTGGGTGTGAACCTCTCGACTGTTGGAGTTAATCGCCGTTAAAAAAAATATATATATGACTTTTAACTTTAGTTGTCATAATCATTGTGTTATATAAATATGAGGCTTTTAACTTTAGTTGTTATAATCACTATATTAATTACAATTATTGATGTACCTTTACTTTTTATTTAGAGTTAAATGTTATTTTAGTCCCTGTGATTTGAGTCATTTTGATTTTTTAGTCTAAAGGTTTCATTTTTCGTTTGTGAGTCCTAAAGGGTTTCACCGTTGCCATTTTAGTCCACTTGGTTAACTTCATCCATTTTTTCTGTTAACGAGAATGACAATTCGGTCATTTTATATGGGTAAAGTTAACCGAGTGGACTAAAATGGATGAAGTTAACCCAGTGGACTAAAATGGCAACGGTGAAACTTTTTTGGACTCACAGATGAAAAATAAAACATTTGAACTAAACTGACAAAATGACACAAACCACATGTTCTGAAATGACATTAACTCTTTTATTTATTTACCAAGTATCCTGCATCTCTTTACGAACGATATGTTATATGTAGAACAAGAGTGCATAAATACTTATAAATAATAAACCACGCACAAGGTGTGCATATTAACAAGGAAACTTGTAAAATACCCAAGAAGTTGATATCCGACACTAGATTCGTGTATAACATAGCGATATAATTCACTTAGGAACATAGATATACGTTTTATGGGATGAAAGTTTCATGTTCGCTTTCGATACCTTTGGCGCTCTCGCCCCTGACGCGGTGCGGTTCCTCAAGCGAGTTCAGCAGGTGTTAAGCAGTAACATCGCGCATGTTAAGAGACATAATTTTGTGTTTAGAAGGGTAGGGTTTGCTATTCAGAAGGGGGGTAGCGGCGCAGTTTGTTGCCCGTCTACCTGTCATTAGTCTGTAATCGTCTCTGTTTTAAGTAATAAAATGGACAATTATTTTTCTGTTTTATATGATTATACATGTATAACATTGCCCAAAAATGACTAATGAATAATTGCTTATTAAACTATGAAAAAGTAGTTTTTTTTTTAAAGAAAAAAAATTGCAACTTGCTAAAAGAATGAAGGAAATACACATGGAGGGTAGCACGAGGCAGGAAGACAAATCGAGTTGAAAGACTTAGACAAATATTTAAAATACATAATGATCGATCAAAAAAGGGCAAGTTGGAGGTTTCATCATCAGACTCATCTTTTCTACAACTAATTTAATTATTTAAATTTTGTAATCAAAAGGGTTAGTGGGCAATAATACATATATAAACCTGGAAAGAGACTTTACAGTTGCATAACCATATGATTCAGTGAATCATGGTGGCCATAGAATCATTCAATTATTTTCTTTTCTTCAAATCAATATAAGTTTTTTATTTGCCCGAACTTTTATTATTATTATTATTATTATTATTATTATTATTATTAGAGTAAATTACCAAAATCATCCCTGAGGTTTGAGCATGTTTGTCAGTTTTATCCAAAACAATTTTTTGTACCATATTGTCTTTCACTTTTAAGATTTTTTGCCATTTTCATCTGTACGTTTAATTTGGGTTAATTTTTCTGGCAGGTATTTGGATGAAAATGACAAAAAATCCTAAACCGCAGGGTCGATTTTGGCAAAAAAAATTTAGACGTTTGGATGAAAATGACAAATTAGTCCAAAAGTGAAGGACAATATGATACAAAAAAAGTTGTTTTACCAATGGGGTGGTGGTCCATTGGCAAATACAAAACCTTTAAAACACTTAGGTTGGGAAGGGGAAGGTCTTGGGTTCAAGTCACACAGATGACAGGGGATTAAAGAAATTAGTCGTTCAAAAAAAAAAAAAAAAGATAAATCTGGCAAACATGCCCAAACCTTAGGGACGATTTTGACAATTTACTTTTATTATTATTATTGTTATTGTTATTATTATTATTATTATTATTATTATTATTATTATCTGCGTGGGGTGAGGTTCCGCTACAAAGTCAATTTTTCCTACAAAGTGTACAAAGTTATAAAACACCATAATTTCAACCATAAAACACACTCAAGACCCACAAATAACAGAGTGAAGATCACTAAAACACAATATTCAAACCCTAACTGTCCATAAAAACTTCAAACACACTATCGTAAAACTATGAATATAAAACACAACATGATAATCAACATAAAACACATTAATGTTAGTCATTCGATAATCAAAGTCTTATCATCCAAAACACAACACAAAACTCACAAATATGACGTTTTAGTAATCTCCACTTTGTTATTTGTAGGTTTTGAGTGTGTTTTATGGTTGACATTACAGTGTTTTATGACTTTTTACACTTTGTAGGAAAAATGGACTTTGTAGCCAACTCCCACCCTATCTGCGTAAATTATCTCATAAACACCTTCTTAAGCAATTTTCATTCCTACTGATAACACAAGTTAGTTCCCACCTTGTTAAATTCAATAACTCTGGTTTATTATTATGATTTTTTTTTTTTCACTTGAAAACTATATTATAAAATAAAGGGATTTAATAACACCAATCATAACCTAAGAAAATAAAGGGATTTAATAACACCAACCTAAGAACGAATGAATTATTGTACTTTAAATATTAAAGGAGAATGTTAAAGGAGAGGTCTAACTCTCAATTCTAACTTTCTAAAACGGTGAATATTTAGAATTATTAGTTAGAAGTAAACATTGTTATTAAAAAAATGTTACCATTTAAGGTTGTTATTTATAAGTTGGTCTAGTGGTTAGTCACTTGGTTTCTTTTCTTGAGGTCTCAAGTTCAACTCCCACTAGTACCACTTTGAAGGACATTGGTGGTGGCAATGAAGTTTAGAACTAGGCCTCTCTGAAGGTCGCCAGTTCGAAACCGAGTTGAACCGCAGTAGGCCTTCGGGTGGGTTGGTTTTCTCCGGAACTGGTGGCTTGGTGGCTCGGGTATGCATCCAACTCTGACCATTATGGTTTGGTGGAAAATAACACTTCAGTCAAAAAAAAAAAAAAAAAACTGCGCCAGTTCCGTCCTTAACATTTTTGAAACGTGCCACTTCAGTCCAAAAATACAACGTCTTGCGTCAGTTCCGTCCTCAACGTTTTTAATGGCGTGTTATCTTTTTGGACTGAAGTGGCACATTTCGAAAATGTTGAGGACGGAACTGATGCAATTTTTTTTTTGGACTGAAGTGACATTTTTCACCAAATCACAGAGACGAAAATGACAGTTAACTCCAGTTAAGTTTTTCCTTTTAATGACGAATACACAACCTTTAAATACATTTTGGACATTATATATTTTTTTGTTTTTTCCTAATATCATAGTTTACTCGTTAAGAAAAAAAAAAGGCCAATTGGATTTTAACACCTTTAACTTTGAAGAATTGGCCGATAACACCCGCAACTAACACTTTGATCTGTGACACCCCAAACTTTTAATTTCGTGTGTCATTTCACCACTCAGTTAAAAACTCAGTAACTGAGTTAGTGTTCAATCCTAGGTGGCATCCTACCTGGCTTCATTAACGCAGATGTGGCATATTCATGGTTATAAAAGTCATCTTCTTCGCCAATGCACACACCCCCTCACAAAACTCAGATCAAACTCACGCACACCACAACCCCCAAATCCTCTGCTCTTCTTCTTCTTCAACATAAACTCAGATCAAACCCACGCACACCCTACACCCTCATCTACTGCAAAATCCCAGAACAACATCATCCTCACAACACTTCCGGCGACAAGCAGCCCCATGTTACACTACAACCACACCTCCACTCTCCCTCTCCGGTGACACTCACCCCTAAACCCTCCTTCCGTTGAGCTGCTTCGCCCACACCCGTGCCTTAGATCGATCTATGGAAGAGAGAGAGAGAGAGACAACGACGGTGCTCCGGTCAGATGCCCACACTCGAACGTCAACGGCCGGTGAGCCGGACGCTGAAATGGCGCAGATTAAGGCTGCTAAACAGCAGAGCTTGGGGTGTTCGTCTGATGAATCGGTTTTTGAGTATCTATCGCTTCGATATTGGGTAATGTGTTTGTGTTTTGTTGAATTTGTATGTTTTTTTATGTTAGGTTTGGTTAGTTAATTGTGGTTTATGCATAATTGAGTGTGTGATATGCTGGAACCTAAACAGGGGATGGAACCTAAACAGGGGATGATGCATAATTGAATGTGTGATATGTTGGAACCTAAACAGGGGATGTGAGGTGATAAGTAATGTGAGGTTGTTTGGAGTTTGTTTTTTAGTTTTGGAGGTTGCAGGGTTGAAGAGTAATCGGTTAAGATTGCCTCTATTAAACAGGGGATGATGCAGTTGAATTTAGTCAACTTTACATGTTGAAGATGATTCATACTTGTGCCAAAGTTACAACTCCAGTTGAATTTAGTCAACTTTAAATGCAACGACGGTGGTGGTTCAGTCTCGGGACTGTGCAGTGTTCATTGAGTACATCAGTGGTTCGGGTCGGTTCGGTTCCGGCGGTTCGGGTCGAGCCTATTTACACCGGAACTTGCCGGAAAGGACAGAGTAATCGCCGGAGGGAAACGGGTTCACCGGAGACATACGGAGATCTCAACGGAACTTGTAATCGCCGGACTTTGTCTGTGTTATAAAGAAGATGATGTTAGAGGAGATGAGTTATACACATGTAGTGCCACGTAATCAAGAATTTGCCATGTCATCTTGTCCACGTAATCAAGTCTGTGCCACGTAGGATAGAAGACTAACTCAGTTACTCATTTTTTAACTGAGTGGTGAAATGACAAACAAAATTAAAAGTTTGGGGTGTCACAGATCAAAGTGTTAGTTGCGGGTGTTATCGGCCAATTCTTCAAAGTTAAAGGTGTTAAAATCCAATTGGCCAAAAAAAAATAATATAAATTATGTCAATTTTATTTTGGTATTGGAAATATTATGTTCTTGAAGCATCCATTTTGAATAAGAACACATTTTCCTCAAGAATGCCTTTTCATGACAACGCATTATGTATCATGAGAGTTAAGAATGCCTTTTCATAACAACGTAGGTAAGAATTGTAAAATGGTAAAAGTTTTAGGGCTTATCTATTTTTCCCTTTGAGAAACTACATACCATGGGTTTTGCCGTTTTGCCCGTAGGCTTAACCTCCTTTACAAATTACAATAATATTAACGCTATGTGGTATGGTATGGCGCCCCGTGGCCGACCTATACAAGGGATAACCCTGTTGCCCTTTAACGCTCCGGTGACGCTCCGACGGCAGTGTAAATTTTGGAAAAATTTGACGTTGTTTCGATTTCATTACCCTTTTTTTGAAACGTTACCCCTATACGGATTTTTTCGATCCGCCACTGATGGCACCCCTAGCCACATTAGCCTTTTAACGCCCTTAACACCTCCCCGGAGTGGCCAATCAAAGTCCTCCACTTATGGGGGTGTGGGGGGCATAACGGTTTGCCTAATAATCGGATATTTTGGTGTACATATTAAACTTTTGGATGCATATAGTAAAAACTTGCTGGTCAAGGATAATCATTAATTCTTTACGGGATCAACAAAGCACCCTCCTAGATTGTCATGTCACCACTTCTCATTAACCGTCCCATGGGTTTCCTCCTATCCTACGGACCACACATTATATCTGTCTCTTCCCGTCTAATAAAAATCGCCTTAATTGGCCCTATCACATAGGTGAGTAGCTAAAGAGCTTGTCATGTGCCCTCTCTTCCATATCTACACATGATCAGACCTCTCTCTTTCTCCTCCATATCTTCGCTTCTAAGGGTAGACAGACCCCATTGTAGATGGTCTTGCCGATTACAACTAAAATATGTCAAACTTTTAAAAAAAGCTTTAAGACTCATTCCAGTGACATGATCACCTTGTTCTGTTTTTATGTATAAGTTTATGATTCATTATGAAGAGAATTTTTACATCATTTTAGTCTTTCAAGCTATGATTAAAGACTTATCCATTATCATCAATAAAGTAAATGAATTATAAATTACATCCATTTTTATTTGTTAAGGGGGCAAATTGACAAGTAGGTTTATATTATTTTTCTTTAACAATGTCAAGTACATGTGATATTAAGATAAAACTTTGCATTCATACAGAATATAAGATACTCCTAATCCCATTGTCATACTACAAAACGTTTTGGTCAAATAATTGACCTGTTTAATTATGATGCTAAACATAACAGTTATGAAAATCTATATGAAACCAATCCATCAAATTTGATTTAATGAAATCATGCAAAACTTAATAAAAATGGGATACAGGAACGAAAACAAATTTATTCAATCAATTACAGAAAAAAAAAAACAAATTTTATTAACTTTCAACATATATAAAAAACACACATTAAAAAAATCCGAAAAAACCCCGTACCTAAGAACATAAGAATGTACTTAGAATCAAAACCAAATAACAAACACAATAAACACCACAAACCCACTGACTCTTGCAAGCCAAACAAACAATCTGAAAATGTTTTAACTCTAGTAATGTGCCTTTTCCTTCTTTTCTTCGGTCTTCGAATGATGATGTCCGTGAAGCTTCTCCTTAATCTTTTCAAAGATACCCTTCTTCTCCTTGTGTTCAACTTCAACAGTGGTATGCTCGTTATGTGACACTACCGGATGTGGTGGTGGAGCAACGACACAATCCTCCTCGGCCTTCTCAATGAAGACCTTTTTCTCATCTGGTTCGCAACTTGGCTCTGGAAGGAGAACAACGACTTCCTCGTATTGCTTTGTCGAGACACAAGCTTCTTCCTCATGTTTAAGAATTTTCTCAAGTTCTTTCTTTTCTTTCTCTTCTTCTTTCTTCTCCTTGTGCTCCTCAATTTTTTCCTTAATATCTTCTATTTTTTCTTCAACCTTTTCCTTGAATTCTTCTATCTTCTCCTTGATGTTCTCCTTATCCTCTTCTACTTTGCACTCAATATTTTCCTTCATTTCTTCTATTTTATACTTGGCCTCCTCCACCTCTTCCTTGAGTTCTTCTTTGAGCTGTTCCTTTTTGTACTTATCCTCATATTCTTTTTCCTTGATTTTCTCTTTAAGCTCCTCTTCTTCACATTCTAACTTTTCCTTGATTTCTTCTATTTTCTCCTTCAATTTCTCCTTTTCTTCTTCTACTTCACACTCAACCTTCTCCTTGAGTTCTTCAATTTTATATTTGATCTCCTCTACTTCTTCCTTAAGCTTTTCTTTATGCTCTTCATTTTTGTACTTAGCCTCATATTCTTTTTCCTTTATTTTCTCTTTGGCCTCTTCCACTTCACACTCTACCTTTTCTTTGAGTTCTTCTATTTTATGCTTGGTCTCATCTACCTTCTCTTCAATTTTTTCCTTAATTTCTTCGATTTTTTCTTTAATTTTTTCTTTATCCTCCTCTACTTCACAATCGACCTTCTCCTTAAATTCTTCTACTTTGTATTTGATCTCCTCTACTTCTTCTTTGAGCTTTTCTTTATGCTCTTCTTTTTTGTTCTTTGCCTCATATTCTCTTTCCTTGATTTCCTCTTTGGCCTCTTCAACTTCACACTCTATCTTTTCCTTAAGTTCTTCTTTTTTGTATTTGGCCTCATCTACTTTTTCTTCGATTTCTTCCTTAATTTCTTCGATTTTTTCCTTAATTTTCTCTTTATCCTCTTCTATTTTACGCTCGACCTTCTCCTTATGTTCTTCAACTTTGTATTTGATCTCCTCTACTTCTTCCTTGAGCTTTTCCTTGTGCTCTTCTCTTTTGTACTCGGCCTCATATTCTTTTTCCTTGATTTCCTCTTTGGCCTCTTCAACTTCACACTCTACCTTTTCCTTCAATTCTTCCTTTTTATAGCTGGCCTCATCTATTTTTTCTTCAATTTTTTCCTTGATTTCTTCAAGTTTTTCTTTGACTTTCTCTTTATCCTCTTCCACTTCACACTCGACCTTCTCTTTGAATTCCTCTAGTTTATGTTTGACCTCCGCTACTTCTTCTTTGAGTTCTTCTATATGCTCTTCATTTTTATACTTGGTCTCGTATTCTTTTTCCTTGATTTTTTCTATAACTTCTTCCACTGCACACTCTATCTTTTCGTGTAGTTCCTCTTTTTTGTACTTGATCTCCTCAACTTTCTCCTCAATTTTTTCTTTGAGTTCTTCGATTTTCTCTGCAATTTCTTCTTTTTCCTCTTCTACTTCACACTTAACATTCTCCTTGAACTCTTCTATTTTGTACTTTACCTCCAGTATCTCTTCCTTGAGCTTTTCCTTGTGTTCTTCGTTTTTATACTTGGCCTCATATTCTTTTTCTTTGATTTCCTCTTTGGCCTCTTCCACTTCACACTCTAGCTTTTCCTTGAGTTCTTCTTTCTTATACTTGAGCTCATCTACTTTTTCTTCGATTTTTTCTTTAATTTCTTTAATTTCTTCAATTTTCTCCTTAATTTTCTCTTTATCTTCTTCTATTTCACACTCGACCTTCTCTTTAAGTTCTTCAACTTTGTATTTGATCGCCTCTACTTCTTCCTTGAGCTCTTCTTTATGCTCTTCCTTTTTGTAGTTGGCCTCGTATTCTTTTTCCTTGATTTCCTTTTTAGCCTCTTCCACTTCACACTCTACCTTTTCCTTAAGTTCTTCTTTTTTATACTTGGCCTCATCTATTTTATCGTCGATTTTTTCTTTGACTTCTTCAATTTTTTCCTTAATTTTCTCTTTATCATCTTCCACCTTACACTCAATGTCCTCCTTAAGTTCTTCTATTTTGTGTTTGTCGTCGTGTATCTTTTCTGCAATTTTCTCCTTCCCCTCTTCTATTTTTTCCTCAATCTTTTCCTTCAACTCATGTGTCTTCTTCTCTTCATGGCAAGACTGCAATTGTCACAAAAAGTAAAGTTTGCTCTTTGTTATAATCCCACATGATGAAACTATAAGATAGACATATTCTAATTTTCACGAATCTTGACATTATTATCATGGTATATTATAACTATTTAAAAGAGGGATAACTAATACTACTAGTGAATTAAGAGAAGAGATCGAGCAGAAATTTGATTAAGTAATTTTTCTGTCACAGTATACTAAAAGATTCTAGAGATTTAACTACAAGTTACAACACAGCTAATTAGCGTCTTAACAAAATATAAAAATATTAATAGATTATTATTTAAATTACACGCACGTATATTATATATCCTGTAGTTGTGTTTTTCCTGTATATCATTAAGTTCAGTAAGTTTCCTGATACATTATCTAATCAGCGACGAACCTAGAAATTATTTTTTGAGGGTGCAAATAAGGGGTTCAACCAAAATTTCAAAGGATCCGAACGAGATTTTAGCCTATAAAATACACTAAAGGGGGTGTCCGCCTAACCAACCCCTCACTTGGGTCCGCCCTTAGATGTAATACGCATTCATACATTTACTTAATTATTTTTAAAATGAAGAAAAAACCACTACATGATCTTAAGGTCGAGTACAAGTATAAGATACAAAAAATTACAAACCAACAAAGCATGAAACCAAACATGGTGGGAGAAATTTGAATTTTGTCTAGTTTTTCTTATACAACTCAGTTTAGAAAAAACTTATATCAAAATTAGAAGAAAAACCTTAACGAAGCTGTATATGTATATATTTTTGTTGTATTATAATTATAATATCATAGTCTGTTAAAAAAAGATAGAATATAAAAAAATTTAAAAAAATAGAATATACTTCATCACGGGTTAATTATATTAGTTTTATATTTGTGCAAATTATTTTGGCCCCCACACTAGTTTTTCAAAACAAAGACAATATTATATATATATAATTTTGGCTCTCATACTAGTTTAACAACACCAACAAAGTTGTATATATAGATATGTATTAAAAATCAATTTCTATAAGTTCTTAAAAATAAAAATTAACTAATATGGGAAACAAAAGAAATTTTCTTGTGAGAGCCTAGTTATACTATTTTTTTTTTAAAAAAAAAAAGAAAGAAACTTATTTTTTGTAGAAATTATGTTGGCTCCCATGATACCCTTAAAAAATCTATGAACATGTGGCATATACAATTTACATATAATAAAAGCTGTGTTTTCCTTTGGATTTAATAATCTTTATTGACATTATTCACTCATACTTTCACTGTTTTTAATTACATGCATAATTGCATATACATATGTAGAAAAAGTATAATGTACAAAACTGGTTAACGTACGTTAACGTACGCGACGGAATTACGCTAGTTGATTTGGAAATCACGCAAGTTATGAGTAAAAACCCTAATCACGTTTCGTACATAATCACGCACAAATGTGTATAATCACGCATGGCAATATCGGTTCAAAATATAATCACGCACGTTGGAAAGGTAATCACGCACGTTGTAATTCGTCGCGTACGTAATGTACGTTAACCAGTTTTGTACGTTAACCTTTCTCTACATATGTATTATACATACATATACGGAGTTTGGTTCTAGCAAACAAAACTCTTAGTCTAAAAACAGTAAGAGTAAGTTGATACGTAAATAACAAGGTGCTGATATGTAACAACACATGTGTGGTTAAATATCAATACTATGAACACTTTGTGTTACATATATATGTATATGAATATGCATAAATACATATATACACATTATATACATGTAAAAAGCATCATTTAGTTTCTGGAGTATGGTTCTAGTACACAAAACTCTTAATCTAAGAACGGTAAGAGTAAGTAAATTGATATGTAAATAAAAAGGAGCTTATATGTAACAACACATGTGTAGTTAAATATCAACACTTTATATTACATACAAACTCCGTCAAGACTATTGTGTAATCGATCCTAAATATGCATAAATACATGCACATATTCATATACATGTGTTGTAAAAAAACATCATTTAGTTTCTGTGTGTGCTTATATTTTTTTGAAACCAAAAATAGAAAACTTACACTGCTGAAGTTGGTTTCTTTCTTCTCTTCCTCGCACTCTGGCAAAACCACCACAGTGCTCTCCACCTTCACAACCGTGACGCTTTCGCAGTGCTCATCGGCCTTAGGGACTTGCTGGTAAACCGAATTGTCAGCCATGATCACAGAAACAACAAGAACAAAGTATATAGTAACAAAGTATGTGAAAACTTGGGCTGTATGTTTTTTAACGAATCAAATGAGAGATGCTTTGCAAGATGAATGACTATGTGTTAATGAGAGAAACAATGGGTGTTTATATAGGAGAAGTTCACGCGTAGAGAGTACGAATTGGATTGAAAATACCTAATATTCAAATGAATAAAGAAATGAAGGTGGCAATTGGTCGGAAACTGACAAAGTGTTAACCAATGGGGCGGTTTTGAATTTCAATAATCCAACCCTAACTTTGTGTCACTTTTGGCGACTTTCTTTACATTAGAATCTTTATTTGTGTTAATACATTATACATGACGTTTTTTATATTGTTAAATCAAACATATTATTACATAAGAAAAATAATTCTAGGGAACAAATGGCCCCGGGTCAGATTTGATCTTTAAAACTTTTCATTTCATTTCAAAACTGGCAACAAAGTTTGGTGAAATGCTATGATTATTCAACTTTTGTATTGTTGGAATTATGGTCTTGAAAATTAATGTATATTGTATGTGTGAAGACAACAAGATCCATACATCATGTTGAGAGAAAGCAGGGCACAACAAAGAGCTCACGGTGCCTTTTATGTTCTATTTTTCTTCGATCGAAAAGAAAGCACACGATCAAGCTTATTCTCGAATTGATGCATTCGGTCGAAAGTTGGGACCTATCATAAACCTTTAACCACCCTAGTATGTCTAAATTAAACAAATATTGATCATCTCTTGATTAAAATTTCACATACTTAACTTCAATTAAAGCACTTTTTTCAACATGGTTAACATAGTGGTTTCGTGCTTACTTCTCTTGAATATAATCATAAATTACTTTTTATAATCCATGGAGGTCACATTTAACTTAAATATTAAGGAGCTAAGATTTGTGAGTAAATTAAGGCTTAAATCAAGATTTCGATAATGACCCATCAAATAGATGTTCATAAGTCACTATATTTTATATTTCGAATCTAGAAGGGGTGAAGGGATTAAACTATAAAATGCCATGTGATTTTCTTTAATTCATAAAAAACCCACACACACACACCTGTATAGGGGAAAGTTAAAATGAGAACCCTAAATATTGTGAGAACGAATACAAAATCATGAGAACTTAGTAAAAAACAATTCAAATTCAATGTTTTTACATTTTTCATTATTATTCGAATATAATATTAGAAAGAGTAAATTGCGGTTTTGGTTCTTGTGATTTAGTGGTTATTGCTATATTTTACAAAATCCAAATGTTTTGCAATTTTCATGCCGAGGTATCTTTGTTATTGCAGTTTTGGTCCACCATACTAACTCTATCCAACTTAGAGTTAAATCCTAATCACATAAGAGACATATGCTGGGTATTTTGAGAAATAACGATTAAAAAAGGTGAGGTATTATTTAATCTTTCGTCATGCAAAGGTGTATATGAAAAAAGAAAATAAATCCTACCAATATTTATATACTTTACGCTAGGGTACAAACCACACCATAAGAATTAGCTTACCGCGCTTAATAAATCCCTATAGCAGGTTATTTAAATAATAGGGTAAATTATAGTTTTCGTCATTTATGTTTGTACTGGATTTCAATGGATGACCGTTACCTTCAATAATTACAGTTACGGTCCTTTTTTTTGTAAAACCTTTTACACCCTACGTCCTTTGACTCTAACTTAATTAAAAAGTTCAGTTGACTCAGCACATGTGCACCCCATGTGAAGGCAAAACGGTCATTTCAAAACTAAAAAACTTATATAAAAATCTATAAAACCTTTCCTCTCCATTTATCTCTTTCCCCTGTTGAAACCCTTATGTGCTCATAACATCCAAGACCCCCTGCCTTCTCCATCTCGTTTTTGGACCAGCAACCGGAGCTGGACTCCAGCGGCTATGACCGGCCGGTTGGGGCTGGTGCTCCGACTACACCACCACACCACGACCACCCTCTAAATCTTTATCACCCTCACTTACCGGCTAAAATCTCCTACCCTCACAACAACCCCTGCCTCCTCTCTCTCATGACTGATCGACAGCTGGGCTCCGACCGGCGAAGCCGGCTGCGGTGGAGCTATTTCTTTCCGACAAACCTCTGCCAAAACCCCGGTAAGTTTTCGTCTCCGAGTTCTTCTTCAACTCAGATCCGTTTGGATCTCCCTCATGGATTTTTTTAGGCATTGATGATGATGATAATTGTAGGTCCACCCGGAGGATCGAGTCAACCTCTATTCCATGTTTTCCGACAAACCCGAGAGTGCGGAATTCAAACGGGTAAGTTAAACCAATTTACGAACACAAACACAAAGATTCAATGATTAACACGCAATGTATTAATGCTCTGAAAACGGTTACAATGCAATGTTTACAAGATGTTCTTATAAACTCTCAGTTGTGTGTGTGTGTTCTCTCTCAAATCTCTACAGACTTGTCTAGTTGTTTCTGTTCTGTGTTTGTTGCTTATATAGTGACATCATTGACGAAGTCCTGTTGTCGACGAAAACTGAATGGCGAACATCCATCATCACGATGAACTCCCAATATCTCGACGAAATCAGAGATTTCGTCACATGTGATTTCGTCACATGTGGGATTTCGTCATCAGTGACTTCGTCGCATGTTGGGCTTGGGCTTCGTCACAGATGGGCTTCTTCAATGGGTTACAACAAACAGATAACACATAAACGTAACAATATGCATACCGCACACACGCAGTAGCATTTACATCGTACGTTACAAAGTAAATAACAAACCGAGTCAAGATAGGAGGATATCTTGACTACGGCCTTCACTTCGTAGCTGAGTCGAACCGAGCCGAGCCGTATCCACACAATATGTATCAACAAACTCCCCCTTGGATGCTGCTCGCGAGGTTCGTAATCTCGTTCTCCATCTCTTGATGGTTCTTTTTCTCGGAAAGGATCTTCAAAGTCTTCACGTGTTGTAAGTAGAAAGTGTATTAACAAACTCTCGCTTTCATTTAGGAAGTGTATCAATAAACTCCCCCTTTGATTATGCTTGTGAATCTTTTGATCTTCAATGCTTTAGATCCTTGTGGTGTTGGTGATTGATCAGCGGCAACTCGATCATCTTTATCATTTGAGTGCCTTCACGTCGTGTCTTCATTCCGAAGCTTATCATCGAACATGTTCTCCTCGCCTTTAGCATCTGCACATGCAAGAAAGCTAAACGCGTAATGAGAACAAACGCTTGGAATATAGTTAACATTTAAACAAATGACACACATGTGCCCATTTTTCAACCAACTACCGTCCGACAGTTTGAAAGTTTAACAAATTGTTCAATTTTGGTTCTTAACTTTCAAAACTTGCAAATTTCAACTGTTTATGAAGATTCAGTCGTTTTGGTTTTCATCAGATTTCAGGCAACAAAGACTTGAGTTCCAACATCGGTTAATCAAAACTAAAGCAGAAAGAAAATCTTTTTGACTTTTATAAAGTTTATATTAAAACACACCTAAAATCTTTTTGGTATTTTGAATATTTCAAATGTAAAGACAGAAAGCAGTAAATAAATATATACAGAGATTATTTTTGCGAGTTTCGAGGGTAAGAGAATCATATCAGTGTACAGTCATGCCAAAACGCTCTTGTTGTTCATTTAGGTAACATTTAGATAAGCATCCTATAACGATTATCGGTATTGTTGTCCACATAAGCTCAACTTATCAGATGTAATCATGGCGAGGGGATACGTTAAGGTATGATTTATACTTACCGACCGGTGTTCATCCACACACGACACATTCTCGTATCAAGGTATGCACGAGGATTTCATCTTACTGCTGAATACACCATTTATCATCTGTTTTGCCGTATAAAAAGATGTGAGTAACTCACTTATTTTGGATTGAAAACAAGCCCTATGTGATAGAATCACTTATTGATGAGGAACTTGATTTTCAGATGCATGAGGGCATATGAGCAAGTCCGTGAACAGGTCAGTACTAACGTACAGCAAAGAGACGAACTTGACTCCCGGATAAATGTGATATATTATCACTTATTTTGTTTGGACATGTGATTGTTGATCACTTATTGAGGTCGTATGCAGTATGTACACGTATGTATGGTATCATGGAAGATCTAGACTTCGTCTCCGTTTTGTTTCGGTAAAAGAAACAACCATGATACCCAGATGATAAACAGTATAAAGACCACATATCTCAGAACCTCAGCAATCTCTCAAACGAAATTTCGGTACTAAGACCATATGCCAATGTGCGGTTCCCACCTGGTCTTCAGTCGATTTAAGTGTATATCACCCTGCACACTTTAAGATGATTGTGAGCCTACCGATACATCTTATATAGAGCTGCTTAACATTTTTCATTTTGCATTTCAGTTTAAAGAGGTTTGGACAGACCACTGATGTACTATCATTTTCTCTTTTGCTCGCCAGGAAACTCATTTATGTTTTTCTATTGTTTTTGCGTTTTTGACATTTTTCGATGTTTTTGAATTTTTCAAATTTTGGAATTACTCCCCTTAAAATAAACAAACTTACAATAATTTAAAAAAACACAAAGATATTTACAAAAACGATTTTCCGATGCGGATTACTCTTGCTTGATCTTAATGCCGTTTACCAATAATAAAAAGTTAAATCCGGATTTATCAAATGCTTTGGTAAAAAGGTCGGCTCGTTGGTCATCGGTATGGACCTTAACAACATCGATTAGCCTTTTATCAAAGCAATTACGTATGAAGTGATACTTAATTTCGATGTGTTTGGTCTTTGAATGCTGCACAAGATTTCTAGTGATAGATAAGGCAGCAAAATTATCGACTAAAATAGGAGTAGTTAGGAATTCAAAACCGTAATCACGCATTTTCTGTTGTATCCACAAGACTTGGGAGCAACAACTTGAGGCAGCAATGTATTCAGCTTCACAAGTTGATGTAGCGACACAAGTCTGCTTCTTGCACTGCCATGTTACGAGGCGATTTCCTAAAAACTGGCATCCAGCCGTTGTGGATTTGCCATCGATTTTGCATCCGCCAAAATCAGAATCACTGAAAGCGATCAAGTCAAAGTTATTATCCTTAGGGTACCATAGACCGGTGTCTGGGCAAGATGTGAGGCCTTCGGGTTCACTTGATATCTGGCTAGCAGGCATGTTGGATACATTATATCTGGTCTTGATGTTGTGAGGTACATAAGGGATCCAATCATCGTGCGGTAGTATGAGGAGCTAACAACTTCACCCTTCAAGTCTGGATTGATTCCGTGATTTTGCTGCAGTGGGGTACCAATGGGCGATGTGTCGGACATCTGGAATTGGTTCAGAATGTCTTGAACATACTTAGTCTGATGGATGAAAATCCCAGACTTCGTTTGTTGCACTTGCAAGCCCAAAAAGAAAGTCATCTTCCCCATAGCGCTCATCTCGAATTTATCCTGCATTACACGCTCGAAATCCCTACACATAACATTGTTAGTAGAACCAAATATAATATCATCCACATATACCTGTACCAGTAGAAGATCTCCATCTTGTTCTTTTATGAAGAGAGTGCAATCGATAAGACCTCGGCGAAATCCATTCTCCAGCAGATAATTGGATAAGGTTGCATACCAAGCTCATGGTGCTTGATGTAGACCATAGAGAGGTTTGTTCAGCAACCAAACCCGACCAGGATGGATAGGATCTTCAAAACCTGGAGGCTGTTCAACATACACCTCTTCTTCGACTAGACCATGTAAGAATGCACTTTTGACGTCCATCTGGTAAACCTTGAATCCTTTGAATGAGGCATAAGCCAGAAAGATCCGAATTGCTTCCATACGTGCAACAGGTGCATACACTTCGTTGTAGTCTATACCTTCAATCTGACGAAAACCTTGAACGACCAATCTTGCTTTGTTCCGAATAACGATTCCACGGTCGTCCTTTTTGCTTTTATACACCCAACGGGTACCAATCTTCTTATAATCATCAGGTTTATCAACGAGCTTCCAGACACCTAGTTTTGTTGATCAGTTCTTGGCTCTTCCTGTGAGACATAACACGCGAAAAACCAATCGTTTTGTTGATCAGATTCTTCAATCGCCGCATACAAGCCTGCATTGTTGTTGTTTCGCAACATGTTTCTTGTTTGTAAGCCACTTTGTACGTTGCCGATGATGTTTTGTTGAGGATGGGTATTGTGAATCCTTGTTTCTGGATTATCTTGAACTGGAACATTTGTACCCAGATTGTTGAGATTGAGATCAACAACCAATTCAATACCCGGAACTGGTGAAGAGGATGATGTAGTAGCTTCAGCTGTTTTGGGGTTATCAACTGGAGCTGTAGCTTCCGAAGTACCTTGTACAACTGTTGTTGGAGCTTCTTGATCTGCATCTAGAAATTCTTCATCCTATGAAGATTCGTTCAGTTCGGTTGTATCATGAAAATCCTCATTGTCGAGAGCATTATTGTTCACTGAAGATGGTTCTTGATTATTGACAATAATTGGATGAACCAACGGTGAATCTGTCGCGTTGTCACTCTTGAAAAACATCATTGCCGTAGCACTTTCTTTGACTTCTTGAATATTGATCGAATTGAAAAACTCATCGTACTCAAACATCCATGGTTGACCTGGACATTTGACTGGCAATGTGTGCCTTTGTACCCTGACCTCAGACCATTCCTCGACCCTTTTAGTCTCTAGATTCCAGACTCTTAAGTTCGGGGTGGCATAACCAAGAAAGTGACCTTCAATAGCTTTTGCCCCAAACTTTCCATTAGGATCGATCATTGTGCAAGGAGCTCCAAACGGTTCAAGATATGACAAATCTGGTTTCCGTTTGTGAAGAAGCTCAAAGCAGGTCTTGTTGTGTCTTTTGACTGTAAGGACTCGATTCATAGTGTAACATGCGGAGGCCACAGCTTCACTCCAGAATGGAATGGGCAACTGCGACTCTACCAACATAGTCCTAGCAGTCTCGATCAATGTACGGTTTTTATGTTCAGCGACACCGTTCTGTTGAGGAGTGTAAGCCGCACTAAATTCGTGAAGAATACCTTTTGATGTGCAAAACTCCGCCATGGCATGATTTTTAAATTCTGTACCATTGTCGCTGCGTATCCGTCTAACCTTCAACTTATACAAATTCTCAATCTGAATGATCAAGTTTTTGATAATACCGAAAGTTGCACTCTTGTGAGCCATAAACGCCACCCAAGAAAATCTTGAATAATCATCAGTTATCACGAGGCAGTATTGATCATTCCTGATGCTTTTGTGCTTGACAGGACCGAACAAATCCATGTGCAAACGTTCAAGAGGAACTATCACCGTGTTGATCTTCTTTGTCGGATGTCGCTTCTTAGTTTGCTTTCCTTTTTGGCATGAAACACAGACGTATTGAAGATGGAAATTTTTAAGAAGAACACCATTCACTAATTCATTCGACACCAAATGATTCATTTTTTGTAAGTGAATATGGCCCATACGTCTGTGCCAAGAGATTGAGTCTTTTTCTGTGGCTTTGGTAATAAAACAAGTTGCTTGTGCAGTCGTTGTTATTGCTTGGCTCATATCAAGGACATATAAATCATTTATCCTTGGAGCTGATAAGAGAATCCATTCTTTTGGAATCTTGAAGCCGGGTTTCAGCACGTAACATCCATTTGCATCAAAGTGTACTGAAAATTGTTTATCACAAATTTGTGAAACGCTGAGAAGATTGTGATCAAGCTGTTGTACAAAGTTGATCTTGTCAAAACTTACAACCCCGTTAGATACCATTCCTTCTCCCGTAATATATCCTCCCTTATCTCCAGCAAAGGGAACATAACCTCCTCTAATAGATTTAACGTCGTATAGAAGTTTCATGTCGCCTGTCATGTGCCTGGATGCCCCACTATCAACAATCCAATGACTGCTGAAAGTTCCTCCTGGAACACCCTGCACATGTACTCACATGATTAGTTGGAGATGGGGACCCAAGCCTTTGTGGTGTTGGGTCTTCCATTTTCATCAACGTAAGTTACTTGAACTTCTCGATGTTGTGGAAATTGTGATGTTCCCCCTGATTCAGTAACCGTTTTTGGTTTCAGGTCTGTTTTGTTTTACCAGTTTTATTCTTTAAAATATTAACTTCATGATTGTCTGAAGTTTTTGAATTGTCTGGTTTGACAGAAACAAATGTTTTGTTAACCACGTCGGTTTTAATCGCTTTTTCAATTTTCTTGACCTGTTGGCGTTTCTATTTCTTTTCCCTTTCTTTTACAAGACGGGGATCTGGTTTTGATGAAACAGATCGCTTTCGGTCATTTTGGTCACGGGGATAATCAACTTTGGCTTTTTTTTATGAAGATATGGACAATTGCGAATAATATGTCCAAATGTGCCACATGAAAAACATGATCTTCGTTCTACAAACCCCGAAGTATCATGTGATTGTCTTGTCGATGATGAACTTTATGATCCCGAGGTACTTGGTTTTGAACTGTTTTGTTTATTTCTTTTCAAAATTTTCGCTTGATTAACAAAATCTAGGTTAGAGTTGTTTTCAAATATGTCAATTTTATCCGTTCCCTTTGATTTCACAAAGTTTACCTTCTTGTTCTTTTTCTGAGTCTGTTTCTTTTGACCTTGAGTCGGTGATTTACCTTTTGGTTTGGTGTGATTTTGCTGAACTTTCTCAGTTGGTAATCTTTGATTGCCATTTTGTTTGCGAATTTCAGCTCTTGGAATCGGAGGACACTGTGTTACCACAACGTGTGATCCTGTCTTTCCCAAGAACTTACTTGTTGAATCCTAAAAAAATTTACTAATTAAAGATTGATTAACATTCTTAATAGGAAAATCTTTGTCAGAGTAGATTTTATCATCACCAACAAGAGTGTATAGCAAATTCACACTCTCAGACTCTGGTGCAGACGTGAACGTGGACTCAACTAGATCAGTCTTAGCAGGTTTTGCAGGAGGATCACATAGAATATGATTCTCGAGAGGTATGTCCCCTTCTTTTGTCACTACTCCAGACTGTGCTGAGTTAGTATCATCAGATTCATCATCTGAGGTATCAGCATCCTCAACAATAACTGGAGGATCCTGATTCTGTTCAGCAGAAGACACACTTGTATCTGCTGACACATCTGAATCTGATGGTACTTCCTGTTTGTACCCAAGTCCCGTTGTAAACTCCTCAATGTTTAAAGAAACAGATGGCTCAAAATAAGTTCTATCCTCTTCATCAGGCATGGCATCATAATTATGTCTCACAGGTGGTGGACATTTCTTATAGCCAATGCATGTGACATCAGTTTTCTTTTTCTGAACATCAATGATGTGATCCAGCACATAGCTAGAACTTAAATAGCTGTCTAACCCGAGCCGGATCGCCTCACTTTCAGATTTAACACAAGCCATTTCTTTTTGAATTATCTCGAGCCTATTGATTTAACAATTTATGGTTGTTTGTTTTCTTGAAACCATTTTCGTTAGCTCGGATTTGTTTTCCCTTAATGTTTCAATCATTGTTTTATACTCATTTTCATGGTTTGTATAAAACATGTTGGCTTCTGTGCATTTAGAAAGATCCACTATCAGCTTTTGATTGTGGATGTATGTCACATCATATTTGCTTTGCAAAGCCTCATGTTTGCTTTCCAAATCACACCACTTATCATCTAAAGCATCATGTTTGCTTTGCAAGTCAGACAATTCAACATTTAAAGCATCATGTTTGCTTTGCAACTCAGACATATTAGCATCTAAATCAGCACATTTATCACTTAAGCTAGCACAATTATCACAATTAACGACAGTTGGTTCATCGACACATACCTGGCTTGATGAACTGCCGCCATTAGCCATAAAGGCTGAATGAAGAGAAGAAGAAGAATAAGCAGCTTGATCCACCAGAATATATCTTCTATCATTCCTTGCTGCAGCTTCTCCTAACAATTCATCGATATCTGCATCGATTCTTCCACTAGATACATCATCAGAATAATCTTCGCCTGAGGTTGAGGTTTCCTCATCTGAACTCCCTGAATCACCAGAACTCTCTTCATCTGAAGATTCACCACCACTGGCGGAAGATTCTCCACCACTGGCGTGATTCAAATCCTTAGCAGTTTCAGCAAAACAAGCTGCTCCTCCCTGATCACTAATGCCTAATTGCATTTACCAGTCGCAACCTTCATCTATTTGCACCACAAGAGCTTGATTGGTGTTCGATGGTCCTGCTTGATTGTTTGCAGGGACCAAGGTGCGATCATCATTCCTTGCTTGATTCTGATTCTCCTGGTTGCCTTGACCTCTGAAAGGATTTTGGTTCCCATGCTGAGCTGGCTTTGTGCATTCATGCTTGAAATGACCATGTTCACCACAGTTAAAGCACTTGACGGATTGCTTGTCGAACCCATACTTGGTATCTTTCTTGCTTTCCAAGCTGGTTCTACCCGTCCGTTCCATGAAGTCCTTAGCTCGCCGTACAACACTGGCAAAGGCCCACTTGATGTCCATCATATCTATCTCTTCTTTATCGATTTGCTGATAATCTTCTTGAGTTAGATTGATGTTTCCAATCTTCCCTGCTATCAATCCACAATACGCGCTCACCAATGTGTTCAATATCTCCATGTGATCCTTAGCTACTTCAACACTAACTTTGGAGAAACTTGATGTGTCCATCCGTACTGTATTTGAATTAGATGGCTGACCAGCAGATGACGTGCTACCATAACAGGCTTGCTGTTGCACATGTAGTGGATTGCCGTACAAATATGTGGTTGGTAGAACAACCGTTGGTCTTGAGGAAGCTGGAAGTGGATTTCCATACAGATCTGTTGCTCCGGTAGATCGAACAGGTAATGGATTTCAGAACATATCAGTTGCTACGATAGATCGTTGGCTTTGCTGTTGTAGAGCTGGTTGTAGTGGATTTCCATACAAGTCTGTGGTTGGAGCTGGCTTTACAGGAACTTGTGTCGGATTGCCATACAAATCTGTGCTTTGGACAAACACCGTTTGGAGTGGAGCATGTTGAGCAGGTCTTGCATAAGTGCTAGAAGCTCCATAATACATATCAGGATTTTGTTGTACTGGAACCTTTTTCGCCTTTAGAGTTTCTTCCTGATCTTTATTCTCCAACATCTGAACGAAATCATTGATTGAGGTTGTAGCCAATGTGCCATTGTACTTCAAAATTTCCAAGAAACCCTTCCATTGAAATGGCAGCGCATCGGCCAACTTTGTGACAACCTCTGCAGGAGTTGTTACTACCCCATAATGATTCAACTCAGTCAACAAGTGATAAAATCGACTTGTCAAATCTCTCAAAGATTCTCTTTCCATACATGTGAAACCATCAAACTCTTTCTTGAGTAAGTCATGTTGTAATTTGCGTGACGCTTCGTTTCCTTCACCTCTCGTCTTCAATGCGTCCCATAACCGCTTTGTTGTCTTGAAGCTTACAAACTGATGATAGATGTCTTTGTTTAACGCTTGAGTTAGAATAGAAAAAGCCTTCTTTTTCTAAATCATAAATCTTCTTATCATCTGGAGAAAGATCTGCAAAAGACGCGGCTGTTGAAGCGGTAACATCAAGTGCTTGATCGAAGTCTGTAATGAATCGTAACCATAACTCCGTGTTTTGCCCAAGAATATACGTATGAAATCTGTCTTCCCATCCCGGATATTCATTCATGTGCATTAGCTTCGGTGGACGATTATTGCTTCCTGTTTCATTTTCGCTTAAAAGTATACTTTGAATACTTTGATTGTGATTTGAAACAAACGCCCATTGACTTGATGAAATTTGAGGTGACAACGATGGTGCAGGAGGTTCGGCCCATGATGGAGATAATCCCGTGCTTCTATACTTACTTTCTGTATTAGATGGAGTATCCCACCAATCCGGATTCATTTTGGATGTCTATTGATGAAAACCTGCTTAAATCACTCAAATCAAACAGTTAAATAAGTTTTGCAAAGGTTCTGTTAAAATTTTAAGGATGTTTGATGAAATCTTGTATGACGAACTCAGAAATTTCATCCAGAACCGCTTATGACGAAAATAGTGATTTCGTCTAAGACAACCCTTGACGAAATTAGAGATTTCGTCCAGAAACACTATTGACGAAATTAGAGATTTCGCCCAGAATATGTTTGGTGAAATTGGGTAGAGTTCATTGATGTCAGGTGTGATTTCGTCGATGGACAAGTGTGACGAAATTAGGTATGTTCGTCTGAAACATGTGTGACGAAATCTGAAGAGTTCGTTGAGGACTTCTTTTGACGAAGTCTGAGTGTTCGTCGAAGACAGATGTGACGAAGTTTAAGAGATTTCGTCGCAGAACTTTTGTTGACAAATGTGACCAGACAGAAAGATATTTCCAAAATCAAATATTCTGACACAAAACCCTCTTTTGCAAATAAGTCAAGCAACACCTTATCGAAGGACTTGTTTTTCAAATAACCATCATTATGCTTTATACACAAATTTCAAACAACAATATTATATTAATAACAACACAATAATTCACCAACCAATGGATCAAACTCAGATATATATCAAGAACAACTCAAGAACACTTTGAAGATGTGATGAAATTGATGAGTATTCCGGTCACCTGAAAATTTTCGAACACACTTTTGCAATAAAGTTCAACAAAAACCCAATACTAACATGTATACAAGAGTTTTAACAAGGTTTTATATGAACTAGAAGCAAAACAACATGAATTTCAAAGATTTTAAAAACTGTTTTTCCAGTAAGTTATGAACTTTAAAATCAAAAACCAAGAAAAACAACTAAAAATCTTTCAAATCTCAATAAAAACACTTGGTTTTAACATGGAATCGAGCCAATGCTCTGATACCAATTGTAGGTCCACCCGGAGGATCGAGTCAACCTCTATTCCATGTTTTCCGACAAACCCGAGAGTGCGGAATCCAAACGGGTAAGTTAAACCAAGTTACGAACACAAACACAAAGATTCAATGATTAACACGCAATGTATTAATGCTCTGAAAACGGTTACAATGCAATGTTTACAAGATGTTCTTATAAACTCTCAGTTGTGTGTGTGTGTTCTCTCTCAAATCTCTACAGACTTGTCTAGTTGTTTCTGTTCTGTGTTTGTTGCTTATATAGTGACATCATTGACGAAGTCCTGTTGTCGACGAAAACTGAATGGCGAACATCCATCATCACGACGAACTCCCAATATCTCGACGAAATCAGAGATTTCGTCACATGTGATTTTGTCACATGTGGGATTTCGTCATCAGTGACTTCGTCGCATGTTGGGCTTGGGCTTCGTCACAGATGGGCTTCTTCAATGGGTTACTGATGTGTTAAAAATGCAACATATAAATTTCATCAAATGAGGCATAAAACTAACCCTTTTTTAGTACTAATGTTGGAAAAAGTGTGCTTTTGTCTTCCTTTTGTATTTTCAGGATTAAATGAGCTCAAATTAACAAAAGAAGAAAAAAGACATCAAAATCTAACATAAATACAAGAAAAGGAACAAGACGTGGCATGCCCGACCCCACGACAGCATCTTCCTAAGCAAAACAAGAGATCAGAAGCCTGAACACGCCCCGTGCTCAGCCAGCACGGGGGCGTGCCCAAGTGTCAGCAGAAAAGACAAAGTGGTAGAAGCTTCTATTGCCCACCACGGGGCCGTGCTCAGCGGACACGGGGCCGTGGTCAACTATAAGATTCGCACAATCCAGCAAATCTGCATAGTACAAAGATTCTTCTGCACCACGGGGTCGTGCTCAGCGGACACGGGGGCGTGGTCAACTAAAAAGACAAAACAACATTAAATGAAGAAAGAGAAGGATGTGGACACGGGCCGTGCCCGAGCTTCTGTTCAACCTATAAATAGAAGTGCTTGGCTCAAGCTCAAACCATCCCTTGGCACACTACCTCTCTCACACTTCACCCACCACCCACCACCACCATAACACCATCATCCACCACCATCATCCATTGTCCATCGTAGAGTGTGTGAGTCGTCTCGGGATCCAAGATTGATCGTAAGAGTTCTTGACAATCAAGGCCATGTTTGCCTAAGTCTCTTACATCACTTGGTGAAGACAAAGTGTCTAGTGTAATACTTTTTATTTCTAATCTTTTGCACTTTTTACTTGGTTTTGTATTAATGACTTTAATAACTAGTTGCTTATGTTGAAGGTGATCTTTCCTTATCGTTTGTCCGTGGTGTCTTGGCATTATTTTACTGTCTATATAAAATAAAAGATTTTCACCATTCATATCTCCACGGTCTATATGGAGGTATGTTGGCTACCTGGTCGGGGGTTAAGGGAACGGTTTGGTAAAGGTCTTGCCATTGTTCAGCGTTTAGAGGTCCTGCAATGGACCTGGGTCAAATTTAGTAGGACCTCCTTCAATACTTAACGGTATTGGATGGCGGGGGTCCAAACTCTTTGATCCGCTCATAAGTTAACTACTATTAATACTATAACCCAGCTATTTAGGACTGTATCCCTGCTGACTCAGACTACTTAGTCGAGGGTAACGTCACCTCCAAAAGAGGGGCCTACCATAATTTGCATTAATAACTTAATTAATTATCTTCCAATAATCCACCCTTTTAGGATTGTATCCTTGCTGACTCAAACTACTGGGGTGAGGGTAACGTCACCTTCAAAAGAGGGGCCTACTACAATAACTAAGATAATCTCTTAAATATGAGCAAAAGTGCGGAAATAATCAAAGGTTACACTAGATACGAGTCGGAACCAAGTGATTCATCTTGTCTATCTGTTTTTTCTTTTTATTTTATTTTTCAGCATTTAGTTAGTTTTTATTTTTCTTAGTTAAAAACATTTTTCTAAACTTTTTATTTTGATTAGACGTTGAGGATAAACCGGTACTAAAAGCTCTTGTGTCCTTGCACGACCTCGGTATCTTGCCAACACTATACTACGCTCACGATGGGTGTACTTGCCCATATGTGTGTTTAGTGTTAGTAAAATATCGTGTTTTATAAATTTAAAACTTGGCTAAAAATAAGTGTTAAAGGGGCTTAAAATATACACCTAATATATATAACACTTCACACGCATCAAGTTTTTTGGCGCCGTTGCCGGGGACACAAGGATTTTAAGAAAGTTAGGAATCAACGGCCTAATCATTTTTCTTATTTTTCATTTTTTTAGGATTTTCCTTAATTTTCAGCTTCTGCAGAACTCAGCACGGGCCGTGCCCGCTGAACACGCCCCGTGCCCAATCATTGAAACTGGCAATCCTGTTTTAAGTCAGACAGTAAGCTGAACACGAGGCCGTGCCCACTCAACACGCCCCCGTGCCCAAGTTTCAATTACTTAAAACAGAACCGTAAGATCCCGACGGTTGGTAATTTCTGACACAAACATGAGTGATACTGATACTTTTTACTTTCGGCACTCTTATGGTACTATGTGGTGTCAATTATGTGGTGGTAACCATAAAGAATTAGAATGCTTTTTTCTAAATTATAAACCCCACTATATAGACCCATCATTTCCTAGTATCCTTAAGAGGGGCGAAAGTAAAAATAATCCCTATCGCTCCCTCGAATGCGCCCAACCGGATATTCTAGGAGAAATGCTTCTCGATGAATTATTTCAACTAGAAGATCTAATTTTTAATTGGTTAAAAGAACTTAGGGAAGATTTCAATAATCTTTTCCAAGACAATAACCAAGAAGAGAGGTTGGAACCGCATTCAAACAACTTCATTGTTTCCAATGATACTTCTAACTCTAGTAAGGACTCGAGCGATAGTCGTCCCTGTGTCGATTGTGCCGTGAAGGACTCCCCATCAACTTCGTTTGATGCATACATAGACCTGAGCGATTCGACATACACCTTCTTTAACGAGAGCCCGGGAAAGGGTTGGACTTGTCCACCTACATATAGCATAGGAATCACCCTCACCGACAACCTCTTGCGTTCTCGTCTTAATCTAGATCAATTAAGGTATCTTAGGCACTTTGGAGTTGTTCCATCTAGTAAGGAACCACCCGATCCGGGAAAGATCCTTGAAATTCGAAGAAATCCTTAAAGACAGCTTCTAGACACGGGGCCGTGTCCAGGTCAGCACGCCCCCGTGTCCACCCAAAAGATTCCCTTCTGATTTTGTCAGAATGCGGACAAAAATGTGTCAGGATTCCATCTGCACACGGGGCCGTGTCCAGCCGACACGGGGCCGTGCGCAACGTACTGTCGTTTTCTATAAATGCAGCCAAGAATCCTGCACATTTGAACCATTCCAGGGACAGAGATTTAAGGAATATTCTCACATACCATCCTAGGTATTTTCTAAAAGAAGTTTCTCAACTATCTTCTTGTCCTTTCCTCTTTTATCCACTTTCATCTTCTTCAATTTTCCTCATACTTCCATTAAAGCTTGAACCTTCTATAGTTTCAAGCCTTATTGAGATGTTTGTTAGATTTTTGTTCATGAAATCTTGATAAAAATAAGTTCTATAACAATGTTTTAAGTTGTTTAAGTTCAAAAAAATGCTTCAAAAATCATAAAAACAAATTGAAATCCCAAGATTCCTTGTCCATAAATCTTGCAGATATCTGAAAACGGGGCCGTGTTCACTGAACACGGGGCCGTGTTCACTGAACACGGGGCCGTGTCCGAAGTACTGGACCCATAAAATTGAACTCTTTTCGGCATGTTTTCTCAGAATGGCAAGCAGAACAAGCGGAAACTCTTCGTCGCATTCCAGGAACAACCGACAGGGGAGAAGATCATCTACGGTTGAGGATTCTCTTGTAAACTATGTTTACGCCTTAAGAGAAGCCCTTGATGAAATAACAAGTGTGGAAGAGGCATTGGTCGACCGGATTAATCCTTTAATGGTGGGACTAGAAGGATGTCTCCGGGAGGTCAACCTTTTACACCAAAGGTTGAACATTCTCGCCTCTCCTCCTTTGGTACCGATTATCACCCAAAGGGCATGGAATGTGGTGCCGGAAGTCATCATTCCGGCCGAATGGTACGCCCTACATCCGGAACCTCCTCGAGACATACTACAAGGGGTTCCGGTTGGTGTCGCTCCTCCTCCTCAAGATGTCGAGGAACATGAAACCGCCTCCCTTCTCCCGAGGGAGATAGAAGAATGGCTCTAGCAACATCTAAGGAACACCGTTCGGCTTGGAGCTCTACAAGGCTTTTAAACCGGAAATCTATTTCCGGAATTTTGGTTCTTATTGTAGAAGTAGAACTCCTTAGGAAGATTTTACGGATCACTTGACCTATTTAATATTAGGACTTTTAACTTTTATTTTTTTCTTTATTTTTCATTTTTAGGACTATTATGTAATTCTCTCTATGATTAATGAATGATGGTTTTAGTTAAATTGGTGTTTTGGATGGTGTTGAAATGAATAAAACACACTTGAGATGGCAAAGGATGCAAGGGAAACTTGAACCAGCACTCTATGCGGGAAAACAGAACCGTTCGACAAATTTCTTCGTTTACTGTAAGTTCGGCACGGGCCGTGTCCACCCAACACGGCCCCGTGCTGCACAGTCTGCAGAAAAAGACCCAGTTCAGGTAACTGGACACGGGCCGTGTTCACCCAACACGCCCCCGTGTCCAGACTTCTGTTTCTCTTGCTTTAATTTTGTTACTGGCACTTGAACACGGGGCCGTGCCCGGAAAACACGGGGCCGTGCCCGGAAAACACGGGGCCGTGTTCAGCGCCCAGTAACACAAAATTTTTGCTTTTTACACCTTTTCACACATTCAATCAACCTAAAAACTTATTTTTGGGACACATTGAGGACAATGTGTAATTTAAGTGTGGGGGGGATGCTAAAACCTTGAATCTTGCAAGTCCTAAACACAAGCCTTACACAAAACTCTATTAGAACCGCTAATCACCCCAAAATTTTTTCAAAAATTTTCATTTTTTTTACTTGTCTAGGTTTAACTCGGGAAATTCAAGTTCTCAAAAAGGTTATATTTTTACAAATTTACAACCGATAGCGTCGTGATAAAAAAAAGAACCAACATAAGAAAATTATGAAAAGGCATGACAAGCTTAGTTAAAATTTGATTATATATACTTGATCACATAAAAAAAAACCCATTCCCACAAAAGTGAGTTTTGAGCCTTTATTGAGCATACAATTACATATCATTAGAACTAAATGCTCATTTTTCGTTTCTTGTGTGAATAGCCGCTTGGTTCTTATGACTCTAGAACTTGCCATGACGATACATTCCCGGTCCTTACCAACTTAAAACCCGAGTAAGTAAATGATGGAGGCATTAGGACTAACCTTTTTATTTCTACACCATTTTTTTACCACCTACACAAAATCCCCCTAGTTAGCCCCTTTGAGCCTAAACCTTTTCATTTCATAACCCAAGCCAAACACCCTTTTTACCCACCAAAACCTTTTTCATTTTTTCCCCTTTGTTTTAGTAACAAGTTCGATTTTTCGTATGAAAAAAAAATTTGTTAATGATGAAGCAAAAGAAAATAAACAAACAAATTCATCAAAAATAACTTTGTTTGAATAAATAGCTTCATCAGAAAAATAAAAGTTACGAAAATAGAAAGTCATACGAAAACCGACACTTGTTACGCTTTTCGCCCTTTTTCTACTAACCACTAACCACCAACCCAACCACCTACCTTTAACCCAAGCCTAACCCTTAACCCACAAAGTCCTCTTGATATTTACAAAGGTATATAAGTTAAAAAGGAGGAGGATTGATTGCTTGGCAAGCCTATGGTAGGAGTAAGTTCCATGCCGCTCTCGAGTGATCCACAAAAATACATTTTCGGCCGAGTGTTGAGTGATCCCCGTGAGGTATGTGAACTTGTATATAAATAGAATTTTAAAGAGGCATGTTATGCCCTAATAAGTAATTTATCTTATGAAAAGTTTTAAATAAATCATGACGAATAGGATTGTAAATAAATAAAAATAAAACTAAATAAAGAATCTTGGAAATCCCGACACTCTACGACAAGCCCAAAAAACCTTCTTTCCTACCCATTCCATTCCATTTGGGAGTGTAATAGCCACATATTAAAGAGTTTTGCTTGAGGACAAGCAAAGATTCAAGTGTGGGGGTATTTGATGTGTTAAAAATGCAACATATAAATTTCATCAAATGAGGCATAAAACTAACCCTTTTTTAGTACTATTGTTGGAAAAAGTGTGCTTTTGTCTTCCTTTTGTATTTTCAGGATTAAATGAGCTCAAATTAATAAAAGAAGCAAAAAGACATCAAAATCTAACATAAATACAAGAAAAGGAACAAGACGTGGCATGCCCGACCCCACGACAGCATCTTCCCAAGCAAAACCAGAGATCAGAAGCCTGAACACGCCCCGTGCTAAGCCAGCACGGGGGCGTGCCCAAGTGTCAGCAGAAAAGACAAAGTGGTAGAAGCTTCTATTGCCCACCACGGGGCCGTGCTCAGCGGACACGGGGCCGTGGTCAACTATAAGATTCGCACAATCCAGCAAATCTGCATAGTACAAAGATTCTTCTGCACCACGGGGTCGTGATCAGCGGACACGGGGGCGTGGTCAACTAAAAAGACAAAACAACATTAAATGAAGAAAGAGAAGGATGTGGACACGGGGCCGTTCCCACTGGACACGGGGCCGTGCCCGAGCTTCTGTTCAGCCTATAAATAGAAGTGCTTGGCTCAAACCGTGCCCGAGCTTCTGTTCAGCATAACAAAGCTATATGAAATAAAACCATGCAAGATCATCCATTTAGTTAAGTTTTAAAAACCAAATACAACAACATTGTCTCAACGGAAACACATCCTAATGACATTGTTCAACAAACACAAACATCAACATGACATAAACACAGTTTAAGGACTGTGACTTGTCCTGGAAAGAGTCACATTCCCCAAACCCGGATGACCTCATAACTAGTGCAGCGGGAAAACGTGTCATACCGCGCCAGATCCTTTAATTCCCTGAAATACATGTAAGTTGAAAAATCAACAATAATGTTGAGCGAGTTCATGTGTAAGTGAGTAAATAAACCTTTGTATATATAAAAAATCCTGGTATGTAGCAAATAAGGAAAAAGAGATCACCAATGGTTTGCAAGGCCATTGATATGTGTGAAGTGCAAGTAGGAAGACTCAAACCTAGCAGATTTTGCGTTGGGTACAAAGTCACCACCTGGTCCATTAGGCGGGCTCAGGGGTTGGGCTCGCTACACCCAGATAGATCTTCCGGTTACGTCCCTCGGTCCTACAATGAGGATTAATGGCCTCCAGTTCCCGTCTACCCACTCACATGATCTAAGTAGTAACCCTCCTTATGCTAACCATACCATGTATAAAGTACTTGTAATCATAGTAACATGTATTTCACCCCCGCAGTTTAGAAAACTGAAAACAGTTAAGAGAAAAGGGGGACATGAACTCACAGTGGTGCGTCTCTACCAAGTATGTCTCCTGATGAAGCAGCTGTGTGACGACCTACACGTACTAATTCTATTAGACGGACGAGCCTTAGCTTTATGGTTTAAGTTTTTGGGAAATAGTTAGACAACTATTTCGTGTTTACATTTAGTAAATACTTGGTAATCATTTTCCTTCCCAAGGATGGGGGATTTAATACATGTGTGCTCGTATAATTTCGAAATATATTATCAAGTCTCACTTAAAATATATTTTATTTCTATCTCCAAAATATAAATATTCTTCTCAAAAATATTATATTTTCTATTACATAAATTTTCCCAAAATAATACCTTGACAAAAAAAATACGCGTTAAGTAATGTTTTCTTAAAATGCGTAAGTTACGTTTTAATGATCGAGTGGTAATAATAGTTACCGGTGTAACTTATATATTTATCGTAGAGGCGTTCGTATTATTTTGGATCCATTAACATTCGATAGTATTATTTTTACCCTAAAAATAATACTAGTATTTTCACAAAATAATCATAAACACATATCAAGTGACTTTATGAAAAATATATACTAAATATATATTTACCAAGTTTTATTTTGTGAAATCCCACCTCCGATGTTTTGTAAATAATGTCGTGGCGAAACTTATATTTTGAAAACATGTCGAGAAGTATCTCTAACACTTATGGTGAAAATAATTCTAAGTGTTAGGTTTTTAGAAAAATTTCGCCAGAGTTTCCTCTGTAACTGGAGGTGGCCACGCTTTCAAGCGTATCATTTTCTTTTATAAACCAAATCAACTATCTTTTCATTCAATCAAAACAATGTCCAAAACAACAAACTAGTAAATAAATATGTATATCGCATAAATTACATGAACTTGTGGTTTATCTAAAATATGAAGTAAATCCCATTACTTTTAGTGGATCTTTTGTATAAATCCATCCGGTTCCGTAAAAGTCTCGTTTTTAAAGAAATTCCATCTTTACAACTTCTTGTAAAATTTGACAAAACTAGTTCTTTGTCGAAACTTAGTGTTACACAAGTATTTACACACTTGTGTGTTTGCTAAAATCATTCTTGTTTATGAAAGATCCGTCTTTAAAAGTATGTTTTCTCTTGACACGAGGTCCTTTGAAAATACCGCTTGTAGATCCGTAGATCTACTAGTTTTAAACACTATTTTGTAAGTAAAATCGTTTTTACACAAGTTCATGATTCGTGTGTGGTAGAGTTCATCCTTTAACCCTTGTTACTTCCAAAACAACCTTATGTCATGATCCATGATCATGACCAACCTGGGTTAAACGATGATCCGAGCTACCACAACATAGATCGGGTCCAAATAACTACACAAATCAAATACTATAAGATTTACACAACATACAAGCTTTTAACCATTACTTTTAGCATTTTTAGTAGACTTTTATGCTTCATCTTGTATGTTTGCGACTTTTAACCGTTACATATCATTTTAACCACTTTAAAATAGTTCGGGAAGGTGATTTAAGCAACTTACTACTAGCTCGAGGCTAGGGAAGATTCTAGTCGCAAAATGAGTGGATAAAAGCAATGTAGTGAGGTCCTTCGTGTTCCGAATGCACCGAGCTTCCTTATGTGAGATCCTTAACACTTGTATGAGCTTGGAATAGCTTGAACAAAATCGAAAATGATGGATGGATGGTGGGTGGTTCTCGGCCGAAACCTCCAAGAGAGGGAGAGAAAGAGTTGATTCTTGTTTAGTGGTGTGAAGGTTATGTTATGTTAAGTGTAGATCTTATAGGCAAAGTCATGCACAATTAACCAATGGATCAAGTGTCTAATAGATATTAGATAAAGTTGATTATTTTAATCAAATATAGGACAAGGGTGTCCCCTTGGGGACCGAATTCGTAAAGGGGGGGGGGTCTCCTAGTTCAAATCCAACCAAAAGTTAAGTATGTAGTTAGGTTAATCTAGTTAGTTAAGTGATTAACCCGGTTACTAGTGTGTCATGCGTTATGGCGTGGGTTAGGGTATTCAGGGACCCTAACTGGCTCAGAAAAAGATAAACAATGTAAATGGCAATATTTTTATGTTCCGGGTGTAGTCCGGTTGTTCGGTTGGATAGAGATCCGTTAAAGTGCTTAACAAAGCTTTAAAGTGTCGTTATAATTATTTTTAGTGGCACAACTTATTCCTGACACTTTGGAAGGTGTCTAGTAATATTTTTCTCATGTTTAGGCACTTTATTAGTTAGCTAAAAGCTGGATTTGTTTATTAAAGTGCTGAGTTTTCGTGCTTAGAGCACGTTTTAGGCACATCCGGTTACTGTAACTTATTCCTAGAGACGCATTTCTACAACCCTTGTATCCCTACACTCACCACTAGTGTAGTAAAATATTTCTGGCTCATACAGGCCTTAGAGGCAGTGTCTGCCTGATGCTGGCTTTATCAGCATGTTCAATAGGTTATCCGTTTATAGTGCTACTGTGCTTTTTGTGCATCATGTTTGTCACTAAGGTTCAGCATGTAAATAATGTAGTGACGGTAAGTAAAGTATGATGCAGGTATATGCATGTATCAGAAATCAAGTAGCAGTTCATCAGTAAATTCAAACAATCACAGTAATTAAGTAGTAATTAATTACTAATTAAGTCATACGGATACCTGGTTTAGTGAGGGTTGTCACATTCTCCCCCCGTTAGAAAAATTTCGTCCCGAAATTTTAAGTTCTGCTTGTAGATGTAGGGTTCTTAGGAAATAGGTGGGGGTATTTCTCTTTCATCCGGTCCTCGCGCTCCCAGGTGTATTCAGGACCATGTCTGGCATTCCAACGAACTTTGACGAGCTTGACACTGCTCCGGCGGGTCTTGTTTACTTTCCAATCCGTAACCTCAACCGGTTCGTCAACGAAATGGAGCATGTCGTCAACATGAATCTCGTCGATGGGAATGGCAATGGTATCTTGAGTTGGACTTTTCTTCAGGTTGGATACATGAAATGTATCATGAACTGAATGGAGTTCGGCAGGCAAGTCCAGCTTGTATGCTACTAGTCCTATTCTTTCCAAAATTCTGAAAGGACCAATGTAGCGCGGATTTAACTTTCCACGCTTTCCGAAGCGTGCTACACCCTTCCAGGGTGAAACTTTCAATAAAACCATTTCTCCAACTTGGAATTCCAAGTGTTTCCGGTTTGGATCTGCATAGGCTTTCTGTCTGTGGCGAGCTGCTTCGATGCGTTTTCGAATCTGCGCAATCTTGTCTGTCGTCTCTTGGACGATTTCGGGACCAGCAAGCTGTCTATCACCTGCGTCAGCCCAACATAGGGGTGATCGACACTTGCGTCCGTAAAGAGCTTCAAATGGTGCGACACCAATACTGGTGTGGTAGCTGTTGTTGTATGAAAATTCAACCAAAGGCAAATGCTTATCCCAGCTACCGCCCAAATCCATAACACACGCTCTCAGCATGTCTTCCAAAGTCTGAATCGTTCGCTCGCTTTGACCGTCAGTTTGCAGATGAAACGCAGTGCTCAGATTTAATTGTGAGCCAAAAGCTTCTTGGAAGGATTGCCATATCCTTGACACAAACCTTTCGTCTCTATCAGAGATGATCGAGAGAGGCACTCCATGACGTGCGACGATCTCTCTCATGTAAATTTCAGCCAATTTGCTCGTATTATCCTTCTCTCTGATAGGTAAGAAGTGTGCTGACTTCGTTAATCGGTCCACTATTACCCAAATAGTGTCATGGCCTCTTGGCGTTCTTGGCAACTTTGTAATAATATCCATTGAGATTTGTTCCCATTTCCACTTGGGAATCTCAGGTTGTTGCAGAAGTCCTGAAGGCTTCTGGTATTCCGCTTTCACCTTAGCACACGTTAGACACTTGCTCACATAAACAGCAACATCGCCTTTCATCCTAGGCCACCAATAATAATCCTTGAGATCCTGGTACATCTTATCCGCTCCAGGGTGGATAGAGTACCGCGACTTGTGAGCTTCATCGAAAATAACCTTCCTTAAACCTCCAAACAAAGGAACCCAAATCCTTTTCTCAAAACATGACGTTCCTTCCTCGTTTGGTACCAGTAGCTTCTCCATCCCATGGAGATATTCTTCTTCAAGGTTTCCTTCCTTGAGAGCTTCTTTCTGCGCGGCACGAATGCGCAAGGAAAGATCGGTTCGGATAATCATTTCTAAAGCCCTAACCCTTATGGGCTTGATCCTCTCCTTTCGACTTAGGGCATCGGCGACCACATTCGCCTTCCCTGGATGATACTTTATCTCGCAGTCGTAATCGTTCAGCAACTCAACCCAACGTCTTTGCCTCATATTCAGCTCCTTCTGGTTGAATATGTGTTGTAGGCTCATGTGATCTGTAAAAATTGTACACTTTGTACCATAAAGGTAGTGTCTCCAGATCTTTAAGGCAAATACCACTGCACCAAGTTCCAAATCATGTGTGGTATAGTTCTTTTCGTGCACTTTCAATTGACGTGATGCGTAAGCAATAACCTTTTGGCGTTGCATCAACACGCAACCCAATCCTTGACGCGAAGCGTCGCAGTATACCACAAAATCATCTGTACCTTCCGGTAGTGCTAAGATTGGCGCATTGCAGAGCTTATCCTTCAATATATGGAACGCTTCTTCTTGTTTGATTCCCCAATCAAACTTCTTATCTTTCTGCGTGAGGAGCGTAAGTGGTTGAGCGATTTTTGAGAAATCCTCAATGAATCTTCGATAATAGCCCGCCAAACCCAAGAATTGTCGAATATCGGTTGGCGTCTTTGGCGTTTCCCAATTCTTGATTGCTTCGATCTTGGTTGGATCCACATGGATTCCATCTCCATTCACCACGTGTCCAAGAAATTGTACTTCACGTAGCCAAAACTCGCACTTAGAGAACTTGGCATACAACTGTTCCTTCTTCAGCAACTCCAAAATAGCTCTTAAATGCTGTTCGTGCTCAGCCTTTGTTCTTGAATAAATCAAGATGTCGTCGATAAACACAATCACGAACTTGTCCAAGTACGGCTTACAAAATCTATTCATTAAGTCCATAAAGACTGCAGGTGCGTTTGTTAACCCAAACGGCATAACTAGGAACTCGTAGTGCCCATAACGAGTTCTAAAGGTTGTCTTTGGGATACTCTCCTATTGTATCCTTAACTGATGGTATCCAGATCGAAGATCGATCTTTGAATAAAAGCTTGAGCCTTGAAGTTGGTCAAACAGATCATCAATCCTTGGCAGAGGGTATCTATTCTTGATTGTCAGCTTGTTCAGTTCCCGGTAGTCGATGCACATTCGAAAACTACCGTCCTTCTTCTTGACAAACAGGACCGGAGCTCCCCAAGGCGAGAAGCTTGGTCGGATAAATCCCTTGTCTAACAACTCTTGAAGTTGTGTCGACAGTTCCTACATCTCAGACGGAGCAAGTCTATAAGGTGCCTTAGCCACAGGCGCGGCGCCTGGAACTAAGTCAATGCGGAACTCTACTTGTCTCTGAGGTGGCAGTCCAGGTAAGTCCTCTGGGAAGACTTCTGGATATTCCCTCACGACAGGGATGTCTTCGATCTTCGGTTCTGTGGCTTTCTTGTCTACAATGTGTGCCAGGAAGGCAGCACATCCTTTCTGCAAACACTTTCGCGCTTTCAGGAAGCTGATAATTCTTAACGGCGTATCGTGCTTTTGGCCATGTACCACAATTGTTTCGCCATCTTCGGTCAGGATACGAACAACCTTTTCGTGACAAACTATTTCAGCCTTGTTGCCTGATAACCAATCCAGTCCTACCACCACGTCGAAGCTTCCCAACTGGACTGGTAGTAGATCCAGAGCAAACTCACGCTCTCCTAATTCGATCACACAGCCTCTGATAACTTCATTGGCTTCTACTAACTTCCCATTAGCCAATTCGATTGAGTAGGGGATATCTAACTTACTAGCGGCTAAACCAAGCATATTCTTAAAGTCTAACGATACGAAGCTATAATCGGCACCAGTATCAAATAAAACGGATGCATAGCGTTGGTTTACAGGGAACGTACCAGTAACGACATTGGGGTCCTGGCGCGCTTCCCTCGCTTCGATATGGAATACTCTTCCACGGGCTTGGTTCAACTCTGGGCAGTTCCTCTTAAAATGCCCAATATCACCACAGTTAAAGCATCCAAGTCTTTGCCCGTTTCCACCTCCATTTCCAGCTTGGTTGTTGTTTTGGTTATGATTCACGGCGCCCGCTTAATTAGCATTGTTACCTCGATTCCCATTACCTCCATTGTTTCCTTGTGGGCGATTCCCAATACCGCCACGATTATTATTTCTATTCCCAAATCCTCCTTGGCCTCCCCGGCCAGCATTAGCCCAACAAGAATCCTTCAAGTGACCAGTCTTTCCACAAGCTTCGCATACTTTTGGCCCGCATCGGCCAGAATGGTGATGCTGGCAGGTGTTGCACTTGGGCTGGGTGCCCACATATCCCTTTCCTTTCTTCCCACTACCAGCTATAACCTGAGCTGGCGCGTTTGGCTCTCCTTTCTTAACAACCACACTGGCGCCCAGCTTGAAGTTCGAGAACTTCCGTTTGTTACCTCCTGATGACTCGACGTGAGTCTCTTTCTTCTTAGGCTCAGCATCATCGAACTTGTTCAGGCGAATAGCCTCCTCTGTGAGAGCCACGCTCAAATCGATTGCCTCAGTAATTGTCGCAGGCTTGGATGAGGTCACCATGCTTATGATTTGAGGAGCTAATCCCCAAATGAAACATTCAATCCGCTTGAACTCCGGAGTGACCATGTAGGGTACCACATGCGATAAGTCATGGAACCTATGAACGTATTCTGCGATCTTTGGACCTTCCATTTTCAAATGCCAGAACTCAGTTTCCAATCTTTGGATTTCCGCTCGAGAGCAGTACTTTTTGCGCATAAGTTCCTTCAGTTCGGTCCAGGTTAGCGCGTAGGCAGCAGCTTCACCAAGTGTCTGTACTTGCAAATTCCACCAAGATAGGGCTCCATCCAAAAATAGCCCCGATATATAGGTGACTTGCTGATCTAGTGCGCATTTGCTCATGTGAAGAACAGATTCAGTTTTCTCAGCCCAACGAACAAAGGCGACAGCACCTCCCGTGCCATCAAAGTTGACCGGTTTGCAGTCTAGAAACTGCTTGTAGGTGCACCCTGCACATACATTTAACATGTGAACGGCATTAGCATCTTTGCTATAGATATCCAATTAGGTCATGGTATGTCTAAATGACTTAGTATTACCATGAGGTGGATTGTTGTTGCCATTGTTGTTTGAGCTGCTTCCGCTGGGTCCTCCTTGCGAGGCGGCGTATTGTGCGATGGCAGCAGCGATGACTTGTTGGAGTTCTGCCTCATTGGTAGGCATCGGCGTTGGACGTTTAGGCGGCATCTTCTAAAAGATGTGTTTACGTTGGTCAGGCCATAGTAAAGATCCCATGTTATAATACATAAGTCAGGTCATAATATAGCGTACGTATATAATGATAGTAACATCTCATGTTATAATCATATCAATCACACAACATCCCATGTCACAAACATCAATCACACAACATCCCATGTCATAGAATATAAATAACCAAATCAAGCATCAAATATGATGAGAATACTGCGATTGCCATATATTGAGACCACATAGTAAGCGTACAAGTACATCACAGTGTCATACAACATCAGTCGACTAAGGGCTACATCGCCCTAGTCCAAAAACTATATCAAATCAGTGTCAATACATCAAATACATGTCAACAAAAGTCAGAATCATAATGTAGTCTCCAAAAATGCTGTGCAGTTAAAAGCAATCGTCGTCTTCTCACCAGCGTCTACCCATACGGTACTGAAGAGCTCTACACGGATGGCGGTGGAGGAGGGGGAAAGTGAGTGTAGAACAAACGACGCAACTGGAGCCAGTCCTCCTCCATGGCTCTCTGGGTACGCAACCAAGAAGCAACCTGCTGCTCAAGTGCCAAAAGGCGTGCAGCATAGTCTGGTTGTAAAGGTCGAGAGGGCTGCAAAGGAGAGTGGGTCTGACCCTGGCACTGACACGGCGGCGGCCGGTCTCTCTCAAGCTCCTGGATGCGCTGCGTGTGTGCCTCGTGCTGGGCGACAAAAGACATCAGAACGTCCTCAATAGTATACCCCATATGGAAAGAATGGTAGGGGTCGGTAGGTGGCATAACAGAAGGTGACGACCAGAGAAACGGCTCACTGGTGGGATCAAAAGGTGCCACATGAAATGGAGAAACAGGGGGAAAAGTAGCAGACGATGGTATAGCAGGGATAGATACCGGTACATGTCCAAAAGGGTGAGCCGAAGAACCCTCTCCAGGTCGCGCTGGAGGTGTAAACCGAGGAAATGAAAAGGAGGTATCAATGTGACGGGTATCAGTGATCTGAGGGGGAATAGGTGGAACCTCATCATCAGCAGGAATCCACCCATGCTGGGCGTGCTCATCTCGTGGGTCAATCTGTGCCACAAAAAGTGCACGATCAAACTGAACTGGCATAGGATCATGGTGAGGTGCAACAAGAGGGTCAACTGGTGCATCAGCAATAAGTGGGGGATGAACATGATCAGCAGAAAAGACATGATCGCCCTCCAACAACGGAGCATCCACTGGGTGATCATCAATAGGTGGGTCAGCAATGACAGGCTCAATAATTGGTGCGTCAGCATGAACTGGGTCGTGCTCAAACGCAGGGTCAGGAGCAGGGTCCAGTGGCTGCTCGGGATCATCAAAGGCCATCTCAAAATCAAACTCAGGGTCGATGGGATCAACTGGGTCAACTGGGTCGACTGGATCCTCCATAGGCTGATCCATGGGTATAAACTCTATATCCTCGTCTGGGTCGAATCCTGTGGGAAAGACAGGATCGGAATCCTCCACCTCCTCGTGGTCGAAAGCAAAACTAGGAATAGGGGCAACGGAGGATGCCTGGTCGGGATCTGATCCATGAGAGAAGTGCTGCGCACTCTGGGTGTGTGAAGGTGCGGAGGCCACAGACTCGAAAGAGTCTGGGACCGGAGAGTGAGCAGGTGACTCCTCAGCGGGAGCATCTGCGATCAACAAAAGATCACCAGCAGCAAGAAGGGCCTCGCCCTGAACCTCATCCTCTAAGGGCTCATTATCATACAGATCGACGTCGCCATCATCGTCGGCGTCGAGAAGCAAATCGTAAGCAGGATATGAAGCAAGTGGTATGGGTGCAGGGATCTCTACAGGTGGTAGGTCCCCGGCCAAAGGGCCATCAGCGAGCTCATCAGCACCATCAGGTAAAGCAAAGGGCTGAAAGTCGTCCTCGTCCGTGCTAGTAACGTCGGATGTGTGGACCTCATGCTCTGATGACTCTAGGTCATCTGATACTATAGGTCTAGGTCCTGTGGTGTCTGAGTCACCTGTGCCAGAGGTGTCCATGGTGTCTGTAACATTAACACAAACATGCACAAACAGTCAATCATACAATCAAATAATCACATAAGTCACCAAGTAAGCATTCAAATAATTCTCCTAGTCCCACTAGCCTCCCAGCCTCTCAGACTGCTCTTCCTAGTCCCACTAGCCAATTCTCCTAGTCCCACTAGCCAATTCTCCCAGCCTCTCAGACTGCTCTTCCTAGTCCCACTAGCCAATTCTCCTAGTCCCACTAGCCAATTCTCCCAGCCTCTCAGACTGCTCTTCCTAGTCCCACTAGCCAATTACCTCGGCCTCCCAGACCGAGCCTCAGCCTCCCAGACTGAGCCTATAAATAATAAATAAAATGTGCTCAACATTTGTTTATAAAAAGTTTTGGATCTGGACTTAAGTGGTATGCAGTAAAAATGTTTTCGTGAGAGCCCTAGTGATCATAGTCTAGACTCGAGAAAGAATCCTAGTTCGCTATGATCAGAGCTCTGATACCAAGCTGTCACACCCTGGATTTGCGGAAGTGTGGTTAATTTGGTGTGACTTCTTAAAACCATAGCTTAACCATAACAAAGCTATATGAAATAAAACCATGCAAGATCATCCATTTAGTTAAGTTTTAAAAACCAAATACAACAACATTGTCTCAACGGAAACACATCCTAACGACATTGTTCAACAAACACAAACATCAACATGACATAAACACAGTTTAAGGACTGTGACTTGTCCAGGAAAGAGTCACATTCCCCAAACCCGGATGACCTCGTAACTAGCGCAGCGGGAAAACGTGTCATACCGCGCCAGATCCTTTAATTCCCTGAAATACATGTAAGTTGAAAAATCAACAATAATGTTGAGCGAGTTCATGTGTAAGTGAGTAAATAAACCTTTGTATATATAAAAAATCCTGGTATGTAGCAAATAAGGAAAAAAAGATCACCAATGGTTTGCAAGGCCATTGATATGTGTGAAGTGCAAGTAGGAAGACTTAAACCTAGCAGATTTTGCGTTGGGTACAAAGTCACCACCTGGTCCATTACGCGGGCTCAGGGGTTGGGCTCGCTACACCCAGATAGATCTACCGCTTACGTCCCTCGGTCCTACAATGAGGATTAATGGCCTCCAGTTCCCATCTACCCACTCACATGATCTAAGTAGTAACCCTCCTTATGCTAACCATACCATGTATAAAGTACTCGTAATCATAGTAACATGTATTTCACCCCCGCAGTTTATAAAACTGAAAACAGTTAAGAGAAAAGGGGGACATGAACTCACAGTGGTGCGTCTCTACCAAGTATGTCTCCTGATCAAGCAGCTGTGTGACGACCTACACGTACTAATTCTATTAGACGGACGGCCGTGCCTTAGCTTTATGGTTTAAGTTTTTGGGAAATAGTTAGACAACTATTTCGTGTTTACATTTAGTAAATACTTGGTAATCATTTTCCTTCCCAAGGATGGGGGATTTAATACATGTGTGCTCGTATAATTTCGAAATATATTATTAAGTCTCACTTAAAATATATTTTATTTCTATCTCCAAAATATAAATATTCTTCTAAAAAATATTATATTTTCTATTACATAAATTTTCCCAAAATAATACCTTGACAAAAAAAAATACGCGTTAAGTCATGTTTTCTTAAAATGCGTAAGTTACGTTTTAATGATCGAGTGGTAATAATAGTTACCGGTGTAACTTATATATTTATCGTAGAGGCGTTCGTATTATTTTGGATCCATTAACATTCGATAGTATTATTTTTACCCTAAAAATAATACTAGTATTTTCACAAAATAATCATAAACACATATCAAGTGACTTTATGAAAAATATATACTAAATATATATTTACCAAGTTATATTTTTTGAAATCCCACCTCCGATGTTTTGTAAATAAAGTCGTGGCGAAACTTATATTTTGAAAACATGTCGAGAAGTATCTCTAACACTTATGGTGAAAATAATTCTAAGTGTTAGGTTTTTAGAAAAATTTCGCCAGAGTTTCCTCTGTAACTGGAGGTGGCCACGCTTTCAAGCGTATCATTTTCTTTTATAAACCAAATCAACTATCTTTTCATTCAATCAAAACAATGTCCAAAACAACAAACTAGTAAATAAATATGTATATCGCATAAATTACATGAACTTGTGGTTTATCTAAAATATGAAGTAAATCCCATTACTTTTAGTGGATCTTTTGTATAAATCCATCCGGTTCCGTAAAAGTCTCGTTTTTAAAGAAATTCCATCTTTACAACTTCTTGTAAAATTTGACAAAACTAGTTCTTTGTCGAAACTTAGTGTTACACAAGTATTTACACACTTGTGTGTTTGCTAAAATCATTCTTGTTTATGAAAGATCCGTCTTTAAAAGTATGTTTTCTCTTGACACGAGGTCCTTTGAAAATACCGCTTGTAGATCCGTAGATCTACTAGTTTTAAACACTATTTTGTAAGTAAAATCGTTTTTACACAAGTTCATGATTCGTGTGTGGTAGAGTTCATCCTTTAACCCTTGTTACTTCCAAAACAACCTTATGTCATGATCCATGATCATGACCAACCTGGGTTAAACGATGATCCGAGCTACCACAACATAGATCGGGTCCAAATAACTACACAAATCAAATACTATAAGATTTACACAACATACAAGCTTTTAACCATTACTTTTAGCATTTTTAGTAGACTTTTATGCTTCATCTTGTATGTTTGCGACTTTTAACCGTTACATATCATTTTAACCACTTTAAAATAGTTCGGGAAGGTGATTTAAGCAACTTACTACTAGCTCGAGGCTAGGGAAGATTCTAGTCGCAAAATGAGTGGATAAAAGCAATGTAGTGAGGTCCTTCGTGTTCCGAATGCACCGAGCTTCCTTATGTGAGATCCTTAACACTTGTATGAGCTTGGAATAGCTTGAACAAAATCGAAAATGATGGATGGATGGTGGGTGGTTCTCGGCCGAAACCTCCAAGAGAGGGAGAGAAAGAGTTGATTCTTGTTTAGTGGTGTGAAGGTTATGTTATGTTAAGTGTAGATCTTATAGGCAAAGTCATGCACAATTAACCAATGGATCAAGTGTCTAATAGATATTAGATAAAGTTGATTATTTTAATCAAATATAGGACAAGGGTGTCCCCTTGGGGACCGAATTCGTAAAGGGGGGGGGGGTCTCCTAGTTCAAATCCAACCAAAAGTTAAGTATGTAGTTAGGTTAATCTAGTTAGTTAAGTGATTAACCCGGTTACTAGTGTGTCATGCGTTATGGCGTGGGTTAGGGTATTCAGGGACCCTAACTGGCTCAGAAAAAGATAAACAATGTAAATGGCAATATTTTTATGTTCCGGGTGTAGTCCGGTTGTTCGGTTGGATAGAGATCCGTTAAAGTGCTTAACAAAGCTTTAAAGTGTCGTTATAATTATTTTTAGTGGCACAACTTATTCCTGACACTTTGGAAGGTGTCTAGTAATATTTTTCTCATGTTTAGGCACTTTATTAGTTAGCTAAAAGCTGGATTTGTTTATTAAAGTGCTGAGTTTTCGTGCTTAGAGCACGTTTTAGGCACATCCGGTTACTGTAACTTATTCCTAGAGACGCATTTCTACAACCCTTGTATCCCTACACTCACCACTAGTGTAGTAAAATATTTCTGGCTCATACAGGCCTTAGAGGCAGTGTCTGCCTGATGCTGGCTTTATCAGCATGTTCAATAGGTTATCCGTTTATAGTGCTACTGTGCTTTTTGTGCATCATGTTTGTCACTAAGGTTCAGCATGTAAATAATGTAGTGACGGTAAGTAAAGTATGATGCAGGTATATGCATGTATCAGAAATCAAGTAGCAGTTCATCAGTAAATTCAAACAATCACAGTAATTAAGTAGTAATTAATTACTAATTAATTCGTACGGATACCTGGTTTAGTGAGGGTTGTCACATTCTCCCCCCGTTAGAAAAATTTCGTCCCGAAATTTTAAGTTCTGCTTGTAGATGTAGGGTTCTTAGGAAATAGGTGGGGGTATTTCTCTTTCATCCGGTCCTCGCGCTCCCAGGTGTATTCAGGACCATGTCTGGCATTCCAACGAACTTTGACGAGCTTGACACTGCTCCGGCGGGTCTTGTTTACTTTCCAATCCGTAACCTCAACCGGTTCGTCAACGAAATGGAGCATGTCGTCAACATGAATCTCGTCGATGGGAATGGCAATGGTATCTTGAGTTGGACTTTTCTTCAGGTTGGATACATGAAATGTATCATGAACTGAATGGAGTTCGGCAGGCAAGTCCAGCTTGTATGCTACTAGTCCTATTCTTTCCAAAATTCTGAAAGGACCAATGTAGCGCGGATTTAACTTTCCACGCTTTCCGAAGCGTGCTACACCCTTCCAGGGTGAAACTTTCAATAAAACCATTTCTCCAACTTGGAATTCCAAGTGTTTCCGGTTTGGATCTGCATAGGCTTTCTGTCTGTGGCGAGCTGCTTCGATGCGTTTTCGAATCTGCGCAATCTTGTCTGTCGTCTCTTGGACGATTTCGGGACCAGCAAGCTGTCTATCACCTGCGTCAGCCCAACATAGGGGTGATCGACACTTGCGTCCGTAAAGAGCTTCAAATGGTGCGACACCAATACTGGTGTGGTAGCTGTTGTTGTATGAAAATTCAACCAAAGGCAAATGCTTATCCCAGCTACCGCCCAAATCCATAACACACGCTCTCAGCATGTCTTCCAAAGTCTGAATCGTTCGCTCGCTTTGACCGTCAGTTTGCAGATGAAACGCAGTGCTCAGATTTAATTGTGAGCCAAAAGCTTCTTGGAAGGATTGCCATATCCTTGACACAAACCTTCCGTCTCTATCAGAGATGATCGAGAGAGGCACTCCATGACGTGCGACGATCTCTCTCATGTAAATTTCAGCCAATTTGCTCGTATTATCCTTCTCTCTGATAGGTAAGAAGTGTGCTGACTTCGTTAATCGGTCCACTATTACCCAAATAGTGTCATGGCCTCTTGGCGTTCTTGGCAACTTTGTAATAATATCCATTGAGATTTGTTCCCATTTCCACTTGGGAATCTCAGGTTGTTGCAGAAGTCCTGAAGGCTTCTGGTATTCCGCTTTCACCTTAGCACACGTTAGACACTTGCTCACATAAACAGCAACATCGCCTTTCATCCTAGGCCACCAATAATAATCCTTGAGATCCTGGTACATCTTATCCGCTCCAGGGTGGATAGAGTACCGCGACTTGTGAGCTTCATCGAAAATAACCTTCCTTAAACCTCCAAACAAAGGAACCCAAATCCTTTTCTCAAAACATGACGTTCCTTCCTCGTTTGGTACCAGTAGCTTCTCCATCCCATGGAGATATTCTTCTTCAAGGTTTCCTTCATCAAAAATAACTTTGTTTGAATAAATAGCTTCATCAGAAAAATAAAAGTTACGAAAATAGAAAGTCATACGAAAACCGACACTTGTTACGCTTTTCGCCCTTTTTCTACTAACCACTAACCACCAACCCAACCACCTACCTTTAACCCAAGCCTAACCCTTAACCCACAAAGTCCTCTTGATATTTACAAAGGTATATAAGTTAAAAAGGAGGAGGATTGATTGCTTGGCAAGCCTATGGTAGGAGTAAGTTCCATGCCGCTCTCGAGTGATCCACAAAAATACATTTTCGGCCTAGTGTTGAGTGATCCCCGTGAGGTATGTGAACTTGTATATAAATAGAATTTTAAAGAGGCATGTTATGCCCTAATAAGTAATTTATCTTATGAAAAGTTTTAAATAAATCATGACGAATAGGATTGTAAATAAATAAAAATAAAACTAAATAAAGAATCTTGGAAATCCCGACACTCTACGACAAGCCCAAAAACCTTCTTCTCTACCCATTCCATTTGGGAGTGTAATAGCCACATATTAAAGAGTTTTGCTTGAGGACAAGCAAAGATTCAAGTGTGGGGGTATTTGATGTGTTAAAAATGCAACATATAAATTTCATCAAATGAGGCATAAAACTAACCCTTTTTTAGTACTAATGTTGGAAAAAGTGTGCTTTTGTCTTCCTTTTGTATTTTCAGGATTAAATGAGCTCAAATTAACAAAAGAAGCAAAAAGACATCAAAATCTAACATAAATACAAGAAAAGGAACAAGACGTGGCATGCCTGACCCCACGACAGCATCTTCCCAAGCAAAACAAGAGATCAGAAGCCTGAACACGCCACGTGCTCAGCCAGCACGGGGGCGTGACCAAGTGTCAGCAGAAAAGATAAAGTGGTAGAAGCTTCTATTGCCCACCACGGGGCCGTGCTCAGCGGACACGGGGCCGTGGTCAACTATAAGATTCGCACAATCCAGCAAATCTGCATAGTACAAAGATTCTTCTGCACCACGGGGTCGTGATCAGCGGACACGGGGGCGTGGTCAACTAAAAAGACAAAACAACATTAAATGAAGAAAGAGAAGGATGTGGACACGGGGCCATTCCCACTGGACACGGGGCCGTGCCCGAGCTTCTGTTCAGCCTATAAATAGAAGTGCTTGGCTCAAACCATCCCTTGGCACACCACCTCTCTCACACTTCACCCACCACCCACCACCACCATAACACCATCATCCACCACCATCATCCATTGTCCATCGTAGAGTGTGTGAGTTGTCTCGGGATCCAAGATTGATCATAAGAGTTCTTGACAATCAAGGCCATGTTTGCCTAAGTATCTTACATCACTTGGTGAAGACAAAGTGTCTAGTGTAATACTTTTTATTTCTAATCTTTCGCACTTTTTACTTGGTTTTGTATTAATGACTTTAATAACTAGTTGCTTATGTTGAAGGTGATCTTTCCTTATCGTTTGTCCGTGGTGTCTTGGCATTATTTTACTGTCTATATAAAATAAAAGATTTTCACCATTCATATCTCCACGGTCTATATGGAGGTATGTTGGCTACCTGGTCGGGGGTTAAGGGAACGGTTTGTTAAAGGTCTTGCCATTGTTCAGCGTTTAGAGGTCCTGCAATGGACCTGGGTCAAATTTAGTAGGACCTCCTTAAATACTTAACGGTATTGGATGGCGGGGGTCCAAACTCTTTGATCCCCTCATAAGTTAACTACTATTAATACTATAACCCGGCTATTTAGGACTGTATCCCTGCTGACTCAGACTACTTAGTCGAGGGTAACGTCTCCTCCAAAAGAGGGGCCTACCATAATTTGCATTAATAACTTAATTAATTATCTTCCAATAATCCACCCTTTTAGGATTGTATCCTTGCTGACTCAAACTACTGGGGTGAGGGTAACGTCACCTTCAAAAGAGGGGCCTACTACAATAACTAAGATAATCTCTTAAATATGTGCAAAAGTGCGGAAATAATCAAAGGTTACACTAGATACGAGTCGCAACCAAGTGATTCATCTTGTCTATCTGTTTTTTCTTTTTATTTTATTTTTCAGCATTTAGTTAGTTTTTATTTTTCTTAGTTAAAAACATTTTTATAAACTTTTTATTTTGATTAGACGTTGAGGATAAATCGGTACTAAAAGCTCTTGTGTCCTTGGACGACCTCGGTATCTTGCCAACACTATACTACGCTCACGATGGGTGCACTTTCCCATATGTGTGTTTAGTGTTAGTAAAATATCGTGTTTTATAAATTTAAAACTTGGCTAAAAATAAGTGTTAAAGGGGCTTAAAATATACACCTAATATATATAACACTTCACACGCATCAGTTACAACAAACAGACAACACATAAATGTAACAATATGCATACCGCACACACGCAGTAGCATTTACATCGTACGTTACAAAGTAAATAACAAACCGAGTCAAGATAGGAGGATATCTTGACTACGGCCTTCACTTCGTAGCTGAGTCGAACCGAGCTGAGCCGTATCCACACAATATGTATCAACAATAATTGCAAAGTATGAGGTAGATGACAGGGTTGGACTATATTTTTGCAAAGTATGAGGTAGATGACATAATCAAACCAATGAGAATAAAGTTTATTTCTATATCCATATGAAATTGATCTGCAGTTTACAATCGATTCAATCTGCCTAAATCAGTTTGTCGTTCCGATTGCAATCAATTTCATATGCCATATCAGATCTTGGGTTCAAGAACGATGCAGGCGACCCGGTTTTGTGGTTACCGGCTTTAAGAGATAGATGGAGAAGAGAAAGGCAAAGAAAGATGGAGAAGAGAGAGAGAGCTGAGGGAGAGAGACTGGGTGTTTATTGGGGAAGAAGATGGTGTTTATTCATTAAGATATATTTTAATTAAAAATATGAAATGACCAGAATACCCTTAAGTGGATTGACATAACTGAAAATTTTAACTGAGTTAGTGCTAAAGGACGAAAGGTGTAATGCGTTTTCCAAATAAAGGATTGTGACTGTAATTATTGAAGTTAAAGGTTAACCATTGCAATACGCTACAAACATAAAGGACGAAAAGTGTAATTTACCCTAAATAATACATTTGTTTCTTCATTTTTAATGATTATTTTTCAAAATACTTTATACATATATGCTTCTTATGTGACCAGGATTTAACTATAACTTAGATAGAGTTAGTATGGTGGCCTAAAACCGTAATAAAATAGAAACTTTGGTATGAAAATTGCAAGACATTTTAATTTTGTAAAATATAGCAATAATCACTTAACCACAAGGACCAAAACTCCAATTTACTCAATTAGAAATTAAATATACACGTTTAAATTAACATATTTTTTTTATTTTGATTAATTTTTTTATTCGTTCTCACGGTTCTCGTAATATTTAATGTTCTCAAGGTAACTCTCCTCTCTCTACACACACACACACATGTATATATAGGGTAGGTTCATTGGGAAATACTAAAAAAGTGGGGAAACGCGAGGAACCGACTCAAACGAACTCCGATTGGACTCATTTCAACGGCGTTGGAACCGGCTCGTCAAACCCTAACTAGGATCTCTTAACCCTAAACCTTAAACCCTAAATCCTAAATCCTAACTCCTAAACTCTAAACCCTAAATCTAAAAAATAAGGCTAAAACCTAAGCTAAACTGTAAAATCTAAACTATAAATCCTAAAAGCTAAACCCTTAAGGCTAAACCTAAAGCTAAACCCTAAAGCTAAACCCTAAATCTAAACCCAAAAGCTAAACCCTAAAAGCCAAACCCTAATATATTTAGGGTTTAGGGGTTATGATTTAGGGCTTAGGGTTAAGAGATCCTAGTTAGGGTTCGACGAGCCGATTCCAACGCCGCTGGAATGAGTCCAATCGGAGTTCGTTTGAGTCGGTTCCCCACTGTTCCCCACTTTTTTAGTGTTTCTCAATGAACCTCACGCCATATATATATAGAGGCTGGTTAACGTACAATACCACTTATCCTACATTACGTACGCGATATTATCAACCGTAGGATCTTCAATCCATCAAACCAATTTAAATCATTAAATTAATCATATTAATGTATTCAAATCTTATAAAAAAGGTTAAAATCGTCATTACGATATCTTAATCTCTGTAACTGACGGAGATTGGAATCTTATTATCACAACCCGTGTTTTGAAAATCAAAGTACAAGTCAAAGTCAAAGTCAAAGGAAGAAAAGATTGCTAATTGGGATCTGTTACTCCTTGCTTAATTACTGATTTGTGCTTCTTGACTTGTAATCGAACTCTATTATTTGTTTGCTTTAGTTATATTATGTGGAATATCTATAACAAATCGACGTTTAATCGCTAATCGACTTATTGACTAATTGCATCACTATCGGATTCGCTACTCGAATTATAGGTTATGGATATTGTTTTACGTGTGTGTGCTACTAGGTGTTACTTGTGCATGATATGTTTATGTTGAGGTGTTTAATCGCAAACGCAATCGCAATTCTATCGCAACGCAATCTAATCGCAAACGTTAGACGCAAGTTATTTATAGTGATTGTATGTTAGATATAGTAGTTAGGTTATTTGTGTAACTAATGGGTAATACTACCGCATCGCTCACTCGAAACACATCGTAACGCACAACACACAAAACGGGACATCGAAACGCAACTCGACGGAGCCAATTGATCGAATGACCATTCGATCGAATGGTCATCCGAATGGATGACCATCCGATCGGATGGCCATCTGATTGAGGTGCCATCCGATCCGTCACCTGTGCTCCTCTTTCCTCTTTTGGCAACTTATAAATACCCCCTATCACATCACCAAAGTGATGTGACAGCTCTCTAGTTTGAACAACATGCTCAAGCCCTTTTTTTCTCTCGATTTCTCGCGATTCTTGTAAGTTTTCCACTCAAATCTTGTACTTCTATGATCTATACACACTTCTTCATCATTTTCACCTTTGAATCTTCACTTTTAACCGTGAAATCAGCGGATTTAAGGTGTTCTAGGATGATGTCATCATGGGGTTCTTATGAACTTCAAGTTTTGGCCTCATTCCACCAAGAACAACTCAGATCTACATGATTTCCACATGTTTTAACACTATTTCCGCATAGATCTAAACATTTTCATGAGTAGAAGGATTGAAAGATGGTTTCACAACTTTCTTTCAACTCTTTTACACTCAATGCCTTTCAAAACCGATAGGATCGGAGCTCGTTCAGGCCTTCTACTCGTTTACTAGGGAAGTATCGGTCTGAGATCTGATTCCTATCAAAGAGACAACCGACTTCGGGTTGAACATGAATAAACCATCACGAACAGTTAACCGATCGGACTGGGGTGATTCCCATCCGATCGGATAGCCTGGACTTGGTGGGGTTTCTGTTGATTAACAAGTTATCATACCGTCACGATCAAACCACAAACTTTTTCAAAATATTCAAGTTACAAAGCGATCAGATTGTGGGACGGATTGCCGTCCGATCAGATTGCCATCCGATCGAACGACAATCCAATCGGATTGAACTTGGCTTCCACACTTAACATTTTCATAATTTTCAAAGATCATTAGTTCCTAACAGATTGCCATCCGATCGAATGACAACCCTGCTCTGAACTTGTTCACTGAGAAATGTCTAACTGACGGATCGCCATCCGATCGAACGACCGTTCGATCGAATGACCTGAAAGGTAGAGATACTTTTCTGTTTTCAAAATGCTACAACGAAAACTTCAAAGTCACATCATACACAAACACATCCATCCCAAACGAATGTCAGTCCGACCGAATGGCCATCCAAACGGATGATCATCCGAACGGATTGTCATTCGATCGAATGACCATCCATTTGGATTGTCATCCGATCGGATGACCATTAGTCACTTGGTTCACTTTTCACCGTTTTACGCGCCGTTCTTCGCTTATGCTATCGTTAACTGTTCAGGCTAATCCCTCAGCGCTCCCTTCAATCCAAGAGAGTGTTTATTTACTAAACACGATCTGTGAGTATACTCGATCCCTTTTTGCATTCAGCACTTTTGGGTGTTACATACGTTACTTATATCAAATCACATCGAACATACAACGCAAACACTTTTATACGCTAATCGTTACTGCATGTTATACGTGTTACTCGATGAATGCTTGTATGTTATGTTTACACAGTAATTGTTGCATGACACCTTAGCAACGATAGTACTATAGTTTGGACTCAGCACCTGTCGTGGACAGGGGTTGTTAAGGGCTTTTCTCGCATGTCACAGTGGTGATATGTGTTGCGCATTCTACAACTCGCAGTCACGTCTGTGCATATTTCATTGTCGATAACCTACTTGCTTCACATTATACATGTTACATGTTGGTTATGCGTAAAAGCTTTCGAATTCTATTAATACTATTAAACTTGTATGCTCACCTTTACACTATGTGTATTGACCTCTATTTTAACGTATGTGACAGGTGTTTGAGATGCTAGGATGTTGCTTGCTTTCATGGAAACGAGTAGGAGAGTCTAGAAACAAACAATTTAAATCTGAGTTGTCGGAACATTTATTTGTCTATGAGATATTTATGTCTGTAATAACTGTTTTACTTTGATGAGTTATGGTATGGGACGTGATGTTAATTATCTGGTAATTTAGTTGTTATGGATTTCTCCTTGACAATCTGTTTCGCTCAGTGCCGCGCCCTGATGTTTCCGCCATCGGTTGGGGTGTGACAGATTGGTATCAGAGCCATAACTATAGGGAATTAGGCAAGACTCGACCTAGTCCGGGCCGATGTCTTAGAAACGACCTAGTCTATAGTCTAAGTACCAACACACCGACTTGTGCATGACCGGTATGGGTCTTGCACGAGCTTACTCGCTATTTCACGCTCGAACTCGCTGTACACTACACTCTTGCGCGAACATCGCATACTACAGTTCCGCGCGAGACCAGCCTTTCCTAAGGCTGGACACACACACACACAAACGGATGATCTGGTTGAGATTAGGTGTGAAAATCGCAAACTATCGACCAAATCACTCGTTCGACTCGCTATTTTTACCATAAACAAGAGAATTTGCGTTGAATTAGGAGTGAAATCCATACTTCGACGTGGTTCTCCTTATCTATCTCGTGATTCTATCACACGAATAGGAATGAAGTCGTTAAGTTAGGGGTGAAACCCGAACCTCGATGGCTTGTTCCGTTCCTTATTTTGGTTTTACAAAACCCTCACCAAAGTCTCGATGGGTTCCAACGACTAGGGTCACGTGATGGCCATATGGATGCGTGCCGATCACCCGAAGTGAGGCGAGAGCACAATCTACTAAGCCAAAATGTGCACCCAAAGTCCTTGAGAGCAGTCGAATCACTTTGGGTAGTCAACGTCTAACTAGCCAAGACAATCTCTCTTCGATTTTATGTGTTTCGATTCTAGAATTCGCCGCTGCCGACTCTGAGAACTATCGTTTTTATGTAAAGGTTTATGTGTTTTTTATGTCATTTCATGTGCTTATGTGTTTCAATTTTTGGTGATTTACTCACTTTTCATTGTTCGCTTTGATCAACACGCGCAACTCGCACTACACATCTATCTCAGTACTGTAACACCCGTCTAATTTTTACTTGATTTTAATAATAGATTATACCATTGTAAATAAAAGATGCTTAATTAACATAGAACTCATACAAGAAGTTCATGAGTAACATAGACTTTAGTCAAACACGACTAAATTAAAACATTTCAAAAGTTATTTAACAATCATGTACAACCCATAAAACAAGTCTAGTAAAGATTTTAAACATTGCGGAAGCTTGTAAGTAGTGTTCGGTTCTTCAAAAGTTGGCTTGACCGTCATCCGTGATCCTTGAATACCTAAAACTGAAATGTTTACATTAAACATTAGTGTTGAAGTACTTGAAGGAAATACGTAATCGAAACTACGTTTAAAAACGGATTCGATTTAACTATTATATGCTAACATCAACAGACGTCTCAGCTCTCTACTGTAACTTACGGTATCTACCGTAAATTATGGTAGACATTTGAGACTTATGGTCTACCATAAACCAGTAGACATCCACCGTAACCCATCTGATGTCTACCTAAGTTACGGTGATACCGTAACTTACGATAGTCTCTGCACTATTATGTTTTGCCTTTTTGCTTGTTTTGCCCAAACTCGTTTCTCGGATTTCTTATTCTAACCTACAAACATACTGATTTTACATATTTCAATAGATCTTCTTTTAAATGTTAACGAAGACCGAGTAACCAAATTACAAAGCTTTACCGTGCCTTATTTGGTTATTTGACCCGTTTAGCTCATCTAACGAATCCTCCATTTTGATGACTACCAATAAGGTCTAACCAAATTTCTTGGCCTATTATTCGAACTAGCGAACATTATCGCTTAATTCCAACTCAACTTTTATTCACAAATCAATACATATATACTACATATCAAAAATTACTCAATTGTAACTAATCAAGTTACATACCTTTAAAGCAAGCCCTTCAAACGTGCGTCCACACCGGTTTGCCCGCTAGATGCCCCGACTTCCTTTCCTATAGAGTTCAATCACCATATGTTTAGAACTCTTTGTTTCACATACATAACGCACATTTTGTCATACATCATAATTATGTGTTTTAACTTAACAATTCAGTTTCAAGCCTTCTTTGAGGCATTTCAACAAACACTATAAGGGCAGAATTTTTATATCTTTCATATTCAAGTTCATCGCTTGCTAATTAGCTAACTAAACATCAATAAAGCCTTCATATAGTATTTAAACATCATACTTTTCTGAAATCACTTTCTATGAACGAATTACACTAGAATAATCATTCTAAACCCTAGTGTTCATCTTCATATTGTAAAACCCACAACCCACCTTCAAGGTGTTCATGGAATTTCCTGAATTTGGACATGATTTCACATGTAGTTGTCTAGGTTTCACTTCTAGACACTGTATCATCCCTAATCTAACCAAATAACACACATGCAACATCTAATTTCAGATTTTCCAAAATCATGAGAATTTCGAGTTAAGAGTTTTCATTAAATTTTACATACCTTGTAATCCTCTTGCGATGAGGATCACGATTCTATGCTCGGATTTTCGTTTGGACCAGATTTGCACCTCCAATTTGAGAGTTTAAGTAGAATTTTAGGGTTTGAGAGTGGGGGTGTCGCCCCCTGCTTGTTCTAATCGACCAGACATCCTTAATGGGTGTTTTGTTTTGATTTTTATTCAAAATTAATAAGATAGTTTCAATTCTTACAACTTAGGCCCTTCCACTTTGTTCAACTTATAGATTAGTTGCTTTTAATCCTATTATAAGCTATTTCTGAACTTGTAACTAACTAGGTTAAAATTCCTAGTTAGTAAATTCTCGTTTATTTATACTTTACAACTCTAATATAAAGTTTTATATTTTCAGGGTGTTACAAGTCCACCCCCCTTAAAAAGGGTTTCGTCCCCGAAACCGAAGTACGTACCAAATAATGTTGGGTGGAGACGTTGCATCTCCTCTTCGGACTCCCACTTAGTGTCCGAACCTTTCCTATGCTCCCATTTGACCTTGACTTGATTAATCACCTTGTTCCCCAAACTTTTCTTTTTACGATCTAAACTCGCCATGGGTTTTACTGCATAGTTGAGGCTGTTATCCACCTCGATATCATCGTAGTGGATACGAGCAGTTTCGTCAGCCAAACATTTTTGGAGATGTGACACGTGGAATGTGCTATGAATCCCACTCAACTCCTCGGGTAATTCGAGACGATAAGCTACTTTACCAACCCGTTCAGTGATCCTGAATGGCCCAATAAATCTCGGGCTTAGTTTCCCCCTTTTTCTGAATCTAATAATGCCCTTCCATGGGGAAACTTTTAGCATAACCATGTCGCCAACTTGAAATTCAATTGGCATATTCCTTTTATCCGCATACGCCTTTTGCCTATCTTGAGCCGCTTTCAAGTGTGCCCGAACCATGTCGATTTTCTCGTTCGTAGTTTGGATTATATCATTAGGTGCTAGCCCTCGTGGGCCCACTTCTCCCCAACACACCGGAGTTCGACATTTTCTGCCATATAACAGTTCATACGGAGCCATCTTAATGCTCGCGTGATAGCTATTGTTGTATGAAAATTCGACCAAGGGTAGATACACATCCCAACTACCCCCGAAGTCAATAATGCAAGCCCGCAGCATATCTCCCAACGTTTGTATTGTTCTTTCACTCTGCCCATCCATTTGTGGATGGTAAGCAGTGCTAATGAACAATTTAGTTCCCATTTGTTCTTGAAATTCACGCCAAAAATTCGAAGTAAACCGAGTATCTCTGTCTGACACAATGGATATCGGTACCCCATGCCGTGCTATGATTTCATTGGTATACACCTCCGACATCTTTTCGGATGTATAAGTCTCACGAATTGGAATGAAGTGAGCGCTTTTTGTCAGTCTATCTACAACTACCCATATAGCATCAAACCCGCGGTTAGTTTTGGGCAATTTGGTCAACAAATCCATGGTGATTTGTTCCCATTTCCAAACCGGAATTTCCAACGGTTGAAGTCTACCATATGGTTTTTGGTGCTCCGCCTTGACTTGTAAACATGTTAAGCATTTTTCTACGTTCTTCACCACATCTCTCTTCATCCCGGGCCACCAATAGTTTTGTTTTAAATCATTGTACATTTTGGTCGCTCCCGGATGAATTGAATATCGGGATTTATGAGCTTCATCAAGTAGAAGCGCCTTCACTCCACAAGTATTTAGAACCCATATCCTCCTGAATCGAGTCTTCAACCCGTTATTCCCATCTGACAAATCCTTCAACTGACCGATTATTCTTTCTTTCTTCCAATTCTCCTCTTTCACTGCTTCTAATTGCGCCTCTCGAATACGTTCAAGTATACCCGAGGTCACCACGAGCTGCATCGATCTTACACGTATTGGGCCATAGTCCGCTTTCCTGCTCATAGCATCCGCCACCACATTTGCCTTTCCGGGGTGGTAGTGTATTTCACAATCAAAGTCTTTCACCGTTTCTAGCCATCGTCTTTGTCGCATATTTAACTCCTTCTGATCGAAGAAGTATTTCAGGCTCTTGTGGTCGGTGAATATGGTGCACTTTACCCCATACAAGTAGTGCCTCCATATTTTTAATGCAAATACCACCGCAGCTAACTCGAGATCATGCGTGGGATATTTCTTCTCATGTATCTTCAATTACCTCGAGGCATAAGCTATAACCTTGCCCTGTTGCATCAAAACGCATCCTAGCCCCAATAGCGAAGCATCCGAATAAACCACCATGTCTTCAACTCCGTCCGGCAATGTCAGTACCGGAGCTTGTGTTAACTTCTCTTTTAGCGTTTGAAACGCTCTTTCTTGATCAACACCCCAAATGAACTTTTCTTTCTTTTGGGTTAGCTTTGTTAGCGGTGACAAAATCTTGGAGAAATCTTGAATGAATCTCCTATAGTATCCCGCAAGCCCCAAAAAGCTTCTAATTTCCGAAGGGTTCTTCGGAGGATTCCATTTTGACACAGCCTCGATCTTGGACGGATCCACCAATACTCCGTCGGCACTTATGACGTGGCCAAGAAATTGTACCTCTCGTAACCAAAAGGCACACTTAGAGAATTTCGCATACAACCTTTCTCGTCTAAGCGTCTCTAACACTTCTTGTAAGTGGTGTGCGTGTTCAGCTTCACTTTTCGAATACACCAGGATATCATCGATAAACACGATGACCGACTTATCCAACATTGGCTTGCAAACCCGGTTCATGAGGTCCATGAAAGCCGCGGGTGCATTTGTTAGCCCAAATGACATCACGAGGAATTCGTAATGTCCGTATCTCGTGCGGAAAGCCGTCTTCGGCACATCTTCTTCCTTGACCTTTAGTTGGTGATACCCCGATCTAAGGTCAATTTTTGAAAACCAATTCGCACCTTGTAATTGGTCGAATAAATCATCTATCCTCGGAAGCGGGTATCGGTTCTTTACCGTGAGTTTGTTTAACTCTCGATAATCGATACACATGCGCATGCTTCCGTCTTTCTTCCTTACGAACAATATCGGTGCGCCCCAAGGAGACACACTCGGCCTTATGAATCCCTTGTCAAGCAGGTCTTGAATTTGGGACATCAACTCTTGTAATTCCGACGGTGCGAGTCGGTACGGAGCTTTTGCTACGGGTTTTGCGCCCGGAATCAATTCGATCCCGAACTCTACTTCCCGTTCAGGCGGTATCCCCGGTAAATCCTCTGGAAACACATCTTCATAATCTCGTACTACCGGTATGTCTTCAATCTTTCGTGATTCTTTCTCGGGCTCATTTGCGTATATCATGAACGCCTTGCATCCTCGCTTCATAAGCTTGTGAGCTTTCAACATTGAGCACACTATGGGGTTACCTCCTTTTTCGCCATAAATGGTAACGTGTTTCCCGCTCAGAGATGTTAGTTTTATCTCTTTACGAAAACACACGACTTTTGCATGGTGCTGGGCTAGCCAATCCATCCCAACGACTACTTGGAATTCCCCCATTGACATCGGGATTAGGTCTATTAAGTATTCCTCATCGTTGATGCTTAATTTGCAGCCTCGACAAACATCACAAACTATAAAACTTTTGTTGTCCCCTATTTCAACTTCTAAGGGCACATGTAATTTCGTCAATACAAATGAAGGATGTCGAATAAATCCATGCGAAATGAAGGATTTATTCGCACCCGTATCAAACAATACACGTGCTGGAATTGAATTTATTGTGAATATACCTGAAACCACATCGGGTTCTGCTTTCGCTTCAGCTGCGGTAAGTTGGAAGGACCTAGCCTTTGCTTTGGGGGCTTCTGCTGGAGACTCCTTAGCGTCTCTCTTTCCAACTAAATCTGGGCATTCGGACTTTTTGTGGCCGGGTTGATAGCAATTGTAGCAAACTGAGATTTTTCCTGGGCATAGCAAGGCCGTGTGCCCCGTCTTATTACATATGGGGCATGGCTTGTCTTTGAACCGACATTCCCCTTTGTGTCCCTTCCCGCACACTTTACAACTCGACGACCCACCTTTAGTATCCACATTCTTTCCCGATTCTCCAGTTCAGGCTTTCTTTATACGGCTTGGATTCACATCATGTGCCCTTCGCTCACCTCTTTCGACTTGCTTCTTCAACTCGATTTCCCGTTCCCGAGCAACGTTAATGATTTCGGTAAGGGTCTCATATTTTGACGGAGTCATAAACTCCCTATATTCAGCGCTCAACATATTGTAGTAGTAGTATATTTTCTGTTCTTCGTTCGTCACCAATTCACTACTAAACTTCATTTTATCCATAAACATTGCCGTGATCTTGTCTATGGTTTCACCCTTGTGCCTAAGTTGCATGAACTCTTCCTTGATTTTGTTAATGACCGCTTTGGGACTATGATGTTTAAGAAATGGTGTCTTAAACTCTTCCCATGTCATGGCCCTTGCCGCTTCGGCCCCTATTTCATTCTTTTTGTTATCCCACCAATCCTTGGCTTGTCCTCTTAACTGACCCGTTCCATAGGCAACGAAATCGCTTTCGTCGCAATGGGTCCTTTCAAACACCCCTTCAATATCGCCTAACCATCTTTGGCAAATTATCTGGTCGACTTCCCCGTTATAGATTGGCGGTTTGCACGCCATGAATTCCTTGTACGAACACCCTTTGCGTTCTCCCGTTTTCTCCTTCATAAGGTTGACAATATCCTCCAACCTTTTAACTCGCTCTTCTACAAGCGACAACACCGTGCCTTGAATTTTGTCTATAAACCCGGATAGACTTCCTTCAATTACCTTCCCTACCTCTTCGGCAATTATCTCTTTCATTTGTTCAGTGCTTGTTTGCACCTGATTATCGTCATTCCCATCGGACATCTTGAAACTGAAATGTTTACATCAAACGTTAAACATTTCATTCATGACATTGCTTCGTTTGTTTCGGTTTAGCCAAGTTCCTAACTTGCTTTAACCGTTCACATTTAATGCACTTTCCGGGTTTGAGTGTGTTAACACGCTCTTCCCATGCATATCAATTCGTTTCTCATTCCTTACATAAGACATAATTTATTAACATAATAAGTTAATTCTACCGGACGATCGATCAAGCTTGAACCGAACACTTTGTTGACAACCTTAAGCTCTGATTACCAACTTGTAACACCCGTCTAATTTTTACTTGATTTTAATAATAGATTATACCATTGTAAATAAAAGATGCTTAATTAACATAGAACTCATACAAGAAGTTCATGAGTAACATTTGAGACTTATGGTAACTTACGTAACATTTGAGACTTATGGTCTACCGTAAACCAGTAGACATCCACCGTAACCCATCTGATGTCTACCGTAAGTTACGGTGATACCGTAACTTACGGTACTCTCTGCACTATTATGTTTTGCCTTTTTGCTTGTTTTGCCCAAACCCGTTTCTCGGATTTCTTATTCTAACCTACAAACATACTGATTTTTCATATTTCAATAGATATTCTTTTAAATGTTAACGAAGACCGAGTAACCAAATTACAAAGCTTTACCGTGCCTTATTTGGTTATTTGACCCGTTTAGCTCATCTAAGGAATCCTCCATTTTGATGACTACCAATAAGGTCTAACCAAATTTCTTGGCCGATTATTCGAACTAGCGAACATTATCTCTTAATTCCAACACAACTTTTATTCACAAATCAATACATATAAAAAATTACTCAATTGTAACTAATCAAGTTACATACCTTTAAAGCAAGCCCTTCAAACGTGCGTCCACACCGGTTTGCCCGCTAGATGCCCCAGCTTCCTTTCCTATAGAGTTCAATCACCATATGTTTAGAACTCTTTGTTTCACATACATAACGCACATTTTGTCATACATCATAATTATGCGTTTTAACTTAACAATTCAGTTTCAAGCCTTCTTTGAGGCATTTCAACAAACACTATAAGGGCAGAATTTTTATATCTTTCATATTCAAGTTCATAGCTTGCTAATTAGCTAACTTAACATCAATAAAGCCTTCATATAGTATTTAAACATCATACTTTTCTGAAATCACTTTCTATGATCGAATTACACTAGAATAATCATTCTAAACCCTAGTGTTCATCTTCATCTTGTAAAACCCACAACCCACCTTCAAGGTGTTCATGGAATTTCCTGAATTTGGAAATGATTTCACATGTAGTTGTCTATGTTTCACTTCTAGACACTATATCATCCCTAATCTAACCAAATAACACACATGCAACATCTAATTTCAGATTTTCCAAAATCATGAGAATTTCGAGTTAAGAGTTTTCATTAAATTATACATACCTTGTAATCCTCTTGCGATGAGGATCACGATTCTAAGCTCGGATTTTCGTTTGGACCAGATTTGCACCTCCAATTTGAGAGTTTAAGTAGAATTTTAGGGTTTGAGAGTGGGGGTGTCGCCCCCTGCTTGTTCTAATCAACCAGACATCCTTAATGGGTGTTTGGTTTTGATTTTTATTCAAAATTAATAAGATAGTTTCAATTCTTACAACTTAGGCCCTTCCACTTTTTCAACTTATAGATTAGTTGCTTTTAACCCTATTATAAGCTATTTCTGAACTTGTAACTAACTAGGTTAAAATTCCTAGTTAGTAAATTCTCGTTTATTTATACTTTACAACTCTAATATAAAGTTTTATATTTTCGGGGTGTTACAAGTACGCTAGCAAATCGCATGAAACTCGATGTGTACTCGCTACTCGCAACTCTCAATCGAAATCGCTGCTGTGAAAGATAGGTGAATACGTGCAATCTATGTAGGTCAATACGTGCAAAATATAGTTGAATACATGTTTTCGTGCCTATGTGGACTACGTGCTTATGTGCTTCTGTGCTTATGTGACTATGTGGATTTTGTGCCTACGTGATTTTGTGTCTTGATGTGTTCATGTGCTTTATAAAGTAGATCTTTGTGAATTCTCCAGACTATACTAGGGTTAATCGAAATTGTGTTTGAGTCCTGTGACGATGTCTGTTGCAGACAATGTCATCATTTGGATCACGCACTGCTCACTCCGCTCGCCGAAACCATGAAGACAAACGCATTGCTGCACTGGTAAACAAATGGTGAAAGTCATACCGCAAATTGTTAGTGAGCTGAACGAAAATGCCAACAAATCTTCATAAGAATCCAGGACAGATTCTCCTAAAGCGACTTTTAGCTTCAAGTAGTTCAAAGCCTGCGGTCCAAAAGAATTTACCAGCAAAGATGGGCCTACGACCATGTTCCAATGGTTTGATTCAATCGAAGTCACCCTGCGCCAGAGTGGCTGTCCGGAAAACCTTTGAACTGTTAACGCCACCGGCATCTTCCAATCCCGAGCTCTAGATTGGTGGACGGCCAAGAGAAACAAACGAGGGAACGATGCAGCTTTTGGGCTGACGTGGGACGAGTTGAAGGACATTATGATGCAAGAGTTCTGCCCTCCCCATGAAATCCAAAAGCTAGAGGACGAATTTTGGCATACAAGCAGGATGGCGGAGATAACGCTGGTTTAACTGCTCGCTTCAAGCAGCTAAGTATCATCTGTCTGGGGCAAGTTACTACACCCGAGATTACGATCAAGAAGTATATCCGCGCTCTGCCGGATTGTATTACAGACTTTGTTTAGGCTGCAAAGACGACAACTATTGAGGAAACCTACCTGCTCGCCCCTGAGATTAACGATAAGTGTGTCAGGGCTGGTTATTTCGATAAAGCCTCCAAGAATCTGCACCAAGCCATTGCTGCTCCCACCGCTGAAACCGCCGCATCGCAATCTTCAAAGTCCTCCCGCCGCAAGAGAAAGAACAACAGCTCCAGCAACAAGAACTATGCAGTTACTGCCGCACCACTCCAAGCTGTACTGGCTCAACCGCAACCTCAACACCGCCAAGTAGCGGCGCCTGTGGTCAATGCACCGCCTGCCAAGCGTGCATACACTGGACCACACCCGCTCTTCCCTACTTGTACCTATCATCACCCGGTTGGTATCGCATGTCGATTCTGTGTTCACTGCAACGTGTACGGCCATTTCACCGTAACTGCCGTACCGCTCCATGCCAAGCTCCAGCACCAGTTCAAGCTCAAGCTCCTGCTCTACCAGCTCTGCAAGGACAGCAAGCAGCTCCTGCACCCGCTGCTCACGCAAGAGCTTGCTTTGCGTGTGGTGATCCCAACCACTTCGCAAACGTCTACCCCAACAGAGTGGTTAAGCAAGAGCCACAGGAGCAGCAGCAGCAGCCAGCACCGCATCAGCACCAACAACACCAACAGCAGCAGCAGCATCCAGCTCAGCAAGCAGCCCGCGGGCACGTCTTCAACATTAACGCCTGCCAAGCTCAGGCAGACAACAACGTGTTTAATGGTACATTTCTCGTAAATGGTATATATGCTTCGTGTTTATTTGATACTCGAGCCAATAATTGTTTTATATCATGCGAATTCGAAAGGCTCCTAAACCGTAAACGCGTTAAAATCCCATCAACATTCGACGTGGAAGTTGCCACCGGAAGAACCGTCACAGTTAGTTCCGTTCTGCGTGACTGTACTCTCGATCTCAACGGTCACGTCTTCCCGATCAATCTTATCCCGATGCAACCTGGTAGCTTTGATGTCATAGTAGGTATGGACTTCCTTCCAGAAAATCATGCCGAAATTGTTTGCTTCGATAAAATGATTCGTTTCTCCCTCGCGAACGGTGATCAATTGTGTGTTTATGGTGAAGTCGCTTCGAAGAAGTTACAACTCATGTCATGTGTCCAAGCGGGCAAGTATCTCCGTAAAGAATACCAAGCTTTATTGGCACATATCGTAGTAGCGAAGGAAAAGGAAGGAAAGACTCGAGTGAAAGATGTTCCCGTTGTTTGCGAATTCCCCCAACGTGTTTCCTGATGATTTACCTGGTTTACTCCCACTCGTGATATCGATTTTTGAATCGACCTCGTTCCTGGAGAAAATCCTGTTGCTAGAGCGCCTTATCGTCTCGCTCCTTCTGAAATGCGTAAACTCTCGAGTCAGCTCCAGGAACTACTTGATAAAGGCTTCATTCACCCTAGCACCTCTCCTTGGGGCGCGCCTATCTTTTTCGTCAAAAAGAAGGACGGATCGTTCTGGATGTGCATCGACTACAGGGAATTGAATAAGCTTACTATCAATAATCGCTATCCCTTGCCTCGAATCGATGATTTATTTGATCAGTTACAAGGTGCTACGTGTTTCTCGAAGATCGATCTACGCTCAGGCTATCACCAGTTACGAATTCAGGAGGAAATATACCCAAAACCGCTTTTCAAACACGCTATGGTCACTACGAGTTCGTTGTTATGCCTTTGGGTTTGACTAACGCTCCCGCAGTCTTTATGGATCTAATGAATCACATGTGTAAACCCTTCCTCGACCGCTTCGTCATCGTATTCATCGATGATATCCTGATCTATTCCTAGTAAAAAACCGAACACTCGCAACATCTACGTTTGGTTCTTGAGTTACTCCAGGGAAACCGTCTCTATGCCAAGTTCTCCAAGTGTGAATTCTGGCTTGAGGAGGTTCAATTCCTCGGTCACATCGTCAATAGTCAAGGAATTCATGTCGATCCTGCGAAGATCGAAGCTGTTAAGAGTTGGGTTACACCAAGGAACCCGTCCGAAGTTTGTTCTTTTCTCGGATTAGCGGGTTACTATCGCCAATTCATCGCTGACTTTTCGAAAATCGATGTGCCTCTCACCTCGCTTACGCATAAGGACAGCCCTTTTGTTTGGGGAACTGAACAAGAGGAAGCCTTTCAAACTCTCAAAGCTATTCTTTGCAAGGCTCCCGTGCTTTCACTGCCCAACGGAAATGACGATTTCGTAGTCTACTGCGATGCCTCTAACCTTGGTCTTGGTTGTGTTTTCATGCAACGGGACAAGGTTATCGCGTACGCCTCTCGACAGCTCAAGATCCACGAGAAGAATATTCAACCCACGACCTCGAGCTGGGTGCAATTATTTTTGCATTAAAGATTTGGCGACACTACCTTTACGGTACCAAGTGTACGGTCTTCACCGACCACGAGAGCCTACAACACATCTTTAACCAGAAAGAGCTGAATATGCGCCAACGTCGATGGGTTGAACTCCTCAACGATTACGACTGTGAGATTCGTTACCATCCAGGCAAAGCAAACGCCGTCGCCGATGCTCTCAGTCGACAAAGCTATTTGCATAGCATTCGTGATTCTCAAGCCCAGCATAGTCTCGAAGCTCTCATCCGCGATGCCCAACATGCTTGTTTTATTGAACGTACTTTGAAGAAAGAAAGGATCATCAATAATGGCGAACAACTGGTGAATAAATCGAATGGTATCTTCCATTATCTAGACCGAATTTAGATTCCCAAGCGTACCAATTTGCGACAAATTCTACTAGACGAAGCCCACAAATCTCGGTATTATATTCATCCCGGTGCCGATAAGATGTACCAGGACCTTCGCTACAAGTACTGGTGGCCGGGTATGAAGAAAGATATCACTATCTATGTTTCGAAGTGCCTGACTTGCTCGAAAGTCAAGGCCGAACAGCAAAGACCCTCTGGCTTACTTGTCCAACCCGAGATCCCTATGTGGAAATGGGAGAGTATAGCTATGGATTTTATAACGAAACTTTCGCGCACGCCATCAGTCACGATAGCATCTGGGTTGTCGTTGACCGCCTGACTAAATCCGCTCATTTTCTGCCAATACGAGAAGACTTTAAGGTGGAGAAATTAGCCCGGATCTACACCGATGAAATCATCTGTCGACACGGGACGCCTCGTGACATCATCTCTGACCGCGACGGTCGGTTTACCTCGTGTCTTTGGGAAACGTTTCAATGTGCTATAGGTAATACTCTTAATCTAAGTAACGCTTTCCATCCCCAAACTGACGGTCAGACTGAAAGAACGATTCATACCCTTGAAGACATGCTTTGCTCGTGTGTCATAGATTTCGGTGGTAATTGGGACGCGCACTTACCTTTAGTCGAATTCTCGTACAATAACAGCTATTACTCTAGCATCCAAATGGCACCATTTGAGGCATTATACAGAAGAAAATGTCGATCGCCTATTGTGTGGCATGAGATCGGGGACGCACAAATTACCGGTCCTGAGCTGTTGCAGAAACGACTGACAAAATCCTCCAAATTCGAGACATTTTACTGAAAGCTTGGAGTCGTCAGAAAAGTTATGCCGATAGATGCCGCAAGCCCCATGAATTTGACGTTGGCGATCACGATCACGTACTCCTAAAGGTTGCACCTTGGAAGGGGGTGATCAGATTCGGCAAGAAAGGAAAGCTCGCGACACGATATGTTGGACCCTTTAAAATTCTGGAAAGGATTGGCAAAGTGGCCTACAGACTCGAACTACCGGAGGAACTTAGTAATGTCCACCCGACTTTCCCCGTTTCGAACCTCAGAAAGTGTCTAGCCAACCAGGAATTACATCTCCCTCTTGAGGATTTACAAGTGGATGAAACATTACACTTCGTGGAGAAGCCTGTCGAGATCATGGGCCGAGAAATCAAGGTGCTCCGACGCTCACGCATTCCCATTGTGAAGGTTCGCTGGGAAGGCAAACACGATGCTGAGTTCACCTGGGAACTCGAAAGTGACATGAAGGCGAAGTATCCGCAACTGTTTGTTACGCCTGCTTCTTAAATTTCAGGACAAAATTTCCTAAAGTAGGGGAGGCTGTAACAACCCGTGTTTTGAAAATCAAAGTACAAGTCAAAGTCAAAGGAAGAAAAGATTGCTAATTACGATCTGTCACTCCTTGCTTAATTACTGATTTGTACTTCTTGACTTGTAATCGAACTCTATTATTTGTTTGCTTGAGTTGTATTATGTGGAGTATCTAAAACAAATAGAGGTTTAATCGCTAATCGACTAATCACATCTGATGTGTGTAAAATGCAACATATAAATTACATCAAATGAGGCATAAAACTAACCCTTTTTTAGTACTAATATTGGAAAAAGAGTGTTTTTGTCTTCCTTTTGTATTTTCAGGATTAAATGAGCTCAAAAACACAAAAGAAGCAAAAAGACAGCTAAATCCAACATAAATACAAGAAAAGGAACATTAGTGGATTGCCCGAACCCTCAACGGCACCTTCCAAAGCAAAATAGAGAAAACAGAAGGCTGAACACGCCCCGTGCTCAGCCAGCACGGGGCCGTGCCCAAGAAGCAGCAGAAAAGACAAATCTATAGAAGCTTCTATTGCCCACCACGGGCCGTGCTCAGCGGACACGGGGGGCGTGCCGAAAGTACTGCAGGCGCATTAATTGTAATTGCGAATTACAATTAATGAAGAGAGAGAGTGTCAGACGGGCACGGGGCCGTGCCCAGCGAACACGGGGCCGTGCCCAGGCTTCTGTTCAGCCTATAAATAGGAGTGCTTGGTTTCATTGCAACTCATCCCTTGGCACACCACCTCTCTCACACTTCATCCACCACCCACCACCATCACAACACCATCATCCACCACCATCATCCATTGTCCATCATAGAGTGTGTGAGTCGTCTCGGGATCCAAGATTGATCGTAAGAGTTCTTGACAATCAAGGCCATGTTTTCCTAAGTCTCTTACATCACTTGGTGAAGACAAAGTGTCTAGTATAATACTTTTTATTTCTAATCTTTTGCACTTTTTATTTGGTTTTGTATTAATGACTTTAATAACTAGTTACTTATGTTGAAGGTGATCTTTCCTTATCGTTTGTCCGTGGTGTCTTGGCATTATTTTACTGTCTATATAAAATAAAGGATTTTCACCATTCATATCTCCACGGTCTATATGGAGGTATGTTGGCTACCTGGTAGGGGGTTAAGGGAACGGTTTGGTAAAGGTCTTGCCATTGTTCAGCGTTTAGAGGTCCTGCAATGGACCCGGGTCAAATTTAGTAGGACCTCCTTCAATACTTCACGGTATTGGATGGCGGGGGTCCAAACTCTTTGATCCCCTCATAAGTTAACTACTATTAATACTATAACCCGGCTATTTAAGACTGTATCCCTGCTGACTCAGACTACTTAGTCGAGGGTAACGTCACCGCCAAAAGCGGGGCCTACCACAATACTGCATTAATAACTTAATTCATTATCTTCCAATAATCCACCCCTTTAGGATTGTATCCCTGCTGACTCAAACTACTGGGGTGAGGGTAATGTCACCTTCAAAAGAGGGGCCTACTACAATAACTAAGATAATCTCTTAATTATGTGCAAAAGTGCGGAAATAATCAAAGGTTATGCTAGATACGAGTCGGAACCAAGTGATTCATCTTGTCTATCTGTTTTTATTTTATTTTTATTTTCAGCATTTTAGTTAGTTTTTATTTTTCTTAGTTTAAAACATTTTTCTAAACTTTTATTTTTGTTAGACGTTGAGGATAAACCGGTACTAAAAGCTCTTGTGTCCTTGGACGACCTCGGTATCTTACCAACGCTATACTACACTCAACGATGGGTGCACTTGCCCATATGTGTGTTTAGTGTTAGTGAAATATCGTGTTTTATAAATTTAAAACTTGGCTAAAATAAGTGTTAAAAAGGGCTTAAAATATACACCTAAAATATACGACACTTCAACGCACATCAAGTTTTTGGCGCCGTTGCCGGGGACACAAGGATTTTAAGAAAGTTAGGAATCAACGGCCTAATCATCTTTTATTTTTTCTTTTTTATTTTTTTAGGATTTTCTTAGTTTTTCAGCTTCTGCAGAGCTCAGCACGGGCCGTGCCCGGTCAGACACGGGCCGTGCCCAGCAACCATCACTGGCAATTTTTGTTTTCTGAGTTACAGAGAGCTGAACACGGGGTCGTGTCGGTGCAACACGGGGTCGTGTCCAACTCCCAGTAACAGGGATCCAGAAATCAATTACTGCAACTCTGAACACGGGCCGTGTTCATTGAGCACGGGGCCGTGGTGAACATTCTGACCAGCGTTCTTTTCTGTTTTTATTGCAGGATTTGGAACCCAGGCGCCACATTCGAACCTCCTACGTAGTGCATGAGCTCCAGTTCTAGTAGAGACATAAAAGAACCCCTAGAAGAACCCGAGCGCTTTCTCAGAAAAAGGCTAAAAGCTAAAAATCAAGAGAAAGTTTCGGGGGACTCACTTCCAATGGCGGACCAACGTACCCTCATGGATTACCTACGGCCTACCGTAGGCAATCTTGGCGCCGCTATCAATGCCCCGAATGTCGAAGCCAACAACTTCGAACTTCGGCCGCATTTGATACAAATGCTCCAAAACTCCGCAACCTTCCACGGGCTTGCGGACGAGGATCCCCATCTACATATTACTAACTTCTTAGAAATATGTGATACCTTCCGGATCAATGGAGCATCAAATGACGCCATCCGCCTTCGAATGTTTCCTTTTTCATTAAAAGACCGAGCTAAGGCTTGGCTTAATACCCTCCCAGCTGGGTCGGTAACCACCTGGGATGAACTCGCCCAAAAGTTTTTATATAAGTATTTCCCTCCTGCTAAAACGGCTAAATTAATGACAGAAATTAATACATACTCACAAGAGGATGGGGAATCCTTATATGAAACTTGGGAAAGGTTCAAGGAGCTTCTAAGAAAGTGTCCTCACCATGGTCTAGTGATATGGCAACAAGTATCCACTTTCTATAATGGATTGTTGCCACACACAAGACAAACACTTGATTCAAGCTCCGGGGGAATCTTAGGTAATCGTCGCCCAAATGAAATATATAACCAAATTGAGGAAATTGACCAAACCAATTTTCAAAGGCACACTCCCCGAGGTAATAAATCTATTGCCACGGGCGCCCATAAGGTTGATGAAAGCACTTCTTTACAAGCCCAAATCGAGGCCCTCTCTTCAAAAATCAAAAGGCTTGAAATGACAAAAACGGCCTCGGTTATGGCTTGTGAAGGGTGTGGTGGGTCACATGAAAATTGGAGTTGTATGAAAGATTTAGATGAACAAACTGAAACGGTAAACTACATGGATAATAGACCTAGGCCGTCGGGTCCTCCAACGGGTACCTACAACCAAGGATGGCGTAACCACCCAAATCTTGGTTGGAGAGATCCCGGAAATAGTAGTAACCAACAAAACCAACGAACTAATTTTCAACAACCACAAAATTTTCCTCAACAACAAGGTGGAAGAGAAAGGCTTGAAGATACCATATCTCGCCTCATCTCTGACACTGAAAAGAAGAACTCGGATCGATTCCAACAAATGGAATCGAATTTCAGAAACTAACAAGCTAGTATTCAAAACGTTGAAAAACAATTAAATCAACTAGCTCAAAATTTCTCCGAGAGACCACAAGGCGCATTACCCAGTAATACCGAACCAAACCCAAAGGCACAAGTCCATCTCATCACATTACGAAATCGAACCGTGGGTCCTGAGGATGCTCCATTGCAGCCAAATGGAAGAAGTCATTCTGACCAGCCTATGACTCCTCCTACACCAGAAAAGGCTTCTATACCAAATCAGGAGCCCACCAAGAATCCTCCAATCCCATACCCCGGTAGGTTAAATCGTCAAAAGACCGATGAGCAATTCGCAAAGTTCGAAAGCTTACTAAAACAATTGCATGTTAATATTCCTTTTATTGAGGTCCTAACCCAAATGCCTAAATATGCAAAATTCATGAGGGATTTCCTCACTCACAAAAAGAAAATTGAATCGTTGCAATTAGTTAACCTAGGCGAAGAATGCTCAGCTCTAGTACTCAACAAACTTCCACAAAAGAAAATCGATCCCGGGAGCTTCACAATCCCTTGTTCGATTGGGAAGTCCCCCGTCCGAAATGCTTTAGCCGATCTTGGGGCTAGCATCAACCTCATGCCCACCTCAATGTTCAAGCGACTCGGCCTAGGAGCAACAAGCCCTACAAAGATGAGCATACAACTCGCCGACAGGTCCGTAAAGTTTCCACATGGGGTCATCGAAAATTTGCTAGTCAAGGTCGACAAATTCGTTTTTCCAACCGACTTTGTTATCCTAGACATGGAGGAAGACACCGAGGTTCCCCTCATCCTCGAGAGACCATTCTTAGCCACCGCTCAAGCAGTGGTGGATATGAATGACGGAACTCTAACATTGAAGTTTGGGGATGAGGAAGTGAAATTTGAATGTGGAAAGAGAGTAGAGGAAGAAGATCCGGTCAACTACATGAAGGTCATAGACTCAAGCTTGGATGACGCTCTCCGACGGTGTAACATGGGATGCAATACATCCCACTTGGGTAACATATGACCAGGCATTGGGTATAGCCATGGACCCTTATAAACGTGGCGCACCATGGAGGCATTCCACGGAACTATCCTTAGTTTAATTTAGATTAGTTTTTATGTTTTCTAGTTAGTTTAATTTTCAGGAATAAAACACACTCATGGTGGTAAAGGATGAAAAGGGAAACGAGAAAAATGATCCCCTGCACAAGAACGAGGCAACCCGACAATTTTCTCCCTTTCAGAAGGTTCAACACGGGCCGTGCCCAACCAACACGGCCCCGTGTCGAACCACCTGCAGAAAACGCCCAGTACAGGTAACTGGACACGGGCCGTGTTCACCCAACACGCCCCCGTGTCCAGACTTCTGTTTCTCTTATTTCAATTTTGTTACTGGCACTTGAACACGGGGCCGTGCCCGGATAACACGGGGCCGTGTTCAGTGCCCAGTAACACAAAATTTTGCTTTTTAAACACTAATTTACACATCTAATCAACCTAAAAATTTATTTTTGGGACACATTGAGGACAATGTGTAATTTAAGTGTGGGGGGGATGCTAAAACCTTGAATTTTGCAAGTCCTAAATACAAGCCTTACACAAAACTCTATTGGAACCGCTAATCACCCCAAATTTTTTCAAAAATTTCAATTTTTTTTTTTACTTGTCTAAGTTTAACTCGGGAAATTCAAGCTCTCAAAAAGGTTATATTTTTACAAATTTACAACCGATAGCGTAGTGATAAAAAGAACCAACATAAGAAAATTATGAAAAGGCATGACAAACTTATTTAAAATTTGATTATATATACTTGATCACATAAAAACCCATTTCCACAAAAGTGAGTTTTGAGCCTTTATTGAGCACACAATTTCATATCATTTTACTAAATGCTCATTTTTCGTTTCTTGTGTGAATAGCCGCTTGGTTCTTACGACTCTAGAACTTGCCATGACAATACATTCCCGGTCCTTATCAACTTAAACCCGAGTAAGTAAATGATGGAGGCATTAGGACTAACATTTTTTTTTCTACACCATTATTTTTCTTTTTCTTTTACCACCTACCCAAAAATCCCCCTAGTTAGCCCCTTTGAGCCTAAACCTTTTCGTTTCATCACCCAAAACAAAAACCCTTTCACCCACACCTTTTTTATTTTTAACCCTTTATTTTAGTAACAAGTTCGGTTCTTCGAAAAAAAAAAAATGATGAAGCAAAAAGAAAATAAACAAACAAAGTAATCAAAAATAACTTTGTTTGAATAAAAGCTTCATAAAAATAAAAAGTTGCAAAAATACGAGAACCGACACTTGTTACGCTTTTTAGCCTTTTTTTTCTAACCACTAACCCAACCACCTACCTTTAACCCTAGCCAACCCTTAACCCACAAAGTCCTCTTGATATCTACAAAGGTATAAAAGTTAAAAATGAGGAGGATTGATTTCTTGGCAAGCCTATGGTAGGAATAAGTTCCGTGCCGCTCTCGAGTGATTCACTAAAAATACACCTTCGGCCGAGTGTGAGTGATTTCCCCGCGAGGTATGTGAACTTGTATATAAATAGAATTTTAAAAAGGCATGTTATGCCCAAATAAGTAATTTCTTTTATGAACAGTTCTAAATAAATCATTACGAATAGGAGTGTAAATAAATAAAAATAAAACCCCAAAAAGATCTTGGAAATCCCGACACTCTATGACAAGTCCAAAACCTTCTCTTCTACCTATTCCATTTGGGAGTGTAAGCCAAATATTAAAGAGTTTTGCTTGAGGACAAGCAAAAGTTCAAGTGTGGGGGTATTTGATGTGTATAAAATGCAACATATAAATTACATCAAATGAGGCATAAAACTAACCCTTTTTTAGTACTAATATTGGAAAAAGAGTGTTTTTGTCTTCCTTTTGTATTTTCAGGATTAAATGAGCTCAAAAACACAAAAGAAGCAAAAAGACAGCTAAATCCAACATAAATACAAGAAAAGGAACATTAGTGGATTGCCCGAACCCTCAACGGCACCTTCCAAAGTAAAATAGAGAAAACAGAAGGCTGAACACGCCCCGTGCTCAGCCAGCACGGGGCCGTGCCCAAGAAGCAGCAGAAAAGACAAATCTATAGAAGCTTCTATTGCCCACCACGGGCCGTGCTCAGCGGACACGGGGGGCGTGCCGAAAGTACTGCAGGCGCATTAATTGTAATTGCGAATTACAATTAATGAAGAGAGAGAGTGTCAGACGGGCACGGGGCCGTGCCCAGCGAACACGGGGCCGTGCCCAGGCTTCTGTTCAGCCTATAAATAGGAGTGCTTGGTTTCATTGCAACTCATCCCTTGGCACACCACCTCTCTCACACTTCATCCACCACCCACCACCATCACAACACCATCATCCACCACCATCATCCATTGTCCATCATAGAGTGTGTGAGTCGTCTCGGGATCCAAGATTGATCGTAAGAGTTCTTGACAATCAAGGCCATGTTTGCCTAAGTCTCTTACATCACTTGGTGAAGACAAAGTGTCTAGTATAATACTTTTTATTTCTAATCTTTTGCACTTTTTATTTGGTTTTGTATTAATGACTTTAATAACTAGTTACTTATGTTGAAGGTGATCTTTCCTTATCGTTTGTCCGTGGTGTCTTGGCATTATTTTACTGTCTATATAAAATAAAGGATTTTCACCATTCATATCTCCACGGTCTATATGGAGGTATGTTGGCTACCTGGTAGGGGGTTAAGGGAACGGTTTGGTAAAGGTCTTGCCATTGTTCAGCGTTTAGAGGTCCTGCAATGGACCTGGGTCAAATTTAGTAGGACCTCCTTCAATACTTCACGGTATTGGATGGCGGGGGTCCAAACTCTTTGATCCCCTCATAAGTTAACTACTATTAATACTATAACCCGGCTATTTAGGACTGTATCCCTGCTGACTCAGACTACTTAGTCGAGGGTAACGTCACCGCCAAAAGCGGGGCCTACCACAATACTGCATTAATAACTTAATTCATTATCTTCCAATAATCCACCCCTTTAGGATTGTATCCCTGCTGACTCAAACTACTGGGGTGAGGGTAACGTCACCTTCAAAAGAGGGGCCTACTACAATAACTAAGATAATCTCTTAATTATGTGCAAAAGTGCGGAAATAATCAAAGGTTATGCTAGATACGAGTCGGAACCAAGTGATTCATCTTGTCTATCTGTTTTTATTTTATTTTTATTTTCAGCATTTTAGTTAGTTTTTATTTTTCTTAGTTTAAAACATTTTTCTAAACTTTTATTTTGGTTAGACGTTGAGTATAAACCGGTACTAAAAGCTCTTGTGTCCTTGGACGACCTCGGTATCTTACCAACGCTATACTACACTCAACGATGGGTGCACTTGCCCATATGTGTGTTTAGTGTTAGTGAAATATCGTGTTTTATAAATTTAAAACTTGGCTAAAATAAGTGTTAAAAAGGGCTTAAAATATACACCTAAAATATACGACACTTCAACGCACATCAACATCACTATCGCATTCGCTACTCGAATTATAGGTTATGGATATTGATTTACGTGCGTGTGCTACTAGGTGTTACTTGTGCATGTTATGTTTATGTCGAGGTGTTTAATCGCAAATGCAATCTCAATTCTATCGCAACGCAATCTAATCGCAAACGTTAGACGCAAGTTATTTATAGTGATTGTATGTTAGATATAGTAGTTAGGTTATTTGTGTAACTAACGGGTAATACTACCGTATCACTCACTCGAAACGCATCGCAACGCTCAACACGCAAAACGGGACATCGAAACGCAACTCGACGGAGCCAATTGATCGAATGACCATTCGATCGAATGGTCATCCGAACGGATGACCATCCGATCGGATGGCCATCCGATCGAGGTGCCATCCGATCCGTCACCTGTGCTCCTCCTTCCTCTTATGCTATCGTTAACTGTTCAGGCTAATCCCTCAGCGCTCCCTTCAATTAAAGAGAGTGTTTAGTTACTAAACACGATCTGTGAGTATACTTGATCCCTTTTTGCTTTCAGCACTTTTGGGTGTTACATATGTTACTTATATCAAATCATATCGAACACACAACGCAAACACTTTTATACGCTAACCGTTATTGCATGTTATACATGTTACTCGATGAATGCTTGTATGTTATGTTTACACATTGATTGTTGCCTGACACCTTAGCAACGATAGTACTATTTTTTGGACCCAGCACCTGTCGTGGACAGGGGTTGTTAAGGGATTTTCTCGCATGTCACAGTGGTGATATGTGTTGCACATTCTTCAACTCGCAGCCACATCTGTGCATATTTCATTGTCGATAACCTACTTACTTCACATTATACATGTTACATGTTGGTTATGCATAAACGCTTTCGAATTCTATTAATACTATTAAACTTGTATGCTCACCTTTACACTATGTGTATTGACCTCTATTTTAACGTATGTGACAGGTGTTTGAGATGCTAGGATGTTGCTTGCTTTCATGGAAACGAGTAGGAGAGTCTAGAAACAAACAAACAATTTAAATCTGAGTTGTCGGAACATTTATTTGTCTATGAGATATCTATGTCTGTAATAACTGTTTTACTTTGATGAGTTATGGTATGGGACATGATGTTAATTATCTGGTAATTTAGTTGTTATGGATTACTCCTGGACAATCTGTTTCGCTCAGTGCCGCGCCCCGATGTTTCTGCCATCGGTTGGGGTGTGACACTTTAATTCAAAAATCGTATTTAAAAATCCAACCATTAATAAAAAATCGAACCCTAAATCAAATACAACAACGTAAGATTTTTATTCACAAATCTCCTTCTCCCTTCTGCGATTTCATATCTGCTGTTTATGGAAGTTCTGAACTGTAACAGTATCGATCGACCGTCTATATAATTGTAACAACCCCACTTTCCGGGTCAAGGTCAAAGGAAAGTCAAAGTACAAGTCAAAGTCAAAGTCAACGTCAGGTCTTGCTTAGATCTGACATTTCTTGCTTAATTATTGCTTGTACTAGCAGACTCGATAATTGATATTTGTTAATTAGCGTTATTTTAAACTACGAATTAGTAATATGTGAAGTAACAATGCGATAAACGCAACTAAACGCTATTCTACTAAACGCTAACACACAGCTACCGCATCGCAATTCGAATCGCAGTTATGGTTATTGTTCTATGTATGTGTGTTATTATGTGCTTTACTTGTGTGTGCTGAATATATGTTTTGGGATGATATTCGCAAACGCAATCGCAACTCTATCGCGTCGCATCGCAACCCGAAAAGCAGAGTACTTTTATGATTGTTATGCTGATTATGTTATGTGTGTAACTAATGTGTAATACTATCGCATCTCTTACTCGCAACTCGCTTAAACGCAACGCAACGCACAACGCACGAAGTGAAAGTTAGAAAACTAACCCGCGCGAACCAACCGACCGAACGACCAACCAGTCGAATGGACATCCGACTGGATGACCATCCGATCGAATGGCCATCTGATCAAATGGCTGTCCGACCCAATCACCCTACACTGCCTTTCACCCATTCACTTATAAATACCTCTCCTGTCACATCAATTGTTCATTGATGTGACAGCCCCGTCCGACCAGCGCACTCTTAAGCCCTCTTCTCCTGATTTCTCGCGATTCTTGTAAGTTTTCACCTAAATCTTGTACTTCCATCTTCATTACACACTTTCTCATCATCTTCACCATCAAATCACTACTTTTCACCGCGAAATCACCCGATTTGGGCTGTTTTAAGGTGATGTCATCACGAGTTCCGGCGAACACTGTTGAATGACCCCATCTCATCAAGAACAGTTCAGATCTAAAAGATTTCTACATGTTTTTACACTGATTTTGTCTAAATCTAAACATTTAACAGCTGTTTCAAATCTTTCTTCAACATTCATCACTTTTTACTCGAAAATCGACGGAATCCAGACTCGTTCGGGTGTCCTACTCGTACTCCAGTAGAGAATCGGTCCGAGAACGGATTACTATCGAAGAGACGACCGATTCACGGGTCGAACATGAAACTTCACCTTAAACAGTTGAGTCTGATCGAACGGGGTGATTCCCATCCGATCGACTAAGCTAAAGTTGGTGTTATTTCCGTTGTTTGACACGTAGTCATACCGTCTTTGGTTAAACCGCAAACTTTTCAACCTAACTGATTTTACAAAGTTTTGAACCCAAAAAGTTGCTCGATCGAATAGCCATCCGTTCGGACGACCATATGATCAAACGGCTATTCGACCAGGTGACTGGTGAACTTCAACACTTAAACAATTTTCAAAACGTCAATGAATATCAACTTTTTCACTCGAATCGCCATTCGATAGAATGGCCATCTGTTCGGATGACCATCCGACTGGGTGACTTGACAAATAAAGCTACTTCACACTTTTCAAAATGCTACAACGAAAACTTCAAAGTTCAAAACATTTCACAAGCACACTCACTCCATCGAACGACCCTCTGACCGAATGGTCATCCGTCCGGATGACCATCCGTCGAGACGATCAACCGATCGGACCATCATCCGATTACCTATCTCCCCGACACACTGTTACGCACTGTTCAACGCTTACATTATCGTTCTCTGATCAGGCTAACCTCTCAAGCGCTCCCTTCAATCCAAGGAAGTGTTTATTTACTAAACACGCTCTGTGAGTAAACTTGAACCCTTTTTGCTTTACGCACTTTTGGGTGTTACATACGTTACTTATATTAAATCACATCGAACACACAACGCAAACACTTTTAATGCTAACCGCTCTCGCATGTTATACGTGACTCGATGAATGCTTGTATGTTATGTTTACACAATGTTTGTTTTCCTGACACCTTAGCAACGATAGTACTATAGTTTGGACTCAGCACCTGTCGTGGACAGGGGTTGTTAAGGGTTTTACTTCACATGGTCACAGTGGTGATAATGTGTTGCGCATTCTACAACTCGCAGTCATGTCGGTTGCATACTACATTGTCGATAGCTTACTTGCTTCACATTTCTACGTGTTACATGCTGGTTATGCGTAAAACGATTTCGTTATACTATATGCCAATAAACTTGTATGCTCACCTTTAAACTATATGTATTGACTTTATTTTAACGTATGTGACAGGTGTTTAGGATGCTTTGCTGTGCTTGTTTGATGAACGAAGTAGATGGTCTAGAAACGCCATTCAATAAAAATATGAGTTGTCGGAACAATTATTTGTCTTTGAGAACAATGTCTTTAATAACTATTTATGCTTTATAAGTTTATGGTATGGGACATGAACATTAATTATATTGCCACTAATAGTGTTATGGATTCTCTTGGACAATCTGTTTCGCTCAGTGCCACGCCCCGATGATTCTGCCATCGGTTGGGGTGTGACAATAATAAGATGATGAAGGATGAACATTATAATATGCGAAATACATATTGAACATGCGAAAAACAATTGAAAAACAAAAAGAAAGGTTATTTTTTTATTATGTGCGAATTCTTGTTGTAGACACATGCGATTTTAAAAAAGGTGATACTGTTTGAGGTTTGTTGTAGTGTGCGAATTCTTGTTTTATACACATGAGATTTTAAAACAAGGTGATACTGTTTGAGATTTCTTATAGTATGCGAATTCTTGCTTTATACACATGCGATTTAAAAAAAAAGGTGATAATGTTTGTGGTTTGTTATAGTGTGCGAATCCTTTATCGAATCGCATGCGATTTAAAAAAAATGATGTAGATGATTTCATTTAACTTTGTACACGTTCATTGAATTGCAGAAATAAGAAATTATGAATTGATAATTAAAATAAATATAAATTTACTATTTTATATTAAAAAATGAATTTAATACCGATGTGACTGTAATGTGACATGTAATGATCAATTTTAACATAAATACTAGTGAACTTACCATCCTACCTACATAGTAAATTTACTATTTTAATATAAAATACCCAGGGATAACGAACCTTCCATAATAAGACACCGATCACAAACACACACAAAAATGTCATCTGAAGATTCAGAACAAATAAAAAACATTGCAATAAAGAAACTATTGTCAACTCGCACGTTGACAGAAATAAGCACCGATGTCAACTCTTCTCACTTGATTCTTGATGTGCAGGAGAAGATTCTTGCAGAAATCAAGAAAAATCATAGGACGTGGGAGTAACTATTTGAAGAACAACCATCAAGCTTCAGAGATGCAGCATTGGATAACATAAGGGAAGAATCTCGAGCTGATGACTTAGCCTTCTCTTTCCTGAAAGATGCTCTAAAGACAGTGAAAGAGAAGATGGAGTATAGCTCGGCTGAACGTGAAAAAATCTTTGCTGCTTCAAGTAACTAGGTTAACCTTCATCTTTTTATTGCCTTTTGTTGTGTTAAACAAATACTTTATATTTATGTTTTCTGTACATATTTTAAAACATCTTATGCTTACGTATTATATAAATCGCATGAATGAATGATAACTCAGAATCGCATGTCATAAAATGAAAAACACAATAAAATCGCATGGTAAACTACTTTTAAACTGATGCATATAAATCGCATGTTTACATACTAAATCACATGTTTGTATAATAAAAAATCATCTGTATTAAAATCGCATGTTTCTCGTGTAAAATCACATGTATAATTAAAAAAATTAATCTTCCTCATCTGAAACCTCTTCCCACTCATCTTCTTCACTGCCATCATCACTCCCTCCACTGTAATCTTCGAACTCATCTTCCTCTTCATCGTCTTCGACCTCTTTGGCTTTGTGCATGGGATCTTTTTCAATCTGGACTCCCTTCATCTTCTTTTGTTGTTTGTCTTTCAGTATCTCGCAAGTCCGAATATCATGACCTTTTTCGTTGCATACACTACATGTCCTTGACCTTTTCCCTTTGCGGCTGATCATTTGTTCCTTCTTCGATTTACTCCTTTTATGCGAGCCACGACCTTTGTTTCTTATACCAGCGGGCACACAGACAGTAGGAGGTGCATTAGTTACTAGTTGTTGATAACCAATCAACTTTGAAAACCGGTCAAACTTTGGATCAAGCTACTTGGTTGTATGACTCTGATCAACTTTTTCTTTAATCTGCTTCATTTGATCCCTGACTAAAACAAGTTGATCAAGGTCAGAAATCAAATTGCTAACCAAATACTCCCCTGTGTACATGATTTCGCGAGCAATCTGTTTTGCCTTGTATTGCTCATCCTTAGCATCAACCTTTACATCAAACGTGGTGTTTAATTCATTCGGAACCACATCCTTTGTCCATCTCTTCATAACATATTTGTTTGGTATTTCTTTAACACCAAACATCTTGAAAAGAAAATAGATGTGTTTACATAGCAGCCCATACTGTTCAAAACGCAAACAACTACATTATGCAGTTACATCATTTTCAAGATTCTTGAAACACACCTACAGAAAAAAAAAAAAACAAAAACAAAATTAAAATCGCATGTGTACATGAACAATTTCGCATGTCTAAAAATCATTTTCTTGAATTAATTTAAAATCACATGCGTTCATCAAAATCGCATATTGTAAAATCATGTTCTGTATGAAATTCGCATGTGGGTTTTCAAAATCGCATGTTTTAAATATATAAGTTGTATTACCTCTAATAACCCATCTCCGTGAGCTTTAAAGTCTTTCAATGACATCCTTATTTGGGGACCCTCGATTTTAGTGTCCATCGGCAAACATTCAGTAATAGTTCCATATATCTCTGTTTGATGATCAAAGAATATAGACCTGGTGTATATCTTAGCGGCATCTTTTTCCAAAGTAGTTTTGCTCCAATTATCAGGCTCAGTATATCTTGAAATATGATCATTCTTTCTGTGATTGAACCTTTGGACATCCATTGCATCCTCAAAATGATTCATAAACTCTACAAGAGTGAGTTGTGAATTCCCCACCTGGCAAAAAATATGGTTCTCGCTCTCTGATCTCGAAGTTGTTCGCATAAGTCCAGACATTGGCTCTTGTCGGTAAAAAGCCGGAATCTACATGCATCTCATCGAAAACATATCATCAATCCATTTATTTTGTGTGAGACCGTACTCAATCATTACCAACTTCCACTATCTCTCAAATTCTTCTGGCTCAATGGAATCAGTCCATACAATATCGCATATCTTCCTTTTAAAGTCATCATTGTTGCACAACTTATGTCCAACCTATACCGATAAATGGTTTTCATATCAACCTGTAACGAATCTATATTATAAAAAAAGGCTGACGAAAGACAATATAGCATGCTATACCTTATCTGCCACTTTTTCATTATGTGCCACATGCACAATCTGTGTCTGCTGGTAGTAAAAACATCCTCCATAGCTTGTTTCATCGCAGGGTCTTGGTCTGTCACTACAACCTTTGGCTGCCGTCCAAATGACTTTACGAATGAATTGAGAAGCCATTTATAAGAGTCAATGCTCTTCGATGGCAACAACCCCAGCTCCAAGGGTTACATTTCGACAATGGTTGTCAATCCCAGTGAACGTAACAAACACCATCTTGTACCTGAAATTCAATAAAATTAAAAATTTAGTAACGTGCGAAATAAACAGTATAACATGCGAAATAGACGTTATAAACATGCGAAATAGACAATAAAACATGCGATATATTCAACACCTAATCTTCAATGAATCTTAACATGCGAAAAATATTAAAAACCATTTATGTAAAACTTACTTGTTTGTCTTGAAAGTTGCATCGAACGATATCACATCCCCGAACTCCATAAAGTTACGCTTGCATAATCCATCGGCCCAGAACAAACCAGTTAACCGTTTCTCCTCATCAAAAAAATATTCAAACGAAAAATCAACTAAATATTGTTTTTTGTCGGTCAACCTATTGATCACCATGTCAGCGTCATATTCTCCTATATAGCTGTTAATTCAATTCTTAAAGTTTTTGCAATCATCAACCGTGGCGCCAACATTCTCGAAACCACCGTAACGTTTCCTCATTATATGAAAAGCTTTGACAGGGCCAAGGTTTAGAGTGCCTAGTTCCCATATTATCTCCTCCTGGACATCTGACAATTGCCTGTACGCTGGCAGCATATGAATATCGTGTGGACATACAAACTTATGATTATGGCCATAAACGAATTTCTTGACTGTATATGATCTACCATCAACCGAGCAAATCATAAGTTGAGCTTTGCACCCATTCTAATGGTCCCCCTGTTCCTTGATTTGAATGGCTTTTTTGACTTCGAATAAGTATCGTCAATAAACAATGGCTTATGTCCCTCTTTAGAACAAACAAAATACTTAGTTTTGGTTATACCACCACTGTGTACTTCACCACCTTTCCGAGTAGAAAAAACAGCTAACTTAGCATATGTTTTGTAAAACACGTATACTTGTTCAATAGAGGTAAATTGCATTCCAACCATAGGTGTAGCTGATGGTTCAACCTCCGGAATATAAAGCCTTTCATCTATATAAATAAAAAAAAGAAACACATGCGATTTATAGGACTTGTAACATGCGATATATTAAAAACTCCATAATTTCATCATAAGAACAACTAAACGTGCGAATTGTTTGTAACAACCCGACTTTCCGCAGCCAAAGTCAAAGTACAAGTCAAAGTCAAGGTCAACGTCAGGTTTACGTTCAGATCTGACATTTCTTGTTTAACTATTGCTTGTACTCGCAAACTCGATAATCGATATATGAGTTAACGCTATTTTGAATTACGATATATTAATATGTGAAATAACAATGCGATAAACGTAACTAAACACTAATCTACTAAACGCTATCACATCGCTACCGCATCGCAATTCGAATCGCAGTTATGGATATTGTTTTACGTGTTTATGTTATTATGTGCTTTACTTGTGTGTGCTTATATGTATTTTGGGGTGTTATTCGCAAACGGAAACGCAACTCTATCGCATCGCACCTCAACCCGAAACGCAAGTTTACTTTATGATTGTTAGGTTGATTATGTTATTAGTGTAACTAATGTTTAATACTATCGCATCGCTTATTTGCAACTCGCTTAAACGTAACGAACAACATACGAAACGAAATTCGGAAAACTAACCCGTACAAGCCATCCGACCGAACGACTAACCGGTCGAATGGACATCCGATCGATGACCGTCCGATCGAACGGCTGTCCGACCCAAACACTCTGCACCGCCTTTCTCCTCTTTCCCCTATAAATACCCCTCCTGTCACATCACTGTTCATTGATGTCACAGCTCCCTCCGACCAGTGCACTGCCAAGCTCTTTTCTCTCGATTTCTCGTGATTCTTGTAAGTTTTCACTCTAAATCTTGTACTTCCTTCATCATCACAAACTTTCTCATAATTTCCACCATCAAATCTTACAATTTAATCCTGAAATCGTCTTATTTGAGGCTGATCTAGGCTGACGTCACCATGGGTTCTCAAGAACACCAAAGTGTGACCTCATCTCATCAATAACAAATCGAATCTAAAGGATTTCCACATGTTTTTCTTCTAAATCCAAACATTTAACTAGTGTTTCAAACTTTTCTTCAAACATTCCTCATTTTTCACTCAAAACCGTTAGAATCTGGATTCGTTCGGGTTCACTACTCGTTCTCCAGTGGAGACCCGATCTGAGAACAGATTTCTATCGAAGAGACGACCGATTGTGGAGACCCGATCTGAGAACAGATTTCTATTGAAGAGACGACCGATTCATGGGTTGAACATGAAACTCTGTCAAGAACAGCTGAGTCTGGTTGAACGGGGTGATTCCCGTCCGATCGGATGAGTTAGACTTGATGTGATTTCCGTTATTTGACACGTCGTCGTACCGTCTCGGTTCAACCGCAAACCTTTTAACTTAACTGATTTTACTAAGTTTTCAACCCAAAACAGTTGCTCGGTCGAATAGTGTCACAACCCCTGCCCCCTATCTGTCCCGGGAACGGGCGACCGCGAGCCTAGTTTTGGTGGTATGATTTGTTTATTATTTTGGCAGCGGAAATTACATCAGGACCGTAGTTAGAAAATATTTATCAGAGTAAATACCACACTTTTATAATATTAAACATATTGGGATAAAACCCAAGTTTTCATTACAAACATTTTCATAGGGAAAATCCTATTTTATTGAATAAAACATCTTCTTTTATTTAGGTAACTTTTATAGCCACTTTTCCAAGCCTTCAGTGCTGTCCAGCTGGCTTTCACATTTTGTTACCTGAAACGCGTTTAAAAACATTTTGCCAGTGGAAAATAATGGTGAGTGAATCCCAGTTTAATCAAGAAGAGTTTTATCCTTTAACAGTATTGAGAGCTATCACATTGTTTATTTCTACACAATTACTCATTCAGTATTGTCAATCCTGGCTGGTGGGTCATATTACACATTGGCTAACTCGTTGTCCAATGGTAACGTGTTCCACAATTTGTATACAAAACCCCAACATACCGGCAGTAATTGAAGAACTACAAAGACTCAATCACTGCTTAATCACATTGTAAAACATTTAAGGTTTTGTAAAACAGTTTACAAAAAGGAGATTACTCACAAAAAGTTTTACAAAAAGAAGGATTACTCACATTGCTGTCTTAGATTTCTTCTAAGGGTTTCTTGGTGGTTATCTATAATTTACACAATGCACACGCGTTAGTATAATAACCCTTAATATTTACATTAGTAATACCCTCCCCGAGACGGCATTCCAACGACTACGTCGGGCAGAACCTCGACAGCCTTTACCGAACCCTAGATCAATCGGGCAGCGTATCTAATACGTAACCGGGGTTATAATACTTACAACGGGGCAGAACTTCGTTAATTAGGGGGATATTATACCCGATAATTATGCCTACTATTCAAAATTTCGAGTGAGAAAAGAAGTGTGAGCGATGGAAAATGAAAGCCGAAGCCTTCTATTTATAGGGCCTGATTTCGAGTTTTACGCTGCCCGCGTAAGACGTAGCAAGGGGCTACGCGGCCCGCGAGGCTCCCTAGGGTAGGCCCTAGGGTTGCTGATTCGGATCATAGACTACACACGCGTTGTGCCACGTAGCACCTCAGGGTGCGACCCTGGTCTCGAGCTGTCGCGGCCCGCGTAGCTCAAAGGGGTGGCTTACGCGCCCCGCAAGAGACCATAAAAACATGTTTTTATTTTATTTTTAATTATATAATGTATTTTGGGCTCGGTTTTCACATACGGGGTGTATTTTAGGACATATAGGAATATTTTAATATATATTAGGGTGTCAGAAAAATTCAGGAAGGTTGTTATAAATAGCCATCTGATCGGATCGACATCCGATCGAACGGCTATTCGACGGTGATTGGGGAATTTTGACACTTAAACAATTTTCAAAACTTCAAGGAATATCAGTTTCAAATGAATCACCGTCCGAGCGAACGGCCATCCGTCCGGATGACCATCCGACCGGACGACCTGATATGTAGAAACACTTCACACCTTTTAAAATGCTACAACGAAAACTTCAAAGTTCAAACATTTCACAAACACATCCTACCAAACGAAGGAACCTATGACCGAATGGTCATCCGTTCGGATGGCTGTTCGATCACTTATCCCCCTGACGCACTGTTTAACGCACTGTTCAACGCTTACACTATCGTTCTCTGATCAGGCTAACTCTAAGCGCTCCCTTCAATCCAATACAGTTCGTGTTTAGCACTATCAACGCACCGTGAGTATACTCGATCCCTTTTTGCTTAACACACTTTTGAGTGTTACATACGTTACTTATATCAAATCACATCGACACACTACGCAACCACTTTTTATACGCTAGCCGCTCTCGCATGTTATACGTGTTATTCGATGAATGCTAGTATGTTATGTTTACACAGTGATTGTTGCATGGCACCTTAGCAACGATAGTACTATAGTTTAGACTCAGCATCTGTCGTGGACAGGGGTTGTTAAGGGCTTTTCTTCACGTGTCACAATGGTGATATGTGTTGCGCATTCTACAACTCACAGTCATGTCTGTGCATATGTCAATGTCGATAACTTACCTGCTACACATTTCTGCGTGTTACATGCTGGTTATGCGTAAATCGCTTTCGCTACTATTATGCTATTAAACTTGTAAGCTCACCTTTACACAATGTGTATTGACTTTTATTTTAACGTATGTGACAGGTGTTTAGGATGCTTCTATGTGCTGGATGTCATGGAATCAAGTTAGGTGGTCTAGAAACCCACGAATAATTTATGAGTTGTCGGAACAATATTTGTCTTTGAGAACACTATGTCGTTAATAACTGTTTTACTTTATATGTTATGGTATGGGACATGACGTTAAATATTTGGTAATTATAGTTGTTATGAATTCTCCTGGACAATTTGTTTCGCTCTGTGTCGCGCCTCGATGATTCCGCCATCGGTTGGGGTGTGACATTGTTGGACTCATAACATGCGAAAATGACCATTTTGATAAATATGATTACACATGCGATTTATGATATCATAACATGCGAAATCAACCTTTAGAAATAAACATCACATGCGAATTCACAGACCCAACACATGCGAACTTATACAATTTGCTTTCATATCAATTATCCTCTAAATGAACATTCAAAGCCTTCAAATCATATATAATAATGCAAAATCATTACTATGATTAAAAAAACACATCTACGAATAATTTAAAGATCTGAATTAACATAATTACCATTCGAATACTCATTTACACCACTTGTATTTGCATTTGGATTTGGATTTGCAGATTCAGGATTTCTCACAGACATTAACGTGTGAATAACAACAGTTTTCTAGTAGTGTATTTATTAAATGTTTATAATTTAGTCTAACATAATAACATGCCTTATATTGTTGAATCCAAGTGGAAAAAAAAAAACAAATAATAAACGTTCATGGAGAGGATAAGGATTCCGTTATTCTAAAGTTGATTTGGTATTGGTTTCTTTTTAAATGATTACGATCAATCGCTTTTAAGAATAGGCGACTTTTTGACAACTTAGCAATAATATTTTAAACCACATCTTGCAATATATAAATGAAAAGGGTTATATTTATTGTAAAAAGACTTAATGGGTATACATTATTTTAATATAGTAGGAAACTGATGTAGCGCGTGTTACGACAACGAAGAACAAACACGTTGATTCTACGAATACCCGTGTAGGTCTTTTCTCAACCCCAAAATTCAACCCAAAGGACACAGAATTTGAAGTGAAAAGTTGAGTAGTTTCAAAATTCAAGTCTGATTGTTCAAATTACTAGAGAAACACATAAATAGGGACATAAATTCGAAATGGGCCACAAAAAGGCCATAGGCCAAACACAAGCCCAAAAACAAATGTCTAAAACACTTCAAAAACATAAAAATGCAAATAACTAATAGAAATAAGCGTTTTTTGGCCCGGACAATGACCCGTAGGCGGTTTGCAGCAAGATGGAGCCCGTTCTCACGTTCGTTTCGCCTGGTCGCACACCCAAAACGGACCCCCGTAGCCCAAGTTAGAGCAATTTTAGTGAAGCCCCTTTTGTTACATGATCTTGGGCCTCCAAATAAAAGATGGTCCGCTCCTCCACACTTGGGCCCATCAGAAACTTATAATAAACATAATGGTTGCATAATATGCTAAGTGTAAGACATGGAATTAATTACAGATTTTTACACCTCACGTAAGACTCATCTTTGATTTTCGGTTATATTATGATATAAATATATTTAATAAAAATTTAGGTTTTGTTAAACAAATTATGTAAAAAATTCATAGCTTTATGTTCTTCAAAATGATAAAACACTTAGTATGTTACTTTCAGAACAAAATGACATTTAAATGAGATTTGATGCACTAGTGAGTATAACAATGTATTAACATACATTACAAACTACATCAAAACATAACAGTTTGATACACAAGTTTACGACAGTGCATCAAAATTGTATATCATACTTTGTATGCACTTTGTTATATAGTAATAGTTTTTCGGGCGCAACATAGACTGAAACTAAAGGAGATTCTATGGAAGGAGTGGAAAAAAATGTGTATTTTAATTTGGCTAAATTTTTGTTTGCTCTGGTGTAATTGTGTCTAGTAGATTTGGTTTAACTGTATCCATATAGCTACTTCTTGTATGGTTGTGTTTTAATAAGAAGTCTCGTTTTGCCGTCCATAAAAAAAAGTAATAGTTTATATTTGTGTATTAAATAGAAAGTCTGAGTATGATGTGAGAGGTGTGTTTTAGAAAATTTCCTCTCTGGGGGGTCAATGAGGGGTTTGATCTTAATGTTGGAGCTTTATCATCGGGTGCTGTCTGCGACGAGGTGGAGGACACCGGGAACTCAGTCAGAATCGAAGGGGATGCAGACAGTGATAGCCTGGAGCACCGATCTTTGGTGGACAAAGAAATTGAGCACACTGCTGCTATTGGGGAGAAGCTAGGTGTTGAGCTGCTTAATCATTCTGATTTGATCAGGGAATCAATATTAGATTCAGGTATCAAACTGTTTCCCAAATGAATTTTCTTTCTGTTAACATCAGGGGAATTGGGGGTGCCCATAAATCAGGTTGGATTAAGTCGATTATTCGGGACCATGGAATTAATTTTCTCGCCATTCAAGAGTCTAAGCAGCTTAATGTGTCTAGAACGGAACTGTCGAAATTTTGGGGTAAGAGTAGCTTTGGTTTGGAGTCAGTCGATGCGTCCGGTCTTTCAGGTGGTTTAATTTGTATGTGGGATGAGGGGCTGTTTCATTTGGAATCATCGCTCAAAAACAGGAACTATCTTCATATTAGAGGTAGGTTGATGGGGTGCAATTCGGTGGTTAATTTCTTGAACGTTTATGCCCCACAAGGATTGTCGGCTAAGAAAGAGCTATGGGAGGAGCTTACTGTGCTTGTTAATGGTGTTGATGGCGTGTGGATCGTAGGTGGGGATTTTAATGCAGTCCGATTCCGCGAGGAGAGGAAGAATTGCTCGTTCAAGCCCTCATGTGCCAGTAACTTTAATTCGTTTATTTTCGATGCGGGGCTCTTTGAATTTGATATGAGGGGTTCTCAGTTCACTTGGCGTTCTGAAAATGGAAACAAACTTAGCAAGCTTGATAGATTTTTAGTGAACTCGGAGTTTCTCAACGGTTGGCCGGAGGCTCGTGTTCAAGCTCTTCCTAGGTTGTGGTCAGATCATTGTCCAATTATTTTGATTTCTAAAATGGTGAATTATGGGGCTCGTCCGTTCCGTGTTTTTAATTCTTGGCTGGATAGCGATGGGTTTGCTGAGGTCGTGGAGGATGATTGTAACAGGTTCTCGGTCAGCGGTCTTCCTCCCGGTATTTTTTTGATCAGAAAATTGGCTTTTATCCGTGAAAAAAATAAGGGATTGGCAAGACAAGATGATTCAGAAGGAGGGTGAGATCCGTAGGGTTGCAGGAGAAGAGTTAGAGGCTTTGGAATTGATTCTCGAGACCAGAGACCTGTCTGAAGAGGAAGAATGGATCCTAGCGGAAAACAAGAAAACTATTGCTGAGATTGAGCTCGCAAAGGTGATGGATCTTAGACAAAGATCTCGGGTAGGGTGGGTTAAAGAGGGTGATGAGAACTCCAAGTTTTTTCATTCTATGATTAACAGTAGGAAAGCGAGCAATGTGATTCATGGTCTCAATATCGACGGTGAATGGGTCTCGAAACCTTCCTCGGTTAAGAAGGAAGTGTTTAATTTTTTTAGAGCTAAGTTTGTGGAGGAATGGGTGGCTCGTCCCTCGCTCTTATGCCCTAATTTGAAGAAGATTTCTGATTCCGGTGCTTCTTGGGTTGAATCTCAGTTTCGTCCGTTGAGATTAAAGAAGCCGTGTTTGATTGTGGGGTTGATCGGGCTCCAGGCCCAGATGGGTTTAATTTCCGCTTCTTCAAACGCTTTTGGAGGCTCCTCGAAGATGACTTCTCGCTGCTTATGGCGTCTTTTTTTGAGTCTGGGATGATAAATGTTGGTTGTGGTTCTTCTTTTATTGCCCTCATTCCCAAAAAGAGAGATCCCTCGGACCTTAACGATTATCGCCCCATTAGTCTTGTTGGGGTTGTCAACAAGGTGGTATCCAAGATTCTAGCCAACAGGTTGAAGAAGGTTCTCGGGTTGGTCATCTCGAACAATCAGTCTGCCTTCTTGAGTAACAGATTTATCATGGATGGTCCACTTATTATCAATGAGGTGTGCTCTTGGCTGAAAAAGTGCAAGAATAAAGCGTTCCTTTTCAAAATAGACTTTGAAAAGGCTTACGACAATATCAATTGGGGGTTTGTGGTGGAGGTTTTTGGTCAGATAGGCTTTGGGGATAGATGGTGCAGGTGGTTATGGGGTATTCTATCCTCTGCTAGGGCTTCGGTGTTGGTGAACGGAGCGCCTACTTTCGAGTTCAAGTGTGGCAAAGGTATGAGACAAGGTGATCCCATCTCTCCCTTTTTATTTGTGGCGGTTATGGAAGCCTTGTCTTGCCTTATTGACAAGGCTATGGAGTTGGGAATGTTTACTGGTATTCAGCTTCCCAATGACCGACCGGTATTGTCTCATTTATTTTTCGCCGATGATGCTTTGATTATTGGTGAATGGAATGAAAGTAATGCGTTAAATGTCGTGAGAATTTTACGATGCTTCCATGTGTGCTCTGGGCTTAGAATCAATATGGGGAAGTCTAATTTATTTGGTATTGGGGTGGATTCGGCGGACGTGGGGAATTTGGCGGAAGTGGTTGGCTGTAAATCGGACTCCCTCCCTTTTAAGCATCTTGGGTTGAAGGTAGGGCCCAATATGAATCGTATTAACAATTGGAGACCCGTTTATGATGTTTTTGAATCAAGACTAGCCCTGTGGAAGTCTTCTCTGTTGTCTATCGGTGGTAGAATCACCCTTATTCGCTCGGTCCTGGTTAGTCTTCCTAATTATTACTTTTCGCTTTATAAGGCTCCCGTGAAGGTTGTTAAGGATTTGGAGTGTATGATTAAAAAGTTTCTTTGGGGAGGAACTAGTGACATCAGAAAAACGCATTGGGTTGCTTGGGACATGATCTCTACCTCCATTAAATCGGGTGGGCTGGGAATCTGTAAGTTGGCTAATGTCAACAAGGCGCTTTTATGTAAATGGGGTTGGAGATATAAGAAAGAAAGCGACAATCTCTGGGTCAAAGTGGTGGATGCTATTCACTCTGGCGGGACTGGTTGGTCGTTTCTTCCCGCTAAGAAGTCGATTGGAGGAGTTTGGAACAATGTTGTGTCAGTTATCAATAAACCCATCGCCGGCAACGCGTGGCTCCGCGGGTATTTCAGGGGTACGGTGGGAAGGGGGATTGTATTTTATTTTGGCTGGATCCCTAGTTAAGAGATGTCCCTCTCAAGGAGGTGTTTCCCCTCTTATTTTCGCTGGAGATGGTAAAAACATGCTAGGTCTGGGATCGGTTGTCAGGAAATTGGCTGTGGAAACACGAACCTGATTTGGATGACGAACGGAATGAGTTGGACGCTCTTATGCTCGCTATTGCTTCGGTTTCGCTTGTCGACAGGAAAGATGATTGGGTATGGTTACCCGATCAATTTGGCTCCTTTTCGGTCAGCTCGGTAAAGAAATTCTTAGACGGGTTCACTGATATCGGTAGTAACTTTGTGTTGAAGTGGTGTAAGTGGGTCCCGATTAAATGTAACATTTTTGTATGGAGAGCAGAGATGAATCGTATTCTGACTTCGGACGTATTGTGTAGAAGAGGTATCGTAGTGGGTGATGGAGTTTGTCCGCTGTGTAAGATGGAAAACGAGACCGTGGAGCATCTCTTCACTTCGTGCATTTTCGCTGTGGTTCTTTGGCAGAAAATTAGTATTTGGTGTCGAATTCCTCCTATTTATGTTTTCTCCTTCGAAGATTTGCTGGAGATTCATCTCGATAAAAATATTAACACGAGGGACATAGCGGTGGTTCACGGTATCATTATAATTGCTTGTTGGTGTTTGTGGTCGGCTCGGAACAAGGCTGTCTTTTCGGAGGCTGAAATCAAAGTGGAAGGTATTTTTAGTGAGGTTAGATCGCTTGGTTTTTTATGGTTTAAGAATAGAACTAGAAACAATCATTTAGCTTGGTCGGATTGGTGTAAATTTGTAAGTATGTAAGGTTTGTTTTTGTTGTTGCCCGCCCGGTTTTCAGGTGTGGTTGTGTTTAATGAAGTTCTCCTTTCAAAATTTTTTTTTTCCTCTCTTTATTAACCTGTTAATATTAAGTTAGTTCATATTAATCATCATTGTAAATAAATATTTGTATGAAATTAGACCGATACCTTTCTGCGGGCGGGGTTCGGCTACAAAGTCTATTTTTCCTACAAAGTATACAAAGTCATAAAACATCACAATTTCAACCTTAAAACACACTCGAAACCCCCAAATAACTGAGTAAAGATCACTAAAACACAATATCCAAACCCTATAAGTCCATAAAAACTTCAAACACGCTATCGTAGAACTATAAATATAAAACACAACATGATAATCAACATAAAACACACTAATGTTAGTCATTCAATAATAAAAGCCTTATCATCCAAAACACAACACAAAACCCACAAATATGGCGTTTTAGTAATCTTCACTTTGTTATTTGTGCGTTTTAAGTGTGTTTTATGGCTGAAATTGTGGTGTTTTATGACTTTGTACACTTTGTAGGAAAAATGGACTTTGTATCCAACTCTCACCCCCTTTCTACTACAAAGTTGGTAAACTGATAATAGAGTATTTTGCCAAATATGTTGTGGGTCTAGTTGTTCTTTGTACATGTTGAGTTTTCTCTTTAATAAATGACTTCAAGTATTTAAAAATAAATTTCTAATATTTTATAAAGTCCTTGAATTAATATATAACAAGACAGTAATTCATATTATTGGTAGATTTCAAGTTTGATGGAAATACAAGTTGGCAATTACAAATTTGGTAAACTGATAATAGAGTATTTTGCCACCTTAAAATACGTTATGGGTCTAGTAATTCTTTGTCTATGTTGAGTTTTCTCTTCAATAAATGACTTCAAGTATTAAAAAATATTTCTTTAATATTTTATGAAGTCCTTGAATTAATATATAAAAAGACAGTAATTCATATTATTGGTAGATTTCAAGTTTGATAGAAATACAAGTTGGCAATTTTTGTTAGATGGGAAAGGAGGAGTCAAATTTGGATACGACCGAGGTCGTTAGCATCATATTCCATCGTCAAAATATTAATTTAAACAAATATTATTGTTAAAATAAGAAACTAGAAATATTTTTATTACGATAAAATATAGAGTTAATTGCCAAAATCGTCCCTGAGGTTTGGGCACGTTTGCCATTTTCGTCCAAAATGACACTTTTGTACCAAATTGCCCCCAACATTTGTAACTTTTTGCCATTTTCATCCAAACTACTAACTTAGTTTATTTTTTCTGTTAAGTTGAGGATATTTGGATGAAACTGACAAATATAGAACCACAGGGACGATTTTTGCAATTTACTCAAACCCTTTTTAATTTCTTTTATTTAGTTTTTTTTGTTACATATATAATAAAAAAGAACATACATGGAGTTTTTATAGAAAAAAATTAATAGTTTTGTCACATAATTTTTATAAATTTTCATCCAAATTACTAACTCGGTTTATTTTTTCTGTTAAGGTGAATGATGTTTTAAATTTTATAAATTATGACAAAAATTAATTTACAGCTTCTTTATATAAATCAGTATAAAGAGAAAACGTCATTGGTGTGCAACACATAACAATCGATTACAACTTTTAGTATTTATCAGTTGTAGAGATAGAAAAAAATTGTAAAACGTTACATGTTTTTTAAATGTGTTGACCACATAGGAAATAGGTTGGTAGAAATAAAATATTTATTTAATTAAGATTATGAGTGTAACTAACTAATACTTATTCTGAGTGTCTTGAGTAAAGAAACTTTTGGTTCATAGCATTATAATTACAATTGTGGGTAATTTTAAGGTTTGGTAACGATACGTTGTTTGATTGGGGGGGGGGGGGACTGGCTTATGTTTTTCCTTAGGAGTGAATTTAAAAGAGTAGAAAATAAATTACAAACTTGGTACATATGATAAGATTTTTTTAATTTGACCTTTTTCAATAAGGTCACCAGCATTTTAATTTATAAATTTAGAGGTTTAAGTAGATTTTATTTTTATAAAACTGATCTATATAAAAAATTAGAAATTAATTTTTGTCTTAATTTATAAACATCATTCGCCTTAATAGAAAAATTAACTTAGTTAGTGGTTGGATGAAAAATTATAAAAATTATGTGACAAAGCTATTATTTTTTTCATATAAAAATTGCATGCATATTCTTTTTTATTATATATGTAACAAAATTAATTAAATAAAAGGAATTTAAAAGAGTTTGAGTAAATTGCCAAAATCGTCCCTGTGGTTTTATATTTGCAAGTTACATCCGAATATCCTCATCTTAACAGAAAAATAAACTAAGTTAGCAGTTTGGATGATGTTGGTCCCAGTTTGGACTTAAAAACTTCTTTTCACGTAATATGGCAAGTGATTTCAGTAAATGTGAAAAAGATGTGCGGAAATGGAAATCAGACTTTCAAGAAACAAGACCTACAGAATTATCAAGTTTATATCACTTTGAAACAAAATAGTTTACAAGGTGATTGTAAGATTATTATCTAATACAAATGAATCTTGAATTCTGTGGGTGAGAGGGCAATGGAGTTTTGTAGTATGTATGAATGCTAAGCTTAACTCATTGTCTTCTGCTTGGTGAGCCTTCTATTTATAGTGTAGGATCGAATTCGGACCTAAACGAGTCGCTTAGAAGAGTTTATCTCAGTTTGAACGGTGGAAACAGACAAACCGAGTACAATTCAGCAAGTATTCACTATAAACTATCGATATTATTGATCTGGATAACATTTACAACCTGACGACACTTCGGCAGCACTTCGTGGCTCACCGGAAGACAACACCTAGAACTATGTATGTGGTTTCGCTCTTACAACCCTATATATAGATGAGCAGGTTTCGCTTATACAAACATGACATAAAAGCGAAACCTCTCATGACATATAAGCGAAACTACATGACTTGACACATGAGCGAAACCTGAACAATGACACAAGAACGAAACCTAGTCTAACATTAATTTCACATGCACATGCATACAAATTTGTCTCATATGTAGTGATGTAATGATGACATCACTATTATGATGTCATCATTAAAGATGGTGACATCATTCTCTTTCATATCCGCAACGAGACTGAGACTCGATACAAGACGAAGACGACAGATGAATGCACCAACAGACTCCCCCTCAGATGTTGACGAGTCTTAAGTGTCGAGTCTTCGCATCTTCAGTCTTTACCAGTCCTCTCGAACTCTTTCTCTATCTTCATCTCTTTCTCTTAAATCTCCAACAAACTTCTTCTCTTAGATTTTAACAACTTTAAATTCATCATCATCAACATGCACTCCCCCTCAAATGTTGACTCATCCTGCATACAACTCTACCACAAACATAAGTTTTATGATAAACATTTAAGCATATAGACACCATTTGAAACTATCTCAAACAAATATATCAATTCATTTCTGATGAACCACTTGAAACTATATCGTTTTTCTTATCAAAATAACACACTCTCCCAAACCATCTGTTCATCATGTTTAGCACTTGGAATTTTGAAAATCAGCTCTTCAACACCAGTTGTCGAAAATCTTTTTGATTTTTCAAAATTTAAGCTAAAACACACTGAATGAAAATCTTTTTGGGATTTTTGAAAAGAATGAAATGCAGTAAAAAAATATTTACAGACACTATTTTTTATGAGTTTGTGTAAGAGGATCATATCAGTTGTTGAGACAAATCACCAACACCGTTAAGCTTTAAACATTTTAAGTTCTAAACGATTCACTTAGATTGTCAGTATACTGGTCCACTTAAATTCTCACACAAAGTTCAACTGCTTCGAGATACGAGATTAATGTCTTAAGCACTTAAACTTAATCATGTGTCCCACCTCAGAATATACTCCCGTATCGAGATCCCAATATTCAGTCTTACAGGTAATTATGACACAAATGATATCTGTAGGGGTTAATAAATTATGAAGAATCATGAGAGCTCAGGTCAGAACTACCGTTCAGCAGAGAGATCATGACTCAACTTTTGGGTGTGTCCCCTTTAGAGGATCTTTTTTACAACAGCATTGCTAAGCAATTTTATTGTCTTATCAAATATGCTGAGGGTGATGCTATGTTTCAAGCATTGCGGAAAGTATTATTCGAGGACTAGGTCAGAACTTCCATTCAGCAGAAGTCCAGGAATAATACCCCAGATATCACTGAGTATAAAGACCTAGTATATCAGAAAAAGGAACCTTTCAAACAAGATTTCGGGGGTTACCCATATATCCGAGAGATGTTTCCCCACGATATAAGCAAGTTTGAATTTCGGTTTATATCTCGTCACAATCTACTAAATGTGCAAAAACCTACTGGCACATCATCAGTGAGACCGTTTATCACTTTTTATCTTACCAATTCTTTAGCATGCTGTGATAGTCCACTGATGTACTATCATTTCCTCTTTTATACAACAAAACTCATTTTCATTTTATCATGTTTTTGTCTTTTTCAAATTTTCAAATGTTTTTGGATTTTTTGAAATTTTACTCCCCCTAAAATGCAAACACATTTTAGGAAATTTGAAAACAAACTGTACAAACAACATGACAACTGATATCAAATTGCTTCAAATCGCCATTCACTTGGCATAAACAATCAGAACTCCCCCTTTCAACAAACTATTTTCTCATTTAGATTTCAAAACACTTAAGTTTGTTTTAATCAAAATGATTTTTCCGGAAAATAAGTTTGTTTTTAACACTTGTAGGGGCATGGTTCATCATATTGTCTTTCAACCACTTGTAGAGAATCAAGTACAAATTAATGTCCTTGATTTACCACTTGTACTAAAAACACAATTAACTACAAAGAATGATGCCGATTCCTGATCCACGATTACAAACTTGGGATCTCCGGCAAGTCCACAGACTTACTGTTCGTAGTATGTACCATCCCAGTCACAAACCAGGGATGGTTCAACTTTATCTTTCTGCATCTTCTTCTCGTAAAACTCTTTAACCCCTTTGACTTTTCGATCAATCATTTTACAAAAAAATGTGTTTCACAGTGGGGTTAAAGGCTTTTTCAACATCAAAAACCTTGTTATCATCATAAAATTGGTTTGATATTTTAACTTTACCAATTTTCTTAAAATTTTCAGCCCGAAGTGGTGGAAAATTATCATCATCCACAGTCAGAACTGATTTTTCACTTTTTGAAACAACCTGTGGCTCCTCTGATTTTATGGAATCAGATTCATCGCCAGAAGATAGCTCCTCTGATTTCGACCTATCAGAATCATCGCTAGAGCTACCACCAGACTTCTTAACAACCCATTTCTGGTTGTCAGATTTAGCTCTTTTCTTGTAAAACTTGTTTGAACATTCACCAATTTCAAATGTAGAATTTTTGAATAACTTTGTTTTGTCAATTGGTGGTTCAAACTCAACCACTTTCTCTTTGAGTTTACGAGAAACTCCCTGTTTTGATGGTATTGCCTTAGAACAAGCTCTGGCAATATGTCCAACAGTGTTGCATTGGAAACAGGTTCTCGTATCTTTCATCTGCTCAGCCATCTTCTTCATTTCGTCTTTCTTCTTTGCAAGGAAATTGGTAATTTTCCACCACTTCGGGCTGAAAATTTTTCAGGAACTCACTGTTTGACTGCCTCCAAAATTCTTTCAGGAACTCACTGTTTGAGTGCCTCCAAAATTCTTTCTTTTCTTCCTCTTCTGAGCTAGTTCCTGAAACAAATGTCATCTTTGCTTTAAAATCACGAACATATTTTTCATTTTTCTGTTGGAATAAATCCAAGACCTTTCTTTTTGAAATTACGGTTTTGGTTTGGTTTCTTTTGAAAACCAGAACCAGAACTGTAACCCTTTTTCTTGTTTAAACGTTGTTGAACTCTTGAGATGTAAGGTCTAGGTTTACCATTAAGATTTAAATCTTTTATTTCAGAAATATTAATTTCTGTTAGTTTGAAAACCTTTTGATCAGTTCATTTTTGACACCTCTTATTGGAAATTCCTCATCAGAATATAATTTGTCGGAATCATTCAATGTATATGCAACTTTGAATGTTTCGTCACTCAAATTAGATTTTGATAACAGGAATTCTTTATTATAAACTCTTTTAACCGAAGACTTTTGACTGTTGACTGTCGAACTCGAACTTTCAGAACCAGACTTTGACTCTGACTCTGACTTTGACTCTGAATTGGACTCCAACTTTGACTCCTCTATATCATCTTTATCCAACACCTGATCGACAACTTTCTTTATTAACTCGGACTCATGATCAGTGTCAGACGATGTAAAAGTCACATCAATATTTTCTGGCAAATTAACCAAGGACTCCGACTCCCATTGTAAATTTGTTGCTTTTTCGACTCTTTCCTGATTTGGATTTCTGGGCAAATATCCATTTTCTAGCGCGGGTGGACACTTGTTGTAACCTATATCTTGTTTCTTACCAGAATCCTTCTTTTCAGTCTTTTTCTTTGAGTCATTCTTCTTCTTGTTCTTCTTTTCTGGAGTCTTTTCTTCAGCCACTTTTCCATCATTATTCTTTTCTTCAGTTACTTCATCCTCTTCAAATGCCTTCATGCCTTCAACAGTCGGATAAATCCTGTCAATGACATAAGAAGTACATGAGTAACTTTTCAACAAACGATTAACTCTTTCAGTTTCAATTCTCTGAAATTCAAGTTTCTGCTCAAGCACAGCACACTTTTCAATGTAGTTGTTCACCACTTTTTGTTTCGTCATAAAAGCTCCTTGAAGTGTCTTCATTGCTGTAGCTTGTTCTTCACTTGTTTGATTATACTGATTCATCGCTTTGTTCAACACATCATAAGATTCCTTCAAACTATTCAAGTTATAGATCAGTGTACTGTTCTGCTTCTTCACAGCTTCACAGTTTTCACACTTAACTGGAATCTTCTTTGCATCAACTTCTTGATCAACTTTGAACTTTGGAACTTCAACCTTTACTTTCCTTTTGATCACTGGAACAGTCTCATCATCACTGCTACTGGAGTCTTGACCTTTTTCTTCTTCTTTTTAACCTTTTCATCTTAACTGTCACTTTCAGCAATCTGTTTCATATCAGCATCGAATTTTCTCGCCCAATACTCACGATCATCATCACTATCTTCTTCAACTCGGGCTACAAAAACTTTTTGATTTGAAATTTCTTCATCTGGACAATAATCATCCTAGTTGAAATTTGCCCAGCTAAACCCTTCAGGTAACTTTTCATCATCTTGATCTATTATCAATGCACTACCATCAGCTCTCTTTGAAGTACAAGCTCTCTTTCCAGAGTCTTCAATCACATCCCTTCCATGTGCAGTTTGTGCTTGATGTTGATGTTGATGTTGTTGAGATGGTTGTTGAGCAACTTGATGGTAGATGGCTTTTCGGTAATAATCATTGTTGTTGTTGAATGGATTTTGAGCTCCACTTGCTTCGCGGTTTTTGCACTCCCTCTTGAAGTGTCCTTTTTCCCTGCAACGAAAACAAGTGACTTTAGATTTGTTAAAACCAAAAGTAGAAGTACCAGCCTCACGAAGATCATCTCTTCCAGTGATTTGCTTGAATTTCTCAGCTTTCCTCAACACGCTGGCCAAGCACCATTTTATGTCCATCAGTTCCATCTCTTCAGCATCTATCTGGTCGTAATCTTCCTTTGTCAGCATTGGATTCCCGATTCGACCTGCAACAAAACTACCATAAGATTCAAGAACAGTTCCCAATAAAGATATATGGCTTTTTGCTAACTCTTCAGAATATTCCTGATCATTTTCAATGTTCAACACAATGTTGCATTGAAGCTTTTTGCCATTTCTTGTTGTTGAAACATTCAGATCAAAAGATGGAAATGATGAAAAACTTGTTTTGCTGTTTGATCCTGATGATGAACTTCCAGAAGAATTCTTGGCATTGTAAGCAGTTTCTATTTTTGGAGATAAATTTGTAGACTTCTCATTCACCCCTGCTTTGTAATACAACCCAATATCCTGTTCACCATCGAAATCTTTCATTCGAATAATCTTTCGTTGCTCCATCTCTTGAGCTTCCAACTTCTTAATGAACTTGCTGAGTGTCAAACTGCTAAAACCTTTCTTGTTTCTAAGCATCATGAGATATGTGCCCCAAGTCTCGTGTGGCAATGCATCAGCAAGATTTTCTATCAACTCTTCATTGTCTTTCTCGATGCTCAATCTCTTCATGTTTGCTAGCAGATTGCAATATCTTTCAATAATCTGCCTTGTGTTTTCATTCTTCAAACCACGAAACAGATCGAACTCTTTCTTCAGAAGTGACTTCTTGTTCTTTATCATTTCTTGACTACCAACAAACTTTGATCTTAAAGCTTTCCAAATTGAGTAGGAAGTTCCATTATGTTGTAATAACACCAAGATATCTTCTTTCACAGCTTGTTGTAGAAGACTCAGCATCATTTTCTCATCTTTGTATTTCTTTCTAGCATCGGCGCTTAGATCTTTAATCGGAACCACTTCTTCATCATCATTCGTCGGTCGAATGTATTTTGTCTCGACACATTCCCATGCATCCAAGTAGTTAGCTTGTACCCAATTCTCGAAACGGCCTTCCCAACCCTTATATTCTTCGATGTTCATCAGTTTGGGCGGTTTTTGCATTGTTCCCGTTTCGTTTTCCAACATCGTATTTTGTGCAAGAGAAATTGGAGTAACAGGAGTAGCGAACGCGTTGTAGAATTCCTCGTCCATGATTCGGATTTTCAAATAAGCTTTATCACTTTGTAAAAATTCCTGACACAAACAAACAAATGATCAGTTTAAAAACTTATCAATTAACAGAATACAACTGACTCGAATTTGTGAATATTCTGTGCAGACTGAAAGTTGACACACTGTGCGGACTGCTATGAACTTTTCCAATGACCTGGCTAAAACACACGACCTTGAACGAATCTGAATTCAAACTGACTGAACCACCTTTTGAGAACTGATTTGATATGATCTTTCAATTGAACTTTGGATGCGAACTGACCACTTGATTGTAATTACTTTACGACAAAAACGAATCTGATTCTCTTTAACAACACATGAGCCAACAACAACAATCTAGAAAATGATTTTATTGAACCATTTCTAATGGATATACTTGTAAAATGAGACAAACAACTTTGAAACTTGGGCCGAGACTTTCATATATCCTCAAATATTCATCATGGGCTAACAACTTAACACAACTATGATTGGACCTCAACCTACTAGTCACATGCACATTGTTACCCTTTTCAACTTAGCCGACAACATATCTGAACATGCAATCTTGAACCAAGTATTCACATGGCCACATGACACACTTTTTAAAATTTGGCCGTAAAAAACAAATCAAGATAATTCTGATTGGGCCGACAATAAGTAGTGGGCTGACACAATTGAATTTACAAAATTTGCCGACAATGTTGATCATCGTTTAAATCCCATTGGACCTCAAATGTTTGGGCCGATGACATGTAGTGGGCTGATGTAATATTCAAAACAAGACTCAATGAATTATCATTGGACCTCACAATATGTATCTTATCTTTGATAAAACCAACAATGTTACTGATCACCTCTCAATTCTCAGTGGACGACAACAATGCATGAGCCGACAACTGTTTAATTATTTAACACACCCATATGAAGTCACGTGATGATACTTGACCATGAACTTTAACTCTAGAAACGATGTAAACACATGCAAAATCTGATCAACCGATACAATCTCATGCAAACTGACACAAGACACGAGATACTTTTCCCAACTACTGACAACAATTCACATGATTATCCTGTTCGATGACTGACAAAGACTTTCAAATAAGATCAACTAAACACTTTTGAGCTGAATTCCTAAGTGTCACTATGAGCGAAACCTAAGAGTCACTATAAGCGAAACCTTCAAAGTGTCTTAAAATCGGAATCTCAAAGTTGTCACAAAAACGGAACCTTGATCTGTTCACTGGAGCGAAACCTAAGTTTTCCAAATGAGCGGAACCAACTTGTTCATATGAACGAAACTCGCTGATGACATCATCATTTTCACGAGTCCATAAAAGCGAAACCTTGAAAATCCTAAGTTCTTGGTCGATTTTAGCTTTGAAATTTTCAAGGGTTTATTAATGCATGATTCCGAGTGCTGTGTGTGAAATTGAACTGGTTTTACCGTGAAAAATTTTCAAAAATGAGAAAGAAGGTGTAGAATATCAGAATATGCAGCTGAAATGTATAGAACTCTTCTTCACTAGCTCTGATACCAATTGTAGGATCGAATTCGGACCTAAACGAGTCGCTTAGAAGAGTTTATCCCAGTTTGAATGGCGGAAACAGACAAACCGAGTACAATTCAGCAAGTATTCACTATAAACTGTCGATATTATTGATCTGGATAACATTTACAACCTGACGACACTTCGGCAGCACTTGTGGCTCACCGGAAGACAACACCTAGAACTATGTATGTGGTTTCGCTCTTACAACCCTATATATAGATGCGCAGGTTTCGCTTATACAAACATGACATAAAAGCGAAACCTCTCATGACATATAAGCGAAACTACATGACTTGACACATGAGCGAAACCTGAACAATGACACAAGAACGAAACCTAGTCTAACATTAATTTCACATGCACATGCACATGCATACAAATTTGTCTCATATGTAGTGATGTAATGATGACATCACTATTATGATGTCATCATTAAAGATGGTGACATCATTCTCTTTCATATCCGCAACGAGACTGAGACTCGATACAAGACGAAGACGACAGATGAATGCACCGACATATAGAAGGCTGGGTACATGAATAAACAATTGTTTATTCATGCAATAAGTCCTGCAAAAATTAGCCATTTGACATATTCATTGAATCCAACAGTCAAGTTGCCTTTGTAATCATGATATCCAATAATGTCAAGTTGCTTCGGTTATTGTGGTAGGATAGAGCTGATTTTTAGACAAGTGGGGTATTCATCAGAATTTATGATAAACCACTTCATCAGAAATTCTGGTGAACAAATCATCAGAAAATCTGATGATCAGAATCGTCAGAAACTGATGATATTTCACCAGAAATATCATCAGATCCATCAGAAATGACCTTCTCTGATAATCTTCTTCAGCTCTTGATCAACTTGTGATTCTTTGAAGTAGATGTTGTTCATTTCAGTTGTCCTATCCGATCTTCTTTTTCTTGTTGTGATCTTCAGGACTGTTGTCTTCTTCAGAGATCAAGTTGAATCTGATTTTCTTCAATACATACAAATAATGTTTCCTAACAGTTTCCCCCTAAGTATTGTAAGAAAATGAACTATCTCTATGTCTAGCATAAACAACTTTCAACTAATCCTTGAAAAGAAAAACAACTAAGTTCAGAAACATAAAACATAATCAAACCAACCATTGTTCAAAATAGACAGAAAAAAAAATTGTTCTCAAAAAACAGAAATTTAATCTCATCAATTCATCAATTGATCTTCACTCTACTTCTGTATTTGTCTCCTGGTTTCAGTCTTTTCTTGTGATCAATTGCCTTTTGAGTTTCCTTGTACAATTCTTTGTACCATCCTCTGGATTCCATCCATTTATCAATGCAATCTTCAATTATTTTTCTCAGCTGTTCATTGTTCTTTCCCTTCTTTTTGAGCTGCTCTTGTTTCTCATTCATGCAGTTCTTTATATATTTCAGAGTTTGATTTGAATACCTGCATAATTCACTGATTCTGAACATAGCTTTTATCATTAGCATCTTTGAAGACTACACATATTTCTGGTTTGTCAAAGATTGCTCCAGTTCTCACTAGTTTAGAAGGAATTTCAGCTGGAATTGCGTTGTTAGGAGGAGGTAACAGCACCTTGTTGCTATACTCAAAATTGATACACAGATCAAAGTCTGCTAGTGCAGCCCTTTTATATAACTTTGCTCCTGCACTTTTGATGCTGTCAAGGGCTCTTCTGATCACAACTGAACCACTTTTCTCTTTATCAATGATATTCTTCATTTTGACTATGCCCATTGGGTGAATATCATCAGCCAGATTTCCATGAGTAACCTTTTGTTCACTGTTATCTTTTCTAATCAAGGTGTATTTGTTCTGACTTTCATTACCTAAGATACCTCCTCCAGTGGTTAAAGTATCGATTCTTTCAATAGATACTATTGGATTGGTCATTTGTTTGTGCAGTATTTCCCAGTTTCCATTATTCTTGACTTCAACAATATTTTTTCTTATTGGAGAGAGTGGCCTTGCTGGGTTGTCTTCTTTACCTTTCCAGTAGTAATGCTTCAGGTGTTCTTCAGGGTATATGATTGTGTGTAAATCACCTTTCAGCACTTCTATTTCTTTGATGTTTCCATCTGAATCTTCTCTCATCACTTTTCTTGGCCGTTTTGAGGAGGTCACTTCATATTCCATTCTTCTCTTTTCTTTTGTATCCATCTTTATGCTGAACTCTGTTTCTCCTGTGAGAGTTGTGGAAGATGACTGAACTGGAACATGTTCTTTCTATTGGACCCTTGAAGTATCTGGCTTTAGAACGTTTGGTGAAGGACCCATGAGTAACTTTGACCTAATAGGAGGGGGACCCATGGGCTGTGTGACAACCCGAGTTTCCGACTTTCATTTTCGCATTAAGTGCACGTTGACTTTGACTGTTAGTTGTTTGACTTGTTTAACTTGTAACTGTACACGTTATATTATAATAAAACGCATTGTGGTTGCATGATTTTGTGTTTGGCTGTATAACATGAAACCTGTTGAAAACTTAAACTGTTAACACATAAAAGGACTCGACGAAACAGACAGGACCCGACGAAACAGACTGTTTCGCCATAAGCATCTCGACGAAACAGAAGTCTGTTTCGCCAAGCCCAGTTTCGCCAAGCCCATTAAGGGCCAAGAACGGTAATTCGTGTATATTAACGTGAACCGACTCCCTGTTTCACATTTTGAACTAAAATAGAAACCCTAGAACTCTCCACTCTGTGAAGGCGATAACCATCTTCAACCATCATCTTTCTCTCTCGAATCCTCCCTTGTTCATCCCGGATATCTCGGTTAGTGCGTACTCGTCTAATCGGTTTCTTTGTCCTTTGATTTCTTTATATGTTGTGTATATGCTTGATTTCTGGATTATAGGAGTATATGTGTATGATGAATACTTAGGGTTTCATGAACCTCTCAATAATTATGCATGTTAGCGGGTATGCATAGAGTATGGATTTTACGAGTGTTGTTTTGTGATGATTACATGATTTTATTGATGATAATGATGATATGATCCCTGTTTCATTGATGCTTCGGTTGAGATGCATAGATTAATGGTTAGTAACATAAGACTCATTATATTGAGCGAGGATTGAACGTTTTCTGTAAAACTGTTGTATCGGCGATTAGGGTTTCTGTGTTATCCGAATCTGCTGTTACTGATGTCTGCGAAATTGACATCCGACGAAACAGAACTCTCGGTGAAACAGAAAGTGTTTCGCCAAGAGTAATCGACGAAATTGAATTCTGTTTCGCCAAATAAGACCCCAACGAAACAGAACTTGTTTCGTCAAATGTGTGTTTCGCCAATATGTGTATTTCGCAGAACAGTTAATCTGCGCAGTAACTTGAGTTAATTCTGTTAAGTGTTAACTGGGTTAGTTAACTGCTGTTAAGTGTAACCATATTGTACATGACTGTGATTACGTGTTGCATGCTTATACGTGAACAACTTGAACACAAACTGATTATGTATACGTGCATACTTTAGGACGTGATTGATTACTTGCGAGCACATACCTAGCATACCGAGCAAAACAATGTGAGTTCACACTTCTACCAAGGCATGGGATTTCCGGGGATGGGAATCGGTTGATTGATTATTTATGCTTAAGAGTTATCGGAATTACATACCATTGACCTCGGGAGAGGAAGGTCAATGGTAGATACTATTAGACCCGCGAACTATACTAGAACAATCTTCGCAAACATGCCTGGAATGGCCGCGAACTATACTAGAACAATCTTCGCAAACATGCCTGGAATGGCCGCGAACTATACTTAAATCTTCGCAAACATGCCTGGAGGGCCGCGATACAAATATAACTAGTCTATAAACATTTGGGAAACCCCCACTAAACTTCGCAAACATGCCTAGAGGGCCGCGATGCTATTACATACGATACATGATCATTAAACGAACTTACGATCTACGATACGAACGTTATAACTAAATAATCTACTGTGAACTCGCTCAACTAGTTGTTGACTCTCTGTTACATGCCTTGCAGGACCTTAGGTACTTTTGGAGCTTGCACGGGAGGCACGGTCGTTGTGGACATGGATCGTGAAATGTGTTGTTAAACATTATGACATTTTGTACTTAAACTTATGTTGGGTTTTACATTAATGCTTCCGCTACACACTTGTTTATATTTGGTTTTGTAAACACCTATCGTATTAATGAATGACTTTTACTTATGTTCAATATGATTGGTGGCTTGATCCTGGTCATGTCACGCCTCCAAGCGGTGGTATTCCGCGTGTGGATTTTGGGGGTGTGACAGATTGGTATCAGAGCCATTGGTTATAGAGAACTCGGTTTTAATAAGGGGAAAACATTTTTATTAAAACCAGACTATAACCGAAACAGTGCTCAACGATCCACAACGACGCCTCGCTCCACGTGCAAGACTCGACATCCTAGGTAATATGGTACATGTTTTACTGCCTACTTGCTAGAATTGCATAGAACTTTGCTCCGGGTATGCTTAGGTTAACTTAACACTATTGCATGAGAACACTTGTGTGATTATTCCCTTTTGTTATCGCACTACTCTCGAACCTCTCTCACTTATGTCATATTTGCTATGAAGATCATGTCTGGACGCATTAACATGACGCAAGCCCAACTGACGGCTCTTATTAACGAACAAGTCGCTGCGGCAGTTGCAGCCGCACAAGCAGGAGGTCAACCACCTGTTTGTACCTTCAAAACGTTCATGGACTGTCGTCCCAGTACTTTTAGTGGCACGGAAGGAGCGGTTGGACTTCTCCATTGGTTTGAAAAGCTCGAGTCCGTATTTGAAATGTGCGAATGCCCTGAGGCTCGCAGGGTGAAGTACGCCACTGGTACTTTAGAAGGCATTGCGCTGACTTGGTGGAATGCGCAAGTTCAGATGTTAGGGTTGGCTGTTGCTAACGCCACACCCTGGAACGGTTTCAAGGAATTGATTAAAGAGGAATACTGTAGCCGTGATGATATTCATAAGCTGGAGGTAGAGTTTTACCACTTGAAAATGACGGGGTCAGAAATTGAAGCGTACACCAGAAGATCGAATGAGTTGGCTATTCTGTGTCCTACTATGGTGGACCCTCCCATTAAGCGTATTGAACTGTATCTCAATGGTCTGGTGCCGGAAATTCAAAGTCACGTAACCTCAGTGAATCTTGGCACTATTCAGCAGATCGTCAAGCTAGCTCATCGCCTCACCGATCAGGCGGTTGAACAAAACAGGCTGCCTAAACGTATCAACGCTACTACTACCGCTACCACTCCAGTTACTCCTGCTATTCCCAGTGACAACAAGCGGAAATGGGAAGGGGATTCCAGCAGGGGTTCAGCTATTGTACAGTCTCAAGCACAGCAACAGCGCAAGACTAGTGATTACCAGAGTTCGAGTCAGCAATCGTCTGGTGGTCAGGGGCAGAGTGGATATCGGGGAATTCATCCACTGTGTAACAGGTGCAACAAACACCACAGTGGTCAGTGTCGTAGAGGCCGCTGTCAGAGATGTCTAAGAGTAGGTCATGATGCTAAAGATTGCAGGAGCTCAAGGCCTGCGAGTCAGAACCAGCAACAACAGTCACCCGTTCCACGAAACCAGTCACAGCAACAACAGCAAGGAAATAAGACATGCTTTCAGTGTGGGGCTGAAGGTCATTTCAAGCGGAACTGTCCCCAATTAAACCAGAATCAGAATAACAACAACAATAATCAGGGCAGTGGGAACAACAATGGGGGAAACAACAACAACAATGGTGCAAAAGGTCGTATGTTTGTGATTGGTCAGAGTGACGCAAGGAACGATCCTAATGTGGTTACGGGTAAGTTTCTTCTCGACGACTTTTATGTTACCGTATTATTTGATTCGGGTGCGGATACCAGTTATATGTCTCTGAAAGTTAGTCAAATGCTTAAACGTGCACCAACACTGTTGAACACCAAACATGTCGTAGAGTTAGCTAACGGTAAAAGTCTAGAAGCCACACACATAGTTCAGGGTTGTAATCTTATCCTCGCCGGTCAGACTTTCTCTATCGATCTCATTCCTATAACTCTGAGTAGCTTTGATATCGTCATTGGTATGGCTTGGTTATCCCAACAGCAAGCAGAGATCCTATGCAAGGAGAAGATCATTCATATTCCTCGTTCGGGAAAAGAACCTCTCGAAGTTCAAGGCGACAAGAGTGGTGTCGTGAGTGGCATCATCTCCTTCTTGAAGGCTCAGAAGTGTCTGCGAAAGGGCCACATAGCTATTTTAGCACTCGTTACTGATACATCGACGACAGAGAAAAAGATTGGGGATATTCCTGTAGTACGCGACTTTCCTCAAGTGTTTCCTGAAGAGTTACCTGGGTTACCGCCCCATCGCCAGGTCGAATTTCAGATCGAGCTAGCTCCAGGAGCAACACCTATAGCTCGAGCACCTTATCGCTTAGCTCCAACTGAACTGGAAGAACTGTCTAAGCAATTACAAGAACTCTTGGAGAAGGGTTTCATACGTCCTAGCTCTTCGCCATGCGGAGCTCCAGTATTATTTGTGAAGAAGAAAGACGGTACCTTTCGTATGTGCATAGATTACCGCGAACTAAACAAGGTGACCGTGAAGAATCGCTATCCACTCCCACGCATCGACGACTTATTTGACCAGTTGCAAGGGTCGAGCTATTACTCAAAGATTGATCTAAGGTCAGGTTACCATCAACTGAGAGTCCGGGATGAGGACGTCTCCAAAACAGCATTCAGAACTCGCTACGGTCATTACGAGTTTTTGGTCATGCCATTCGGGCTAACGAACGCGCCTGCGGTTTTCATGGATCTTATGAACAGGGTGTGCAAACCTTATCTTGACAAGTTTGTTATTGTTTTTATTGACGACATTCTGATTTATTCGAAGAGTCAGGAGGAACATGAGCAGCATTTACGACTTATTCTGGAACTCCTTCGAACGGAACAACTGTACGCTAAGTTTTCAAAATGCGACTTCTGGCTTCGTGAAGTCCACTTTCTAGGCCATGTGGTAACTAAGGATGGGATTCATGTCGATCCATCCAAGGTAGATTCGATCAAGAACTGGCCTGCACCTAGTACACCGACAGAAATACGCCAATTCTTGGGTTTGGCGGGTTATTACAGACGGTTTATCAAAGACTTCTCAAAGATTGCACAGCCGCTTACATTACTGACACAGAAAGGTGTTGCTTACCGTTGGAGTGATACACAGGATACAGCGTTTCAGCATTTAAAGGATAGACTTTGTAGCGCACCTATCCTCTCATTGCCTGAAGGCACGGACGATTTTGTAGTCTACTGTGACGCATCTATCCAAGGTCTTGGATGTGTGTTGATGCAGCGGGATAAACTCATTGCTTATGCTTCGCGCCAACTTAAGATTCACGAACGGAATTACACTACACACGATTTAGAACTTGGAGCTGTTGTCTTTGCACTCAAGATATGGAGACATTATCTGTATGGCACCAAGTGCACCATCTACACCGATCACAGGAGTCTTGAGCATATCTTCAAGCAGAAAGAATTGAACATGCGACAACGTCGATGGGTCGAGTTACTGAACGATTACGAATGTGCTATAAAGTACCATCCAGGCAAGGCCAATGTGGTGGCCGACGCCCTCAGTCGAAAGGATACTATACCTAGGCGTGTACGAGCTTTGCAACTCACTATTCAGTCTAGTCTTCCTTCACAGATACGAGATGTTCAGGTAGAAGCATTGAAACCAGAAAACGTCAGGGCTGAAGCTCTACGCGGTTCAAGGAAACGGTTAGAACCAAGGGCAGACGGCGCCTACTATGTAACCGGACGCATCTGGGTCCCACTCTATGGTAATTTACGCGAACTTGTAATGGATGAAGCTCATAAGTCTCGCTACTCAGTACATCCTGGTTCAGATAAGATGTACCATGACCTTAGAACTACATATTGGTGGCCTAGCATGAGAGCTCACATAGCCACTTATGTTAGCAAGTGTTTGACTTGTGCGCGAGTCAAAGCAGAATATCAGAAACCATCAGGCCCACTCCAACAACCTGAGATACCACAATGGAAATGGGAGCAAATTTCCATGGATTTTGTTACTGGCCTACCTAGGTCTCAACGTGGGAATGATACTATTTGGGTGATCGTGGATCGACTCACAAAGTCTGCTCACTTCTTGGCTATCAAGGAAACGGATAAGTTCTCCACTCTAGCAGACGTATACCTTAAAGAAGTTGTCTCGAGGCACGGGGTGCCCACATCTATTATCTCTGATCGTGATGCACGTTTTACTTCAGAACTGTGGCAAGCAATGCACAAATCTTTTGGCTCTCGTTTAGACATGAGCACAGCTTATCATCCTCAGACAGATGGGCAGTCTGAGCGCACTATTCAAACTCTAGAAGACATGCTTCGGGCGTGCGTAATTGACTTTGGCAGGAGCTGGGAAAAACATCTGCCACTTGTGGAATTTTCATACAACAACAGTTACCACACCAGCATTAAAGCTGCTCCATTTGAGGCATTGTACGGGCGTAAATGCCGATCACCTCTTTGTTGGGCAGAGGTGGGTGACAGTCAGATCACAGGTCCGGAAATGGTAGTTGATACTACTGAAAAGATTGCTCAAATACGACAACGCATGGCGGCAGCACGTGACCGTCAGAAAGTATACGCTGATAAAGACAGGAAAATACTCGAATTCCAAGTTGGGGATCGAGCACTACTCAAAGTTTCACCCTAGAGGGGTGTTGTTCGTTTTGGCAAACGAGGCAAGCTAAATCCACGATACGTTGGACCATTTGAAGTCATAGAAAAGATAGGCAAAGTGGCCTACAGACTGAACTTACCAGCTGAACTCAGTGCAGTTCACAACGTCTTTCATGTGTCGAATCTGAAGAAGTGGCAGTCAGATGAGACCTTTATAGTTCCTTTGAAGGAGCTCACTATCGACGAACGGTTGCATTTCGTCGAAGAACCAGTTGAAATCACGGACCGGGATGTTAAGGTCCTCAAGAACACTAGAATACCTCTTGTACGAGTTGTGAAAACCAGGTGTCAGATAACTTGTGCTTTGAACTCAATGATTTACAAAACTTTGATCCCACTGACTTAGAAGAGATGGACATTTTGCATTAATTGACTTTGCTTAGTGTAAGAACAAGCAAATTCTACAAAAGAACAGGGAGAAAATTCCCAGGGTTACATGGGAATTTAAGAGTGGGGCTGGATAAATAAAAAATTAAGTGCTACAAGTGCAATAGGCTAGGTCATTTTGCTAGGGAATGTAGGAGTCAAACCACTGGTCCTATAATCACTCATCCCAGCTCAAACCCTAGATCACAAAATCAAAGCACTGTTCACTATACCCAGTATACCCCTGCAGCCCATGTTAACACTGCTCACTATGCTGCAACCCCTTTGCCTGTGCATTATGTTGAAACCACTGTTCCACAAATTCAGTATGTTCAAACCCTTGTCCCTCAGGCACAAGTGCAACCTGTTGCACCTCAACAAGCTGCTCCAACAGTGGCACAACAAGATCAACAAAGCTTTTTCACCTAAGGTTTTGTTGACTGGAGCAGCATGCCTGATGAGCTTGGTGATGAAAATTTTGCACTCTATGCTTTTAATGAACCTTCTAATTATGAATTTTGTTTGATGGCATTAGAGTCAATACCAGAGGGATTAGAAACTGAAGGTGAACAACTAAGTGCTGAAACAGTGGATGAGGTGACTGAAGCAGTGGTTACTGCAGTTGCTGGTGAACTACTGCTGGGAGAAAATTCAGAAACCCTAATTGAACCACTGTCTGACCCCTGGTCCAAAGAAGACAAAGAAGACAAGGAAGAAAAGAAAGCAGGTGAGAAAGAAGTAAGAGCTGACGATGAAGAGGATCATCAATGTGATTGTGCCATGATGGCTGCTGCCAAGGTATCACCTCAAGTTCTTGAAAAACTGTGTTCAGACAAATGCATTATTGCCTTTGCTAACATAAAAGAGGTAAATGAAAACCTTAGGGATAAAGTCTTAACTGATGAAGTCAAATTTGAAAAGTCATTAAAAGAACTTAGAAACAAATTGGCTGAAAAAGATAAAGAGATCAGCAGTCTCAAAGAAGAGCAAAGCATAACCAAAACTCAACTCCAAACTATGGTAGAAAAATACCAAGTTTGCAAAAAGGAGTTGGAGTCTACCCAGATCACCTGTGAAAGATGGGTGGAATCTTGCAAAGGGTATGAGGTTATGCTTGAGAAACAGCTTGAAAGCAATGTTAAGTTTGGTATAGGATATAGAAAATATGATGATCTTGAAAACACTGCTGGAAAACAAGCTGGTTCATCTGAAATTATACCAACCAACAAGAATGGCCAAAAGGTTAAAATAACTGACAAACTTGGTAACAAATCACTTTGGAAAGATCTGTGGGATCCTCAACTTTTGAGGAAATTGAGAAATACCAATTTAAACCCACATGGTCTGATGAGTGTGACATTCTTGAAAATTTCAAGCCCATGAACTTTACAACCACTGATGGTGTCACAGCTCCAAAAGCAAAGGTCATTCCTATCAAAGACATCCCAACAGTAGTTCAAAACTATGTTGCAAAGGAGTCTGAGAAAAGGAAGAAAAGAGAAAAGGTCAAAAACTTGTTTTGTGAATTTTGTGAAAAGAGAAACCATCTAACAAAAGACTGTTTTCATCTAAAAGCATATGATCTAAACAAAACAAGTGTCATTGTTCCTGCTGAAAGCTGCACCATCTGTGGTAAAACAAACCACAAAACTCAAGCATGTGTGTATCTCAAAAACTTTGATGTTAAAAAGAATGAGTACACTGCTAAAACATCCTTGAGTCCATCAACATCATCTGTCAAATTCACCAAGAATCAACCACTATTTGTGCCAGGCCAAACAGCTGTTACAAAACAGCTAAATCAAACATCTGTCCAAAGAGATGTCCAAGTGACTGATGCACCCCCTGCCAACCAATTCAGAAAAGGAAAGGGACAATCATCTTACCAAAGGATTCCACACGTTTATGACACCTACAAAAGGCCCTCTAAACCAAGAGTGAACAGGCATCCTTTTGGTTATCAGCAGGTGATTGGTCAAAACCCACAACAGTGGTTAGAGAGAAACAGTCCTAAAACTGTCCAAACCCCTGACCTAACCACTGTCCATACATCTGAACTCATCCCAGACACTGTTGAAACTCCATCCAAAGCCTTATTGGCTTTGGAGACCCTAATGAACTAATCCTTTTACTTCATGTGCAGGGAGCTTCTGCATGCTTAGATAGTCTTTGGTATGTAGATAGTGGAGGCTCCAGGCACATGACAGGATGTAAAGCCCTTCTCAAAGATTTCAAAATTCATGGAGGGGGTGATATATCCTTTGGTAATAATAGTAAAGGGAAAGTTCTGGGGTCTGGTACAGTACAAACTGGAAATGTAAAATTTGAAAATGTCAATCTGATAGACAATCTAAAATTCAACCTCCTAAGTGTTTCACAAATGAGTGATAAGGGGTATGGGTCATTCTTCACAAAGGAGTGTTGTAGGATTGCTGGACTAGAAATGGTTGAAAAGATTGAAGCAATAATAAAAACTGGAAAAACAAAACTTGTTGCTCAAAGAAGTGGCAATGTTTATGTTGTTGATATGTCAAAAGAGTGTCCCAGAACTGATGCCTGTCTGTTCTCAGCTGCCTCTAACAAAGAGACAGAACTTTGGCACAGAAGACTGGGGCACACAAATCTCAAGACAATCACTGAAATTTCAAAAAAATGGCCTAGTAAGAGGCTTACCACAAAAATTGTTTTCATGTCCTGAGCATTGTGTTTCCTGTTTAAAAGGAAAATAGCATAAAAGCTCCTTCAAGTCCATTGAAGAGTCCAAAATAACCCAGTGTTTGCAAATGCTGCACAAGGATTTGTTTGGCCCAGTTCAAGTCATGAGTCTCAAGAAGAAGAGATATTGTTTGGTTATAATTGATGACTTCTCTAGGTTTACATGGACTTTCTTTTTACACTCAAAAGATGAGATTGCAGGCATTTTGCAAGACTTTGTGACACAGGTTGAAAAGCAATTTGACCTTCCAGTAAAAGTCTTCAGGAGTGACGATGGCACAGAATTCAAAAATAAGGTGTTGGATGCTTTCTGTGTGAAGAAAGGGATTGTAAGGCAGTACAGCATCCCTAGAACACCAGAGCAAAATGGGGTAGTTGAAAGAAAGAATAGGACACTGATTGAAGCTGCTAGGACCATGCTTGCTGACTCAGGTTTGCCTTTGACCTTCTGGGCAGAGGTAGTAAACACTGCTTGCTATGTCCAAAACAGAGTTTTAATAAACCCCAGGCACAAAAAGACTGCTTATGAAATTCTGTATAAAATCAAACCACTGATCTCATACTTTAAAGTATTTGGCTGCCCATGCTTTATTTTGAATTTAAAAGATTCTATCTCAAAATTTGCAGCCAAAGTAGATTGTGGTTATCATCTGGGATACTCAACCACTGCCAAGGCCAACAAAGTGTTTAATACAGGGACCAAAGCAGTGGAGGAGACCTTGAATGTAAAGTTCAATGAACTTTCATCAATGAAAATCCCAGCAAATCCTGCCGATTTGTTTGATCTTGATAAATTCACTTTTGAAAACACTGTTGTCAAGACTAACAGTGCAGGTCCATCAGAGGATTCAACACCAGACTATGGGTATGAAATCATCATCCCTCAAAAGTCTGTCAAAATGGGAAGAGCAACAGATGTTCAAAACAGCTGTCAAAGCTCAACCACTGCTACATCAACAATTGTTGACCAAAGTAGCCCCTTAACCACTGCTTCCACATCATCAAGCACTGTTGATAAAAGTCCTCAAAGAGTGGATCAAAGTCAGCATGTGTCCACACCTTTGCCTCCTATTCCACCACCTTTTGAAGCCACTGCTGGATCATCAAAGTCACCAGCAGTGGTTAGCTCAGATGATACACATCTGCAACCTTCACCAACAAATGCCATCATACCATACCAAGGAGATTTAATCTTCTTGAGATCACATCCACCTGACCAAATCATTGGCAACATCAATGAAGGGGTGCTCACAAGAAGCCAAACCCAAAACATTTGTCTTTTTGCTGGTTTTCTATCACTCCATCAGCCAGTCAAGTACCAAGAGGCACTGAAAGACAACAGCTGGGTAGAAGCCATGCAAAAGGAGCTCCAACAGTTTAAAAGACAACAAGTATGGGAGCTTGTACCACTGCCAAAAGATGTAAGCCCCATCGGCACAAAGTGGGTCTTCTAAAACAAAACTGATGAAAGGGGCATTGTTGTCAAGAATAAAGCCATGCTTGTGGTTCAAGGTTACAAACAGGAAGAGGGGATTGATTATGATGAAACATTCGCCCCTGTAGCAAGATTGGAAGCTATAAGACTGTTCCTGGCCTTTGTTGTCAACCACAACATGAAGGTGTTCCAAATGGATATCAAAAGTGCTTTCCTCTATGGTACAATTCAAGAAGAGGTGTATGTTTGTCAACCTCCAGGTTTTGAGGATCCATTTTATCCAGATCATGTCTACAGGCTAAACAAAGCCTTGTATGGCCTGAAACAAGCACCTAGAGCCTGGTATGAAACTCTTTCCACCTTTCTACTCTCAAATGGTTTCAAAAGAGGTACCATTGATAAAACACTGTTTCTAAAATGGAGAGGAAAGAATTTAATGATTGTCCAAATTTATGTGGATGACATTATTTTTGGAAGCACATGTAATAAAATGTGTGAAGAGTTTAGGCAACTCATGACAGCTGAGTTTGAAATGAGTGCAATGGGTGAGCTGCAATGCTTTCTTGGTCTCCAAGTTCAGCAAATGCAAAATGGAACTTTCATTCATCAAAGCAAATATGCTAAAGAACTTTTAAACAAATTTGATATGAACGATTGTAAACCATGCAGCACACCCATGGCAACCAATAAGCTTGTCATGTCTGATGAAAAGGATGAGCTGATTGACCAAACACTTTACAGAAGCATGATTGGGTCTTTACTGTACCTAACTGCATCTAGACCAGACATCATGTTTGCAACATGTGTCTGTGCAAGAAGTCAATCAGCTCCTAGAAAATCAAACCTCATTGCTGTAAAAAGGATCTTCAGATACATAAAAGGTGCTCCCAAACTTGGTATCTGGTATCCAGCTAATGGGAATATTCAGCTTTCAGGCTTTTCAGATAGTGACTTTGCCGGATGTAACACCACAAGGAAGTCCACTTGAGGAGGGTGCCAGTTTCTAGGCAATTGCTTGGTCTCTTGGCAAAGCAAAAAGCAAGCAGCTATTTCAACATCCACTGCTGAAGCTGAATACATTGCTGCTGCAAGCTGTACAGCCCAACTCCTGGGGCTTCAAAACCAGTTGCTGGATTTTGGTATCACTGCCTTAAAGACACCACTCATGTTGGATAGCCAGGCAACAGAAAATATCATCAAAAATCCAGTTTCCCATTCAACCACCAAGCACATCGACATCAGACATCACTTTGTGAGGGATTGCTATGAAAAAGGTTTGATTTCTCTGCATCATGTTCCAACTAAAGACCAGCTGGAAGATGTGCTCACAAAAGCATTAGATACATCCACCTTTGAAAGCTTGGTCTCTAGGATTGGCATGCTAAACATGGAATAACAAGCAAAATCTTGTTTTTCTATGAATAAAAAAATCCATCCTTAAAAATAGCTAAAAATGAAGTTTTCATTAAAATCCTTAAAATTCTGCCATAACCACTGCTTGTTCAAAAGTCTGCTCTACTTCAAAGTCTGTCCACTGCTGAAAGTCATCCCCTGTTCTCTCATTTTCCTGAAAAGCACTGATGCTCAAAATCAGTGTTTTATCCACTGATGTGCTATCTGCTGATAGTGAAAATCATCCACTGCTTCCATTTGTTACCGTTGTAACCACTGCCATTCATCAGTAGTTTTCATAAAAGCACTGTCCTTCCTTTCATAAGGGGTTGGCACGTGGACAGTACATAGTGGTCAGACCTTTTTGTAACCGCTGCCACGTCAGCATTCACTTTTTCACCATAAAACCTTTTCAAAACCCCAAACAGGGTTTTACTGTCGAATTGAATTCATAAAAATTCTCTTCTCAAAGCAGTTTTTCTCAAATTCCTTCACAACCTTCTTCGATCATCATCTCCAAAATGACAAAATCGAAGTCATCTGCAAAATCCACTTCGAAATCATCTTCCAAAGAGGCCTCTCAAAAGGCTAAACCCATCGAAATCCCACACAAACTGTCTCACAACCTTCTGGGTCTTCTCACAAAACCCGGCACCAATGATGTTTTCGACTCCATCATTGATATCATGTCTGCATCAAAGTATAAAACTTTGTTAACAGCAGATGCACCAATTTACTTGGCGACCCAAAGAGAGTTCTGGAAAAATGTAACCCTTGACAAACAAGGTGAGACTGTCATAGCCATTAACTCTTCTTTAAAAGGTAAAGCTGTCAAAATTTCACCACAATCCATCTCGGAAGTCTTTCAACTCGATGATCAGCAAGGTAAAACTAACTTTCCTAAAAACGAGTTAAAAATTGACTTTATTGAAAGAGGGTATGCAGATACAATGATGAAGAAGGATACCTTACAAAAAGGTTTCTTTCCCCCTGCAACAAGGTTTTTATTCCATACCCTCCTAATGTGTGTTTCAAACAAAACCACTGCTTTTAAAGAAATACCATTAAAGATTCAAAACCTGGGGTATGCTATTCTTCAAGAAGAAAATTTTAATTATTCTCAAGTAATCTTTAATGATCTGGTTAAAAATCTTGAAACAAAGGCATTCTTACTGTTTCCAAGATTTCTAAGTTATTATTTTGAAAAGAAACTTGGTAAGAATGATGCTTCTGCAATAAAACAAGGTGAATCTCTTCAAATGCATAGCTTAACTGTTGAAACTTTCACAAGAATGTCAACACCTTGCAAAACACAAGCAGAGGTGCCTGAGCAGAATTTAGCAGCTACCACTGCTCCTCAGGTATCTGCTGCTGAGCCCACTACTCAAGGTGATCAAAGTAGCAAAACAACAACTTTGAAACCCACACCTAAAATCACCAAAAAGCCACAACAAAAGAAAACTCAAAAACCCCCCACACCCATCAAAAAGGCAACTCTGGAGGATGAGATACCAGAGCAACTGCCAGTGACAACACAAAAGTCACAAGAAACCACTGCTGCTACTTCCTCATAGCAGTTGGTACAAATATCTCAACCCATACCCGAAACTCTTCCTGCTTCTTCTAAAAAAGAACAGGTTGTACATATAGGGACACCACAATATGATGCTCTGGAATCACTTGCTTCCATCATCCACAGCCCAATGCCCGGGGTAAATTCTCTTTCTACACCAAACCTCACATCCACAATTCCCCCACCAACTAAACTTTTGTTAGATGCTATTGATTTGAACCAGGCACAAACCAGTCCTTCTCAATCACCTGTCAATGAGAATATACTTCAACCAATGACTGAGTCTGATGTATCAATCATAGTTAACCCTCCAACAATGCCTGAGGAGGTTACACCCCTTGAGTTACAAGTAACTCTTGGTGGTAGTCCAAGTGAAGCAGCCACTACAAATGTTGAACCCACTGGTTTACATTTGGACAGTGGTTACATCAATAAGACTTCCTTGGAGGCAATTCCTTCCATAGCACCTCTGATATCCACTAGTGAGTTTATTTTACCCTCTGGTATCATCAAAAGTTGTTAAGTGTTGAAGGAAGAAGACCCCAGTACCAAGAAAAAGGGGCATCAGTGGTTAATGTTTGGAGTACACTCCCTACCTCAACCACTGATAAAACCACTGCTAGTGGGAAATCAGATGATCCCATTAAATTGGGTGATGGTTTAAACTACCTGGAATTGACGGAACGTGTTGAAAAACTGGATCCTTCGGTTGCATAAATCAAAGAAATGCTGCAACAGTTGTTAAAAGTACAAAAGGTGCAATCCACTGCTGTTCCACCTCAAGCACCTGCTCCACCACAAGCATCTGCTGCTAATGAGATATGGAACCTCTTCCAACCTTTTCTCCAACAACAAAAACAAATGGCTGACCAACAACATGCATAACATGTCCAAGAGCTGAGAAACACAATGGAGTCTAGGTTCAAGAACACACAAGCTGACATCAAGGCTATAAAGGCCCATCTATTGAAAACCACTGGCACTGCTCCTCCAACTGTTCTCTTTATTGATCAACTACCCCCAGATAATGCCAAAAAGGGGGAGAAATTCAGGAGTGGAAAAAGAAGGGAATAGATGATGGTCTTTACATTGAACCAGAAAGGGATGCTATGACCAGAAAAATTATTTTGCCAGATGGTAGCAAGAAGGTTGATGTTACCCAAAATGCACTTGATGAAGGAGTAGCAAGTGTAAAAAGAGACAGAGCGGCAAAGGATATGTCAAGGTGGAATGAGGAGAAAAGAGCTTACATGGAGCTGAATGCGTAGGGTTGTTCTGGGCTAAAGGATGTTCAAAATCTGGTGCCAAAAAGAAATCCCACTAGAAAAGTGAGGGAACCCAAGTCCACACCATCCAGACTCACAAAGTATACTCCAAAACCACCGTCCAAAAGCCCCCAACATCAAACCTCCACCCAAACAATTGTTATAACTCATGCTGTATTAACATCTGCTGGTACTCCAGTTGTTTCAACATCTGCTATCACTTTAACACACACCACAACCACTGCCTTATCACCACCACCACCACCACCACCATCACCACCAAAAACAACATCACCACCATCGCCTCCTGCCAAAAAGCAGAAGAAAACAGATGTTACAACATCTGTTGTAATGACAACAGTGGTTGAAACACCAGTTGTTTCAACAGCTGTTAGTCAATCACAAATCACTGCCACTCAAACCACCACCACTGATCTACCCAAAACATAAGCTGCCTCTCCTACAATAAAAAGGAGAAGGATTTTCATACCAGATGATGATTCTCCATCACCACCACCAACATCTTCAAAATCTCTATCACTTGTTACAATACCCAAGCCTGTTCCTCTCTCATCAGCTCAAATTGAAAAGCCCTTACCTCCTGCAGGTGTTCAATTCCCTCTTGAACTTATAGCAGTTAGAGAAGAAATCAAGTCTTTTTATTATGAGGATGACCCTGCTAAAAGGAGTTTGCCATCAGTTGAAGGATATCCAAGGCCAAATAATATTGAAGAATATTTGAAAGTCAAAGCTAAACAAGCAGAGGATATCTCAAAAAGAAATGCACAAGGAAAATCTGATAGAGAAATTCAGCAGAATTACCAATTCTTGCTCACACAAGTCAGATCCTTAGAGCAATTTGCAAAAAAATGTTTGTCAACAAATCTCAGAGAGAGCAGATGAAACTCTAAGAAAAGACTACATTGAAAGCATCATGGCAACCAAGAAGTACAAAGGAGAAAAACACATGTACAAAGAGTGGACCATCCCTGAGCTTGAAAGTGAAGTAGCCAAGATTTAAGAAATGATCAAGAATAAGGTGAAGCACACTCCTCCAGATTGGGCAAAGTTCAAAAAGAATGTACCTGATAAAAAGGTAGAGCTGAGGAGAATGAAAGAGGAATTAGCTGCTGCTGATTATGGGTCTTGGAATAAAGTGTTGAGATGGAAAGAAGATAAAGTCAGGGCTACCTACAAAAGTTTGGAGAAATTAAGAAAGACAGATCCTACTGCTCCACAAAAGCCTGACTACCCTGAAGCAGAGGTTTCAAAAAGGCCATCAAAGCTGCAAATCAGGAGATCCACTGCTCCAGCTGGTGCAGCCATCTTTAAAAGAAGGCCATAAAAACAGTTGGGTGCTGAAACAATCCAAGAGCTAATAGAATGTGATGACCTTGTAAAAGAAGGCATAAAGAAAATGATTGTAGAGACTCTTGGTTTAGATCAACCTGCAAGTATTGCTCAGACAGTCATCAATAGGCCAGCATCTCCAAACACCTCTTCAAATAAAAATCTCCCAAGAAACCCACTAGACTCAAAGGTACTAAAGTGGAAAACTGACAAACAGACCCATGTACTGACAGTGTTCAAGTCTAGTGGAGAAGTGAAGAAAATAACAAGGGAACAAGCACTTGGCCTAAGTCTTGAAGATTTGCAGGATCTCCTTGATCTTCCACTTAGCAGGGATGATGATGACACAGATGCCTTAGCCTTTGAGTTACAACTCAAAGGGCAAATAAAGGAACTGCTGATGAGGCAATAAAGATCTACAAATAATGAAGAGTTTTAGCATTATCTGTTCCAGGGGGAGATTGTTGGGATTGAACCCTACCAAAGGAACAGATAATTAAAGCCAAAACTGGATCAGAGCAGTGGATCCAGAATAAGCAGATGTTATGTATACAAGTCTCTCCCCTTGAAAGTGGTTTCAACATCTGCTGACCTCCTATCTACTGATCGTACAAACTGCTGACCTACAAACTGCTGATCAAGTAAAAGACTGATGAATGATTAAAGCTCTGCGGTTCAATCTACTGCCTTGAGTCAAGCTCTGCTGATCATGACAAGTACTACTGGGTTCACATCAGTGGAAGGATGCAGCAGTAGTTTAGATGTCTTTATGAAATGAAATGTAATAACAGTAGTTAGCATAGCATAGGTTGTATAGATCAGAGGTTAGATGTCACTTTCATGGTGACGTCAGCTTAGATGCTTTAGTGGTTTGCTCGTGCCTATAAATAGAACAGTGCTCTGTACTGTTCTATCAGCTCTTTCACTATCTTCTTCCTGCACGAACAAATACTGTGAGCTCAGGCTGAGGGGGAGTTTGTTGCATACTTGCAAATTGTAATCGTTGTTGAAATTAAATTCAATCATTCGGTTCAATGTTAAACTTGTATGTTTAAAAGCAATTCTCCTGTTTGATTGTGAAAAGTTTGCTTCCATCTTAATTCCGCTGCACAACTCATTCATCTTCATCTTAATTAAAACATAAAACACAATCAAAACCAAACTCAGATCCTATCACATCAACATATATCTGGAGCAACAAAGCATGACCTTTGTGTGTTTTGAGGAAAAGTGTTGTGTCAATAGTAACTTTAGTAAACCCATAATTGAGTAAGAAGTTTGATAGTGTTTCATACCAGGCTCTAGGAGCTTGCTTCAAACCATACAAGGCTTTGTTTAATCTATAAACATGATTTTGAAATTTTGGATCAACAAAGCCTTCTGGTTGCTGCACATAAACTTCTTCCTCAATTTTACCATTCAGGAAAGCTGATTTTACATCCATTTGATAAAATTTGAAATCTTTGGATGCAGCATAAGCAAGAAAAATTCTTACAGCTTCTAATCTAGCTACTGGTGCAAAAGTTTCATCATAATCAATACCTTCTTGCTGACAATAACCTTTGACCACTAACGTTGCTTTGTTCCTGGTGATTATGTCGTTTTCATCAAATTTATTCCTGAATACCCATTTTGAGCCTATGACAGATTTGTCATTTGGATTGGGTACCAGATCCCATACCTTGCTCCTTTAAAACTGATCAAGCTCTTCTTTCATAGCTTGAATCCAGTCTGAGTCATTTAGAGCTTCTTTGACAGATTTGGGTTCTATCTTGCATAAGAACCCAGCAAATGCACACTCGTGTGCAGTTGCAGATCTTGTTCTCACACCATCTGCTGGATTACCAATGATGTCAAAATGAACATGTCCTTTGATCCATCTTAACTTGTTGTGAAAATTTGTTGGTTATGACGGATTTGAAGTTTCCCCCTGAACAGTTGCCTCAGTTGTGTGTAGTGTATCAGAATTTTGATTCAAGATTTATGATTCATTACTCATTTGTTCTGCAGGGTTAGTACATGAAATATCTGTTGATTTATATGTGATAGATTTATCATGTTCTAAGAAATCTTATGTTATCATTTCAAAGAGATGTTCATAGTTTTCTTGTTTGTCAGAAAAAATTTATTTCTTTCATGTATTCACCAGAAACCTCTGTTTTTGATGAGTCATCAAAAGAAACATACAGACTTTCTCTGATTGTCCTAGTGTTTAGAATAAAAATTCTATAGGCTTTTGAGGACTAAGAATAACCAAGAAAAATACCTTTTTCTGCTTTTCTGTCAAATTTTTCAAGGCTTTCAAAATCATTGAAAACAAAACATCTACAACCAAATGTATGCAAAAATTTCACACTTGGAATCCTTCCATTGATAATATTGTAAGGTGTTTTGTTGTGCCCAAAAATGAGTAGGCATTTGCTATTGCTTCTGCCCAAAAATGATTCTGCCCTGTTTTGGGTGAAATAGGCATTTGCTATTGCTTCTGCCCAAAAATGAGTAGGCATTTTAGCATAAGCAAGCATTGTTCTGGCAGCTTCTACTAAAGTTCTATTTTTTCTTTCAACAACCCCATTTTGTTGAGGTGTTCTGGGAGCAAAGAAATCATGAGAGATTCCTTTACTTACAAGAAAGCTCTCAATTTTTGAATTCTTAAACTTTGTTCCATTGTCTAATCTAATCCTTCTGACTGTTAGTTTTAACAGATTTTCCATTTTTCTGATAAAATTAATGATCAGATCAGGAGTTTCACTTTTCTTCCTTAAAAATTCGACCCATGTGTATCTGGAGAAATCATCTACTATTACTAGTATGTATTTCTTTCTAGAAAAGCTTTCTGTACTTATGGGTCCACACAAATCCATATGTAAAAGTTCCAAATTTTGTGTAATAGAAGACTCAGAAATTGATTTATGTGAGCTTCTTTTGGATTTTCCCATCTCACAAGCTTCACAAATTTTATCCTTCTTTGAGGATATAAAAGGTAATCCTTTTACCAGACCCTTGCTTGCTAATTTGCTTAGGTTTTTTAAATTTAAGTGGGCTAACCTCTTATGCCATAACCAACTACTACCCTTGTTAATTTTTGAAAATAAACATAATTTTGGGTGTTCATTTTCTTCTTTGAAATCAAAGTAGTAAATTGATTTTCTTATCCTCTTTCCACTTAAATAAATTTTATTATCATCCATACCTATTAACAAGCATTTTTCTGGTAAAAAGGTTACCTGAAAACCTTTATCACAGAATTGACCACAACTTAGCAGATTGTACTTTAAGCCTTCAACATAGGCTACTTTCTCTATGGTCAAACATCCATACCTTATGCATCCATATCCCATGATCCTCCCTTTCACTCCATTTTCAAAATTTACCATTTTACCCAGCTTTGAAACAAAGTTGCTGAGTAAGCTCCTGTCCTCAGTAATGTGCTTGGAGCTTCCTGAGTCGCAGTACCAGATCTGCTGCACATGATGGTCCTAAAATGGAAAAATTAGAGGATTTTTGGTACCCAGGCTTGCTTGGGTACTCTTTCTGATGAGATTTTAATCAAATTATTTTCTCTTAATGGCCTTTCATCAGAATATCTGTTGTATGCTGAGCCATAACCAGATTTTTCATTTTTCTTTTGGAGATGGTGTTGAACAAGCTTCAGTATGTCAACACACATACAAGATTTATCAGAATTTTCTGATATTCTTTCTTGTGATGGAATGAGTGGATAATTTTGAAAAGATGAGTGAACTGCTTCTGGAGTCTTTAAAGATACTTGTTTGCATTCACTTCTTTTTGGTTTGAAGTTGGGTTTTTCAAAAGAGTATTCAGAACAGGTTGACTTGGAAGATTCAGAATCAGATTCTGATGAAAATTTATCAGAAATCTGATGGGTTGCTTATACAAAGACAGTGGGTTTACTTTCTCTTGTTTTTACATATCCTAAACCCTCTCCTTTGTTCTTTGGTGTGGACTCAATGAAGTTTATGAATTCTTTGGCTTGTTAAAAACCTCTTACATTAATTTCTTTATCATTGATTTTCTTATAAAGATCTTTTCTTTCATTTTCATAGAACTCAATTTTAGCTCTTTGATCTAAACTTTCCTCTATTAGTAATTGGTTTTCAAGAATGATTTTATTCATGGTCCTTTGCAACTCATCAGATTTTTTTAATATCTGATTGATGTTTATCTTGCAGATTTAGAAAATCTGACATGAACTTGTTTAGCTTGTGTTCAAAATCAAGATTATCTAAATTTAAATTTTGTCCTGAAGTTTCTGGTAGGTCATCAGAAAGTGCCATCAGACATAAATTAGCCATTTCCTCTTCTTCTTCATCAGAAGAATCATCAGATAGCTATGTATCTGTCCCAGCAATTAAGGTGACTTGTTTCTGCTTCTTTGCTTCTTCTAGCTCTTTCTCATAATAAGCAACATACTTGAGCTTCTTTATCTTGCATTCTGATGCATAGTGACCTCTCTGCTTGCACTTATAACACACAACTTCTGCCTTCCCCTTATCCTTAGATCTACCTTCCTCCTTAGATCTTCCATCCATCCTCCCTCTATCACTTCTCTGGTATCTCTGGCCTCCTCCCCTCAACCTCTGCTCAAATGTTTTGGTGAGCAGTGCTATTGTTTCAGCAAAAGCTGAAAAATCTGATGATGTATCAGAAATTTCAAGATTTTGGCTGTTTGATGGTTGTGGATCATTGGTAGGTGGTGTTCTTTGTGAGTTTGAGATAAGAGCTAAAGATCCCCCTCTTTGAATGGTTTCTTCAAATATTTCTTCCTCTCTGGGGATCAAGATGCTATATAAGTCATGAAGACTCATATTACCTAGTTCTAAGGTTGAGGACAAAGTCATGGTTAGACTTCTCCATTCTCCAGGTATAGCATCTAGAAATTTTATGTTTCTTTCATCATTTGATTTTGTTATACCAAATTTCTTTAGCTTATTCAAAAGTTTTGTAAATCTTTGATAAGTATCATTTAATCTTTCATTGGGTAAACTTTTGATCCTCTCATATGAGGAAACATTGTTTGTTCTCTTGTTTCTTTACATCCTTTCTCCTCCTTCACAAAGATTTTCCAACTGATCCCATATTTCCTTAGCTGATGCACATGCATCAACTTGTGAAAATATGTCATTGGGGATGGCCATTATTAAAAGTGACTTTGCCCTTTCATCCCCGGCCACCAGTTCCTTGTCTTTCGCACTCCAGTTTATTTCACTTTTGGGAGCACGGGAGGCAGGGATTGCAGGTGATTGGTCAGTTGCTGGAATAGCTGGTATTTCAGTCATTGGTATATGTGGACCCCTTTCAATGGATTGAAACAGAGCTCGGTCATTACCATTGAGGAAATTAACCATCCTTATTTTCCATTGGGGGTATTCCTCTCTGACAAGAGTTGGAGGTTTAGACATAGAACCAATGTTAAAAGCAATATTCCATGATTGAAAGCTGGCCATATTTAGAGAAAAGAAGATGAGCGATTGATCGTTTGAAAATAGTTTATTCAATCTGCTCTGATACCAATTGTTGGTCCCAGTTTGGACTTAAAAACTTCTTTTCACGTAATATGGCAAGTGATTTCAGTAAATGTGAAAAAGATGTGCGGAAATGGAAATCAGACATTCAAGAAACAAGACCTACAGAATTATCAAGTTTATATCACTTTGAAACAAAATAGTTTACAAGGTGATTGTAAGATTATTATCTAATACAAATGAATCTTGAATTCTGTGGGTGAGAGGGCAATGGAGTTTTGTATTATGTATGAATGCTAAGCTTAACTCATTGTCTTCTGCTTGGTGAGCCTTCTATTTATAGAAGGCTGGGTACATGAATAAACAATTGTTTATTCATGCAATAAGTCCTGCAAAAAGTATCCATTTGACATATTCATTGAATCCAACAGTCAAGTTGCTTTTGTAATCATGATATCCAATAATGTTAAGTTGCTTCGGTTATTGTGGCAGGATAGAGCTGATTTTTAGACAAGTGGGGTATTCATCAGAATTTCTGATAAACCACTTCATCAGAAATTCTGGTGAACAAATCATCAGAAAATCTGATGATCAGAATCGTCAGAAACTGATGATATTTCATCAGAAATATTATCATATCCATCAGAAATGACCTTCTCTGATAATCTTCTTCAGCTCTTGATCAACTTGTGATTCTTTGAAGTAGATGTTGTTCATTTCAGTTGTCCTATCTGATCTTCTTCTTCTTATTGTGATCTTCAGGACCGTTGTCTTCTTCAAAGATCAAGTTGAATCTGATTTTCTTCAATACTTACAAATAAAGTTTCCTAACAGATGAAAATGGCAAAAAGTTACAAACGTTGGGGGCAATTTGGTACAACAGTGTCATTTTGGACGAAAATGGCAAACCTACCCAAACCTTAGGGACGATTTTGGCAATTAACTCTTTATAAAATTTAAAACATCCTTCACATTAATAGAAAAAATAAACTGAGTTAGTGATTTGGATGAAAATTTATAAAAATTATGTGACCAAACTATTAATTTTTTTTCTAAAAAGTCCATGTATATTCTTTTTTATTATATATGCAACAAAAATAATTAAATAAAAGAGATTAAAAAGGGTTTGCGTAAATTGCCAAAATCGTCCCTGTGGTTTTATATTTGCCAGTTTCATCCAAATATCCTCAACTTAACAGAAAAAATAAACTAAGTTAGTGGTTTGGATGAAAATGGCAAAAAGTTACAAACCTTGGGGGCAATTTGGTACAAAAGTGTCATTTTGGACGAAAACGACAAACGTGCCCAAACCTCAGGGACGATTTTGGCAATTAACTCAATAATATATGATTAAATAACCACAATGTAATAAATCATAAACATGCAGGATACATATACAAAAAAAGCAATTGATGTTATCAGGATCTCCCAAGGATATTACACAAAAGCCAAAAAAACACAATATATAGTATAATATACAATTTCGTTGGTAAAACACAAACCACTGTAAAAAACACAATTCACGTTAACAGGTTTGTAGGACAACTTCACCTACATCTATAGTAAAACAAATATCATACCAGACTAACATTTGACAAACAAAACATAAGACTCAATTAGAATAAAAATCAACTGTTGATGTTAACAGTTTTCACTATTCTACAACTTCTTTTTAACACACATTCATGAGTTGTAATAAATGATAAACATGCAGGTTACATATACAGAAAAAAAATTGATGTTATCATGATCTCCCAAGGATATGACACAAAAGCCAAAAAACATAATATAAACTATAATATACAATTTCGTTGATGAAACACAAACCATTATAAAAAACACAGTTCATGTTATCAAGTTTGTAGGACAACTTCACTTACATCTACTCTAAAACAAATAAAACTAAAGATATTAAATGTTTGAAATAATATATGATTAAATAACCACAATGTTATGTATTAAAAATACTACACAAAAAACTATTTGAAATTCAATATCATACCAGACTAACTTTTGATAAACAAAACACAAGATTCAATTAGAATAAAAAACAACTGTTGATGTTAGCAGTTTTCACTTTTCTACAACTGCTTTTTAACACACATTCATGACTTGTAATAAATGATAAACATGCAGGCTACATATATAAAAAAACAGTTAATGTTATCAAGATCTGGCAAGTATATTACAAAAAAGCAAAAAAAAAAAAACACAATGTATACTATAATATACAATTTCGTTGCTAAAACACAAACCATTGTAAAAAACACAATTCATGTTATCAGGTTTGTAGGACAACTTCACCTACTTCTATAGAAAAACAAATTAAACTGAAGATATTAAATGTTTGAAATAATATATGATTAAATAACCACAATGTAATGTATTAAAAATACTACACAAAAAACTATTTGAAAATCAATATCATACCAGACTAACTTTTGAGAAACAAAACATAAGATTCAATTAGAATAAAAAACAACTGTTGATGTTAGCAGTTTTCACTTTTCTACAACTGCTTTTTAATACACATTCATAACTTGTAATAAATGATAAACATGCAGGCTACATATACAAAAAAAGCAGTTAATGTTATCAAGATCTCACAAGTATATTACAAAAAAGCCAAAAAAAAAAACACAATGTATACTATAATATACAATAAATCATAAACATGCATGATACATATACAAAAAAATCAATTGATGTTATCAGGATCTCCCAAGGATATTGCACAAAAGCAAAAAAAAAAAAACACAATATATATACTATAATATACAATTTCGTTGGCAAAACACAAACCATTGTAAAAAACACAATGACTTATTATCCAACTATTAAGAACATCAATAACCGTGTTTATATTTAAGATAATAATGACTTTTTATTCGATTGCGATTAGTAACTACAACTGTTCTTATATTCTCATACATCGAATTGTCATACGTACTAACTTAAAATCTTACATTTAATTCACACAATTTAAAATTTTTAAGTAACTATTTTTAAATTGATTAACATAGCAATTGCTAACACTATTAAATAAAGATAGATGAGATCTATCAAAGTTAGATGTTTATGATATAGATAGTGTTTTTTTCATGTTTGCAACTCTATATTCAGGCACAATTTAACAACAAAATAAACCAAATCAATTACAATTCTCCAGATGGTCACTCGAAGAAACTAAACTGAAGATATTAAATGTTTGAAATAATATATGATTAAATAACCACAATAGAAAAATGACCATTATAAAAAATACAATTCATCGAGACTAACTTTTAAGAAACAAAACAAAACATTCCATTAGAATAAAAATACCACAAATAACTCTTAATAATTGATTACAATCCACTTAACTATAACAAAAACTATGACTAAACTTAACAAAACTACTTATAAGGAACGTAAAAACCTACGCTTTCAACTCCATCGACTCATTAACTTGTTTAAATAACTCTAACATCTGTGACATTAACTGAACATCTTTTGTCCCATTCTTACTATTATTCAAAAGTGCCAGGTCACAAACAGTAGTTGGAGGCAACAAACGCAACGTCTCAGATACATCATCACGAGAGCCAACTCCAGTCTTCAAAGCATGAAAGCATTTCCTTAGATCTTTAGAAAACTCTAACTCAGCTTCTAATTCTTCCATCACTGCTTTATAAAACAGTTCCTTCGAATCTTCTCCTTGATTACTTGATGAAGGCATTGAAAAAAGTTTACTTTTTAATTAGATATCGGTAAAACTTAAATAACTTGAGATACAATATACATGAAATGTCTGTATATATATATATATATAAAAGGCTTATGGTCACTAACGCGGAACTATTAATGGCAGCAACGGTTACATGATGTAAAAACTGCTCCGGAAATGATACAAATAACTGAAGAGACACACGTTTACATGCAGTTATTACTATAAACACACAAACCATTAATTAAACACGGGAAACTTAAACTGGTACACGGCTTACTATGCATGAATCAACGAAAATATTAATTACCCTTTAAATTATAACAAAAATATTACAAACAAAGAAAAACATGCATGTTTAAGTGAAAGGAAAATACACACATAAAAAACTCCAACTCAACACAGTATCATTACCAAAATAAAATAACCATCATCATACATAAAAAAAAACAACATAACTAATCTTCGCCAAAACTGTCGATTTCAATCTCCTCATCCCACTTCCAATTCTTCAGCGCCTTTACCCTTTGATTAATTCTTCTGAAATTACGAGGCTAGAGAATAATATGTCTGTCACTCATCTAGAATATTAACTAAACACAACTAAACATATAGTTATGGAACCAACCTTGTTGATCTCATGCTTCATAGATTTGTCAGGACATCCAACCAAAGCACCAAGCTCCAAGTCAAAGCCTTTAGATTTGTTCTGAAATTTACAAAACAAAATATAAGCAAACATAATAAGATTCAGCATAAACATCACCAACTATCACTAACAAAATAATTTACATACTTTAACATAAACGATTCACCTTTGCAGCTCCGATTGAAGACATAGTCAAGTCAGGAAGTACTCCAAACAATTCTTCAAACTGAAAAACAATATACTCATTAATAAAATAAACTACCATGTTGAACTAAAACAATTTTATCCTACAGTTATAAAAGAATTATTACATACATTTCCAGTTTCATCAGATATCTTACTCAACTTTTGAAAATGATCATCCACAAAAATGTTGTCAGCCACAACCTAGAAAAAAAAACTGTTAATCACTGTTGTCATAGTATATTTTACAAAAATAAACCAAAAAACACAGTATCTGTAAAAAAACACAATGATTTTTAAAAATACATAACATGAAAAAATATTTTACAAGAATTATTACGCACGTTTCCAACTTCATCACATATCTTACTCAACGTTTGAAAATGATCATCCACAAACATGTTGTCAGCCACCACCTGGAAAAGAAAAAAAAAACAACTGTCAACCAATGTTGTCATAGTATATTACAAAAAAAAACCATCACAAAAAAACACAATATCTGTAAATAACACAATGATTTTAAGTAACACACAATATCATAAATAATAACAGAAACTTCATCATAAGCTTGCTTCTAAATGCACATTCTCATTAGAGCAATAAGAAAATTCATGCAAATGACCATCCACACACTCATTAGCTACAACCTGAACAAAAAAGCATGTCAATGATTTTTTACTATAATAACACAAAGGATTGCTACAAACACAAAACGATTGTAAAAAACACAATGCTATGTAAATCCCAATGCTTGACAAAACAAAATGATAATTCATTTCCAACTATAATAGAAGACTTCATAACTGCTGGCTGCTTCATTTCCACAACACTGTCCAACCCAGCAAATTGAAAAACAAAGCATCATTATCCAAATGAAAAAACATGGTTAAATAAACACAATACCATATAAATTAATAACTTACATTTTTTCCCGTAATTGAATCCTCATCATACACAGCATTATCCATCGATCATAACTGAAGCAAAACAACCAAACTAAATAAGAAACTATTTTCGAAACATAACAAACATCATAAACACATAAAATATGTAACCACCTTACATTGATATCCTTTATTGAAAACGATGTAATACAAAGCATACACGGACATATATATACATCTCGTATGCTAACTTCCACGTAGAAGTTATCCAAGATGAACCGACAAGATTGAGGGAGCGTACCTACGTAGCTAGAAAAACGTAGAAAACACAGGAAACCTTAACTTGCGTTGAAAAAAAAAACCGCCAAATTTTTTGGGTTTGAACGGATGAGATTAAATCTCGAAGATAACCGTCTGAACTATTACGGTCAGGATCTACTAAAACATGCGACGGTTCCTTCGCGGCGAACAATTTATTAATAATATGTAAGCACCTAAGTAAAATTTACTAACTTTGTTAAAATTATTTAATTAACTCTTCTCAAATGACTAAAATACTCTCATTTAATAAAACAAAATAAACCCAAATCATCCACCGTAAATCTCCTCCTCTAAACCATAATCATCCTCAATCTAAAACGCTCCTACTAATTCCGCATCCTAATTATCTTATTTTCACACCCTTAAATGTATAAAGATCGTATAGAGTTATACAACGTGTATACAAGAGTGTTGCACCGAAATAAATGCAATAGAATGTTTTTTTAGTCTCGTTATATATGGGTCGTATACAAGTATATACGACTAATATAATGTTATACGCTCAAGTGTTGGATAAACTCAGCCTGTAGAATGTCTGCTGGGTCTTTTCTATGGCGTCGTTATTGTCTTAAGTGTTAGAAAAACTTAGCCGGTAGCTATTCGAAAGAGTTGATTGTAACGCCCTGCGTTTTCATCCTTTCTATATTTGGAAACCCTTGTTTGAAATTCTATATTTGGAAAACCTTGTAAATTTGTAATCGTCCTGTCATTGTAATCGATGTCAAATCCGAGACTTGAATCATATTGGAACTTGTGTTTTCGTTACATTTAAGTTTTATACGCTCCTTAGATGTCCCTATGATTAAAAAAATAGTCATTTGTCAACTTACTCATACTTTGTGCTAAACGTGTCAAAACTGCAACTTGTAAACTAGATGCTAAACTTATACAATTTCGACACTTATTTATGAAACATATACGTGTTTATACTCGTTTTACGTTAGTTATATGAAATAATTACATCCCATACCCTTAGATTTGAGTCTTGTACCAAAAAACACCCTAAATACGACTTAAAATAGCATTTTATGGAAGTTAGGGGACCAAATTGTACAAGAACCAAACTTTTGCCCAAACCCGGAGTTCTCGCCGGCCGTGACCCACCTCACCACTTCTTCGCGGGCCGCGAGGCTCTTGGATCCGGGCAACAACAAACCAGCTTCACTGGTTGGTCGATTATTTGTGTTTTGTTGGGTTCTAGGTGTGTTTCTTGCACTTAATACTCAACTACAACCAACCTTGACCCTCTCCTATATAAACCAAGCCTAACCCAAGCATTTTATACTTTACAAATCACTCCAAACTTCCTCAAATTCGTCTCCAAACAGCTGCCAATCTGAAGTTCGAGTAGAATCACCTTCCTTCCCTAAAACTAGCATAACTTTCTCATTTCTTGTCCGATTCACTCCATTCTTTTTCCTACTAATTTGGATTGATATTAGCTAAGTTTCCAGAGGTTTTCCCATAGAAAACCAGAGCTTGGAATGCCCCTAAAAAGGCTCCAAATTTGACTGATTCATTTCTGTTTTCATTTAATCTTTGTTAAACTTGTGTAAACTTGAGGAAAGTCATCTCAAACCTATGTCCTTATGCTTATAACCCCTTCTATGGTTAGTTAGGCTTAAAAAACAAGGTTGAGACATTCAAATAAGAGGATTAATCCTCACAAACTTTCTGTTTTTTTCAAGGGTTTAACCCACAAGTGATGTTCAAGTCCAAGACTTGATATATGTGTGATTAGGGATTAACTTGGGTTGTCCTACATAAAATCCACACATTGCTTGATGATTTCTTATAGATTAGTGTTTAATATTCTTATATTACTTGTAGTTCATGACCCTCCTTGAGTGTTTCCACATCAAGTGTAGTGGTGAACACTTAGAGGTGCCTAAATGGAAGAACTTCTTCTTCCTACCTCCTACATGATTTCTATGACATTTAGAGGTACCTAAATGAAGATTTTAATATTCTACCTCATGCTTGAACTATTAAACTATTGGACATATTAATATAACCTATATAATACATAAACATATGACCCGAATAATCGAATCTTTGATAATGAACTAGTGTTCATATGTCAAGGTACTAGATTATATCATCCTAGACTTTGATAACTTGTCACGATTCTAATGGAACCTTATTCCATGAAAGCATTTAAACTCCTTAGAGTATTATAGTGTCAAGAACGAGTACTAAGTCTAGATGATTATTTTCATGTATACTTACTTTGTTATACTTTAAATTCCAAATCTACACATCCCTTAATCTTCAATCCAAACCACCACAAGTGGCCTAGTAGTGGAGTGACTTGGGTTCTCCAATGGAGACCCAAGTTCAATTCCCATTAGTGCCACTTTGGTGGCCACCGACACCCGCTTTAAGCCGGACCGAGGACACTCGAGGTCTCGGGTTCGAAACATGTTTCTTACCCCTCTTTGATGGCTATGGGTATTTGCCGCCAGGGATCCTTGTCGGGTGGTGAACTGGGAAGGGAGATCCCTTCCGCGGTCAGGGGTACCGTGCAACTACCCTTTTTTAATCTTCAATCCAAACCCGTTCAAACACAAAATCTCATTTACTCGTCAATACTAGGATAATCAGAAGACTTAGAAAATTTGTGAGTATACTCGAATTCCCCTGTTTACGTTTACCACTTTTTGGGGTGTAACATGTTTACTCACCAAAACTTACACATGAACCTTTTACTTAAATGCACAAACATTCCTATAACATGCTTGTATACGTGATTGCTTGATACTTTAAACTTGGGTTAATTACATCTTGTGTTAGACTTATCATTAACTTCGTACGAGCCTATCCGTGACATATATAGCGCTATACGATTAACGCACCACCCGTAGACTTGTGGTTATGTCATGAGCATATTGCGTTTCATCATTGGTTTGATATGTTAGACACATGCCGAATTTAATGTTTATCTTGTATCACATGCTTGTTATGAGGAATTGTTTAATCATCTTTTTATGCTATGTACGTATCAAACTTGTATACTCGCCTTTGCTTTTGCATTGAACTTTATTTTAAACATGTTACAGGTTGAGGATGACAATGCTATGAAATGAAGTAGCGTTGATGCCTAGATACACATTTAGACGTCTTAGGTTAAATACGTTGTATAAATTTCATATTTGTTGTTATATTTTTTTCTTGTATTTTTCATGTATTGTAACATTTATTTACGAATGAAATCAATTTATCTTTAATTCTATTGTCACAATTAACGTTATGTGTGGTGAGAAATCTTTCTTCGCCTCACTCTAATGTTTCCGCCATCGGTTGGGGTGTGACATTGATCTACCCAGTGGGCATGGAATCGAACCACACAGGGGCGGCACATGTAAGAGTTTGCACAAACATGTGACACCAAACTAGATGAGTCCAGCTACCGATGCCACCCATGGTGATGAAACCCTGTAAATGGTTATCTGGGTTAGTCAAAATAGTGTATTTCCCGATATTATGCGGGAGCTTGAATCTTGTGAGTAGCGGAGCTATGGCGATCCGTGCAAAAATTTGGATTTCTCTGCGAAAGCCGACGACTTGTATGTCATACCCCAACCGATGGCGGAAACATCATAGTGAGATGAAAAAGAGATTGTAAAAGACTTCATAACGACTATTGTGACGCCCTGCGTCCCTGAACTTTAACTTTGGGCAATTCTAGACCCTATACATTATGAATCTTGATACTTGGTGAAACTTGATACTTGATACTAGATACATGAAACTAGAAACTTGATTCTTGACTCTTGATACTTATGAAACGAGAAACTTTGAGACTTTGAAACTTGAAACTTGACACTTACTTGCTAGCTCGTGTAGACTTGAAATATGGAAACTTTTGTGATTATAAAATCTTATCATGTGATGATGTTACACAATTATACGCAACGCAACGCTTAATCCAGCTCGCTAAATCGAATCGAAAGTTGAAAACTAACCCGGGCGAATCGGCTGTCCGAATGGACATCCGATCGGATGGCAATCCATCCGGATGCCCATCCAATCGGATGGCCATCCGTCCGGACCACCATCCGACCTCGCGCATTGCACCGCCTTATCCTCTGTCACCTATAAATACCCCTGTCACATCACTTGATGTGACACCCTCCTCCGACCAGCACGCACTCTCTCGTTCTAAGGCACTTTTCTTCCATTTTCAAGTGATTTTTGTAAGTTTTCTTCATTATTCTTGTACAACTATCATCAATACACACTTTCTCACTAGATTCTTCATCAAGATCTTACGTTTTACCTTGAAATCACTCAGATTTGGACTCTTTAGGGTGATGTCATCATGGCAGGTTGTACAATCCGGTGTGTGATGTCATTTAGCCCAGATCTAAGAGATCTCCTTATGTTTTACCGCAAATCTTTACTAATATAGACGTTTTCTTCAAGTTTCTTAACTTTTACTTAAAACCCGGTGAGATCTGGAACCAAAACAGGCCTAGGACTTGTTCCTTAGTCTAGAGTTGGCTCGATAACGGATTTCCACCGGAGAGATGATATAACTACGGATCAAACATGAAACTTTGTCAAGAACAGTCACCCGATCGGACGGGGTGATTCCTGTCCGATCAGGTAGGCGGAACCTTGGTGAGTTCCCGTTGTTTTGATAGGTTACCACGTCGTCTCCGCTAAACTCAAACTTAGAAATTTTTACGAAGGTTGCAAAGGAAAAAAAGATCACATCGTCGAATGACCATCCGATCGGAAGGTCGTCCGATCAAACGGTCATCCAACAGAACGAACTGGTTTCCATAGCCTTCAATACTTAAACTATATGGAAACAAACTTTAAACTATGAGACTTTCACTCGAACAGTCATCCGATCGAACGGCTTGAACTGTACTACACCGAAAACTTCAAAAGTTTGAAAACTATTTACAAAACTCACCTATTGATCGAATGGCCATTCGATCGAATGATCATCCGTCCGGATGACCATCCGATCAGTTGGGGGTTTATCTAATCCAAAAGGTCATCCGACCGGATGACCATTGATGTATTGTAAAATACATCTTTATTCGCGTCCGTTTTAGTCGTTAGATTTTCGTATTTTGTCCGTTTCTAGCGTAGAATGTATATACTTTTGACTGTTTTGTGTTTTCCAGGTCTTAACAGCAAAAAGGAGCAGAAAAGAGTCAAATTCTGGAAAGGCGAAAGACTGGAACGGAAATCGAGAGTTCGGGAGAAGGAAACGAAGCGAAAAAGCATCCTGGAGGTCTCAGGCGGGCCGCTTGAGCTTATTACAACCTTTCACGCGGGCCGCATAAACTTAAGATATGATTTCTGAATTGTGATACGCGCGCGGGCCGCATAAACTTAAGTTCACCTCTTACGCGGGCCGCGTGGACTCTATGATCGCGAAACCGACTTGAATCAGCAGCAGAATTAGGGTTTTCTTGGTTATTTAACATCATCAACAACAACAGCCAAAGGGGACGAACTTGGGACTTGAGAGGCGATCTTGGAGACTGATTTCAGAGGGTTTGAAGGTTCGGGTTGTGAAGAATCATCGTGAGAAGCTCAGGAGCATTCGGATTGGAAGATATTCGGGTTATCTCTTCTTGTTTATCATTCGGTTTCGGTCGTCGAAGTTCATGTATGTTTTCCTGCATTTGTTGTTGTTGTATTTGAGTCGTTGGTTACCGGTTTTATTTCCATTTTAAGTTTGGGGAAACGGGTTGCATATTTTTTGAAGGCATTAAAATGTGATTTCTCACTAAACATTCGACCCGTTATCCGTTGCATCCACACTTTGGTTAGGTTTGGCACTTGGGTTGTTCGAGGGCGAGCAAAGTGCCGGGAGGGGGTAAGATGGTAATTCGGTTGTGTACTTTGAGTCTTTTATTTTGTACCAGGCGTCTAAGTTAGAAGTTTTTGAGTCATTTTGTGTTTCGAGTCAGTATTGCTTTGGTATTTTGCATGTTTTTGTTGATGCAGGTTCGAATATGTACCACCCGTACTCAATCTCCATTCGGGTGAGTTTGGAGCTGTTTATTCAAATTTCGGGCATTTATCGAGCATGCCAGTTAGAGTCAAAGCCAATCGCGAACGAAATGCTATACGATCGAGCTGGATTGGACGAGAGTTCTGGAGGTTACGCGATTATATAACCAGCTAAGTCCTTTCCAATTTGCCCTTAGTCTTTTTATTTTTATTTATTTTTAGTTTTTTTGAGTCGGTTTCCATCCTACATTGAGGGCAATGTAGAGTTTAAGTGTGGGGATGGGAAACTATCGTTTAGTGTCTAGTTAGTAGAGTTTTGAGTCATAAAAAAAATTAATTAGAAAATCAGAAAATGTCTTTTGAAATAAGAAGTTTGCAAAATAAAAACGGAAAATGATAGAAAAGTTGGATTTTTGTTCGGGTTCAAATAATAATAATATGAGAAAAAAGAATCATGCTTGTGTCTAGTTTGGGATGCGCGGGTAGGCTCGGTTCGGTTCTGAGTTCCTTTGATCTTAAAATATACTTAATTGTCGGTCTACTAGTGGGTTCTCATCTAGGGAGAGTGGGGAAATTGAAACCGCCAAAAATAGTATAAGGGATGCCGTTATAAGCTAAGATCGTTAGAGTTTTTGGTCATTATCTCGTTGAAAAAGAAAAAAAAATAAGTGAGCTAGAAACTAAATGAAAGTAACACAGGTCTATGTAATCCGATTTGGGGATAGCGACTCTACAGCCGGAATGCCTCTGGGATGTGTGAAATCGAATTGCCGATTAAAAGTACCGAAACCTAAGTAATCTGTGGTTGGGGATAGCGACTCTACAGCCGGAATACCTCTTGGTTAGGGAAAGCATCGTCTAGACTCACGAGAAAAAAAAAACAAAAAGCAAAGCAAAAAAAAAAAGATTTGATTTTAAACTCTCTTGATCTTGGTATAAAACGGTTAGGAAATAACCCAGTGGTTGTTCCTTTTGTCCTATAAGCTTGAGGGGGGATTAGGTGGACTTGCAATTCTTAGTGTGAGACCCTAGGTAGATTGATCGAACTTGAACTAAATTGCATGATAAGGGCTTGGAACCGGGTTGGGTTTAAGAGGATCGATATACTTGCAATCGCGGCTAACACGAGTTTTGGTTTTAATAAAAAGAAATTAAGCTTTGTCCCGTTCGATTATTCCGACTATGATTTCGTTTGCATAATTCTTTTTCGAGGACGAAAAAAGATTAAGTGTGGGGATATTTGATGTATTGTAAAATACATCTTTATTCGCGTCCGTTTTAGTCGTTAGATTTTCGTGTTTTGTCCGCTTCTAGCGTAGAATGTATATACTTTTGACTGTTTTGTGTTTTCTAGGTCTTAACAGCAAAAAGGAGCAGAAAAGAGTCAAATTCTGGAAAGGCGAAAGACTGGAACGGAAATCGAGAGTTCGGGAGAAGGAAACGAAGCGAAAAAGCATCCTGGAGGTCTCAGGCGGGCCGCTTGAGCTTATTACAACCTTTCACGCGGGCCGCATAAACTTAAGATAGGATTTCTGAATTGTGATACGCGCGCGGGCCGCGTAAACTTAAGTTCACCTCTTACGCGGGCCGCGTGGACTCTATGATCGCGAAACCGACTTGAATCAGCAGCAGAATTAGGGTTTTCTTGGTTATTTAACATCATCAACAACAACAGCCGAAGGGGACGAACTTGGGACTTGAGAGGCGATCTTGGAGACTGATTTCAGAGGTTTTGAAGGTTCGGGTAGTGAAGAATCATCGTGAGAAGCTCAGGAGCATTCGGATTGGAAGATATTCGGGTTATCTCTTCTTGTTTATCATTCGGTTTGCTTGTTCTTGATTTGTAATGATGAATTCAGATTTAAACGAGTTTATTATCGTATTCTTGAACATGTTTAGCGGCTAGATTTCTTGTTACTACCTAGACATGGTTGAATGATTGCATATGTTTTGATTATTCTTGGATTTTTGAATGCTATGGATAGTTTATAAATTGTAAACGGTTTGTTCTATCAGTTAGATGTGTTTGCGTGCTTGATGTTGTTTAATTATTGATTCGCATGAATCTTGGTGACGGTCTTTATCATATAATAGAGTCATGCTAGGTTTTAGATTTTGGTGACTGTCTATATCACGTAATAAATCTTGAATCTTTAGGGTTAAATCGGCAGATAAACCTTAGAAGTAATAATTGGTATTTTTATAAAATCAAGTGTTCTACTAATCGTCAATAGTTGTAAGGTGTGAGATTATTGCTAGGTCTAAGTGATTAAACCGCAAGGTGGGTCCTTCTTAGGAAGTTAACCTTTTGGCTGCTGTCTAGCAAGTCTAGCTGAGAAAACAAACCTATCCTATGTTTAGGTCTCGTAAGGGAGTGAGCCTTGTAGGATACTTTTATAAACCCATTAGATGTCTTGTAAAGGAATCTAATAACCGGTAATTTAACAACCTTTAGGGGATCTTAGCATGCTCTTGAGAAGGGTTAGGGGTCCTTAGATTTCCCGAGAGGTGAGAATTTTAAGATCCCGGTTCCATAGCAGACAACTTTCAATTATAATCATAACTAAAAGCAATCAGGATTCCTGTCTAGGTAGTTCCTTTATCATCCTTGAGTTCAGCCTTCGTGTGAGTTCGTGTCTAGTTCGTTTAGTTAATTTAGTTGATTTTTAATTATAATTTTAGGATATTTAGAAACCCCCCCCCCCCCCAAACTAATAAACAATTTAGTTATGTCGTGTCAGTCTTAGTCTAGATAGAGTCGTAGCGTAATCAGTAGAGTCTTGTGGGTTCGATACTCGGACTTGCTTTAGCTTTACTACATTGATCGGTTCACTTGCTGGTTGTGTGGTTTAGGGTTTAGATCGAGTCTTAGTTTTATAAATTTAAAGCTTAGAGAGAGTCTAGAATTAGGGTAATTTTAGTTATTTTTAATTAACCCATTCTCAGCACATCAACCATCCGTCCGGATGGCCATCTGATCAGGAAAAACCCGTTCGACACTTTGCACAATTTAGCCTTCTGTTCAACGCTTACGCTGTTAAAACTATAACTAGGCTAACTCCAGCGCTCCCTTCAATCCAATAATTGGTGTCGATACTTAGCACCCACTGTGAGTATACTCGATCCCTTTTGTTTTAAACACTTTTGGGATGCAACATGTATTCTATAAACTTGACACTTCACACTTGAAACTTGTTGAAACTTTGGTGTTGTTTGTTTTTGCAGACATAAAATGTCTGTAAGCTGATTTCATCTGTTTTAATGTTTGCAACTAAAGATGTGGTCTGAAGCTCTGCAAGCTGAAAATATAAGAGTGTTTGTTTTTTATACTGTCTGCAAGGAAAAGAAGGAGGTCGGAGGAGAAGAGGGAGGTCGGAGAACGACGAGGAGAAGAAACATGTGTGTATTTTCATTTCATAATCAAACAAACAACCGGCCATAATTATGACTATAACAGTTAACAATTACATATACTCAAAACCACAAAATTTACAAAGAATTTAAAACAAACACAGACACAACTGACCAAGTGCTTATGAGATGAATAGAGGTTTGCAGTCATCTCTATTTCATCGATGGCGCCGTCAATAGTCACCTCCATCACTACAGCCTAGCTCCGCCGCTGCCGAAACTTAAAACCTCCATCACCATTTCCATCAATAAGGCCACCGTACACCGTTGCTGCTCAGATGCGAGCCCTCCGTCGTACTTTCTTTCTTTATTCTCTCTCTTTCTTCAATTTTTGGGGGTGAGTGTATGTAGGATGGTACAGGGGTGTGCGGGTGTGATGATACAGGAAATATATAAGAAGGAGGGGGTGTGGAGGTGTGGTCTGCCAGAAGAATGGATGCCGGAGAGGTCGCCGGAGATAACTCCGGTCGCCGAAGGTAGAGGGAAGAGACAGGGGTGTGCGGCTGCAATGTTGTGCACTTAGGGTTTTTGTTTCGGTTTGGGTTTTTGTGAAGATGTTTTAAGTTTGAGGTCTATAGCTTATTTTTTAAGTTAAAAAAAGTTGAGTTCAAATATGTTTAAAGAAAAAAAAACAAACAGTCTTCAAGGGTAACGTCTGCGCGCCTGCAGACATTAGCTCCCTTGAAGATGTTTGAAGAAAAAAACAAACAGCACCTTACTCTATCCGCTGTAAACATGAAACTTGATACTTGGAAACTTGAGACTTGAGACTTTTATGCTATGTGAACATTTAATCCTTGTGTGTAGTTCCGCCTTAACAATGGTAGCGCTATAGGGGTAATGCACCTCCCCGTTAGTCTTTGGGGTATTGTTAGGAGGAGACATTTCTTTGCTTTCCTTGAGTCTTGGGAAAGCGGTTAACGCATTGGAAACTTGGGCTATTACTTGGATTGCGTTTAATAGCATGGTGAAACTTTTTATGTGTTAATAGGCTGGATATGAGCCTTTAAACTACCATGCTACTACGTACTCAAACTTGTATACTCGCCAACATTTTTGTTGATATATTTAAATACATGTTGCAGGTTGATAATAGCTGAGGAAACAATAAACTTGCTAGGATGTTGCTTAGAAACACATCGTAGTTAATTTGGAAACTTTGAACAATATTTGGAATGTTTTGTAATTGATCTTTTGCTGATGATAAGACAATGTATGAAATTGATTAATCTGTATTGAAACTTTAGTGTTATGGAAACTCATGAGCAATCTGAACGCTTAGTGCCGTGCCCCGATGTTTCCGCCATCGGTTGGGGTGTAACAGATTGGTATCAGAGACATAACTATAGGGAATTATGGAAAGTAGGAATGCTTTGCCTAGTCTATAGTTCTAGGAATCTTGACTCCTATCTGTTGTTTAAGACTTATGCATTCTACCGTACTTGCTTCCTAGCAATACACCTCCTGTTAAACTTACATGCATTTCCTAAGGCTAACACAATATACACTTGAACACTTCAAAAACACTGCTGAGTAGTGTTTGTATTTTGCATGAGATTTACCCTCAAGTCAGGAGTGACATCAGAACCTTGACGGGATTCAATACTATAATCTGGTAGGTCTTATCTTTTGATAAGTACCGACACTATTAGGGTACGAAGTTGTCAAGCTAGAGGTGAAACTCATATCTTGATAACTAGTCCCACTTTTTGATTTTTCTGTCTCGCCAAAGTCTTGAAATTCCCAATCAATTAAGGACATAAAGTGATCAAAAGGACAAATATCGTAGGCCTAACATCGATGATGTATTTGTCTAAGTAAGTCAAGACACGTTGCATCAATTCGAGAGTGGTTCGATCCACTTTGGTTAGTCAACATTCCTCTACCTGGAACAATCCTATGTGTTATGAGCCTATCTTTTATGTCACTTTGATTTTTTTATGTGGTTTTAAACTTGATTCTTTGTTCATTTCGAGACTTTTTATACAAATCGCACGTATCTCCGCAATCTAAAACATTAATAATAATCTCTCAGGATCGAACTCAATTTATGAAGCTTTACTCATCGTGTTAACCTATGTGGGAATCTTGAGTAAACTATGTGAAACTTGATGGAACGTGGTACTACGTGAAACTACTTGTTTAATCTATGTGGTATGTGATGTTGTGGGTAGCAAAACATTAAACATAACATGGCACCGAATGACGAGACAGAAGTAACATAGACGAAACATGGTGGATACGCCGCTGGTACTTCCTCTATATAAGTGTTTCCAACATGTTACGAACTTTCGTACCACGTGCCATGCGAAGTTTGGTTTTTTGCAGACCGGTGATAAGAATGTTGAACGTCGATCTATGTGAAACTACTTGCTTGATCTATGTGTACCCTAATGCATATGTGCTGTTGTGAGTGGCAAAATACGATACGTAGCCTAGCACCGAATGACGAGACAGAAGTAACATGGACGAACATGGTGGATACGCCACTGGTACTTCCTATATATAAGTGTTTCTGACATGTTACCAAACTTTCGTACCACGTGCTATGTGAAACTCGTGGTTTTGCAGACTTGTGATGGAGATGTTGAAACTACTTGATTGATCTATGAGTATGTAACTAGTTGAAGCGCATGAAAATGATGGAGTGTACTGTTAAGAGTGGCAAAGGACACGTAACATGACACCGAAGACGAGGCAGACATGGCATGCCCGAAACATGGTGGATACGATGCTGATACTTCCTATATATAAGTGTTTCTGACATGCTACCGAACCTTCGTACCACGTGCCATGAAAATGTCGTGGGTTGCGAACTGGTGGTGAATGTTGAATCTTCGTGAAACTTATTGAAACATTTTGTGTGAAACTTGAGTCTTTATGCAGACGTGTCTGAAACTATATACTACAAGACTTTATGATCTAGACTTATATGATACTTTTCTTGGATCTTTAGATGTCTTCCCATAAACTCTCCGATTCACTCAAGAGATCCAGGGCCAACTCTCAGAAGAAAATGATGTCTTTCATGGCCGATCAAATCGCTCGCATCGTGCCTAAGATTGTCACTGAGATCCAGGTATCAAACACTCCACCCTCCTCTATTGACTCTAAGACAGAGAAAGTAAAGCCTACGAAGTTCAACTACAAACAATTTGTCTCTTGGAACCCTAAGCCTTTCACGGGCAACGATGGGGTGACTGCTATGATTGAGTGGTTCTATAGCATCGAGGTTACCTTCATCAACAGTGAGTGCCTAGAACACTTAATGACTAGGAGTGCAACTGGCATATTTCAAGGAAGAGCTCTAGAGTGGTGGTCTAATGAGAGAAACATCTGCTCCAACGAAGAGGCCTACGCTCTTCCATGGTCCGAGATGCGAGAATTGATGATGCTCGAATTCTGCCTTCCCCATGAACAGCTAAAGCTTGAGGAAGAGTTATGGCACCTCAAGTAGATTGGAGATGACAACCTGGCTTACACTACCCACTTTAAACAACTCAGTTTAATCGTGCCTCATTTGGTTTTAACTCCTAAGCTCATGATAACCAAGTACATCAATGGGTTACCTCCTTCCATGCGAGATTCAATTGAACCAGCTCGGCTCGAGACTATTGAAGAAGTTTATCGTCTAGCAGCAAGTTTGAACAACAATCGTGTACGTGATAAACAGTTTGGAAACTCCGCTCCCTCAAAATCAGCAAACCAAGTTACCCAGCCACCCAGTGGCAAAAGAAACAATAAACGAAAGTCTTAGGGTTCTGGTTGTAACGCCATTGCCCCTGCTGCAAATGCAAACCCTGCAGGCAATACTAGTGTGCCTGCTGCTGCTGCTAACCCTCCTACTTCGGAACACAAGAAGCCATACACTAGAGTGCATCCCAAGTGTGCGACTTGTAACTATCACCATCCTGTAACGCCGCTCATCGTTTGTGTATGAATTGCAATCGCTATGGTCACACAACCCTACTGCCGTCAAGTTAATCAGGCCCAGCAAGCACCGCCAGCTCAGGCTGCTCTACCAGCTCCCCCGAAAAACCCCAGACCAGTCAACAATGTTCGTTCATGCTACAAGTGTGGAGACACTACTCATCTTCATAACCAGTGTCCCCTGCTAAACTAGGAGCATCAGCCAGCCGCTCGTGGATGAGCGTTCAACCTCAATGCTAATAAAGCTCGTAACGACAATGACGTCGTTAATGGTACGTTTCTCATCAATAATCTTTATGCTTCGATACTATTTGATACTGGTACCGATAGAAGCTTTGTGTCCGTAGAATTTGAATCTTTGTTAAATTGTGCACGCTCTAAACTACCTAAGTTGTTATCGGTTGAGATTGCCGATGGTAAGTCTATTCTAGTTGATTCTATTCTCAATGGTTGTTCCTTGACTCTTAACGACCACGTTTTTACAATTGATCTCATACCCATGCAATGGGGTAGTTTCGACGTCATAATCGGCATGGAATGGTTGCTAAAGAACCATGCTGAGATCGCTTGTCACGAGAAATACGTCTGTCTACCTCTTCCGTCCGGTGAGACTTTACACGTTTATGAAGACCAACCTTCTAGAGGAGTGAGGCTGATGTCATGCACTCAGGCGAATAGATGCTTACGTAAATCGTACTTTGCCTTCTTGGCCCACATAGTGGAACAAAAGGGCAAGGGAAAGAACATAAGCGATGTTCCAGTAGTGTGTGATTTCCCTGACGCCTTTCCTGAAGATCTTCCTGGTCTTCCTCCCCCTCGATCTGTTGATTTTTCATATTGATCTCATACCTGGCTCGACTCCTGTCGCCAAGGCTCCTTACCAACTTGCACCTTCTGAGATGCAAGAATTATCTAGTCAACTTCAAGAACTACTCGACAAAGGCTTTATACATCCAAGTACCTCTCCGTGGGGGGCTCCTGTGTTATTCGTCAAGAAGAACGATGGTTCGTTTTGTATGTGCATCGACTACCATGAACTTGATAAACTCACCATTAAGAATCGTTACCCTCTTCCTCGTATCGATGGTCTGTTTGACCAACTACAAGGCGCATCCTGTTTTTCTAAAATCAACCTTCGATCTGGTTATCATCAAATCCGTGTTCTCGAAGAATATGTTCCCAAAACCGCATTGCGCACTCGGTATGGGCACTACAAGTTCGTGGTCATGCCTTTTTGCCTGACCAACGCACCCGCCGTGTTCATGGATCTTATGAATCGTGTTTGTAAACCTTATTTGGACCGTCTTATGATAGTCTTTATTGATGATATACTTATATATTCTAAAATTAGAGCTGATCATGAACGCCATCTACGTCTTATGTTAGAACTATTACGTGGTGAACGCTTATACGCAAAGTTTTCTAAGTGTGAGTTTTGGATCAATGAAGTACAATTTCTCGGGCACGTTGTTAGTAAACAAGGAATTTCTGTTGACCCTTCTAAAATCGAGGCTGTAAAGAACTGGAGTACGCCTAAATCTGCATCTGAAATTCATTCCTTCTTGGGATTGGCAGGTTATTAACATCGACTCATCTCGGACATTTCAAAGATCGTCTTCCCTCTCACTAGTTTGACCCAGAAAAAAGAAACCTTTTGCTTGGGGTCCCGAGCAAGAGGAATATTTCCAGACTCTTAAGAACCTTCTCTGTAATGCTCCTGTCCTCGTTCTCCCTGATGGGAATGATGATTTTGTGGTATACTGTGATGCCTCAAACCATGGCTTGGGCTGTGTGCTCATGCAGCGTGACAAGGTCATTGCTTATGCCTCTCACCAACTCAAACTACATGAGAAAATCTATACTACCCATGACCTTGATCTTGGCGTAGTTGTTTTTGCGTTAAAGATCTGGCGACACTACATATATGGTACTAAGTGTGTGGTTTTCACTGACCATAGGAGCCTGCAACACATCTTTAATCAAAAGGAACTAAATATGCGTCAGGGACGATGGGTGGAATTGCTTAATGACTACGACTGCGAGATTCGCTATCATCCTGGCAAGGCGAATGTCATAGCCGACGCTCTTAGTCGTAAGACTCATGTTAGTAGCATTCTCTGTTCTCATATCATTAGTAGTCTTCATACTTGTATCCGTGAAGCTCAATACTCGTTAGCAAACAAAGGAAGTCTAAAAGTGGAAATCTGAGGCGCTACAATTGATCAACTTGAAACAAAGTCTAACGGACTTCAATACTACCTTAATCGCATCTGGGTGCCGGATCGCGATAACCTTCGTGAGCTCATTATGAATGAGGCTCACAAATCTCGATACTCTACTCATCCTGGTGCCGATAAGATGTACCATGACTTGCGTATGACTTATTGGTGGTCTGGCATGAAGAAAGATATCACTACCTACGTTTCGAAGTACCTCACTTGTTCAAAAGTGAAAGCTGAACATCAACGTCCTTCAGGCCTTCTTAAACAACCTGAAATCCCTGTTTAGAAATGGGATAAAATCGCTATGGACTTTATAACTATACTACCATGTACACCTGCTGGTCATGATAGTATATGGGTGATCATTGACCGTTTGACCAAATCAGCCCACTTTCTTCCAATCCATGAAGATTTCAATGTGGAGAAACTTGCTCGAATCTACACCGATGAAATCATATGTCGTCATGGTATACCCATTGACATTATCTCTGACCGTGATGGTCGATTCACTTCACGCCTCTGGCAAACTTTCCAGTCCGCTATGGGTTCTGTTTTGAATCTTAGTACAGCCTTTCATCCTCAAACGGATGGATACACTGAATGAACTATATAAACCCTAGATGATATGCTTCTCTCTTGTGTCATCAACTTTGGTGGTTATTGGGATGTACATCTACCATTGATTGAGTTCTCGTACAACAACAACTATCATTCCAGTATTCAGATGGCTCCTTTCGAAGCATTATACAGTCGCAAGTTCCGATCTCCCCTCAGTTGGCATGAGATTGGTGACAAGCAACTTACTGGCCCTGAGATCACTCAAGAAACGATGGATAAGATTCTTCAGATCCGCAATAACTTGATCAAGGCTAGGAGCAGACAAAAGAGCTATGCTGATAAAAGGCGTAAGCCTCTGGAATTTGATGTTGGAGATCGAGTACTGCTCAAGGTATCTCCCTGGAAGGGAGTGGTTCATTTTGGTAAGAAGGGAAAGCTCGCCCCTTGCTATGTGGGTCCTTTCACGATACTCTAAAGGATTGGTAAGGTGGCGTACCGACTCGACCTGCCACAGGAACTTAACAGTGTACATCCGGTATTCCACGTATCTAATCTCAAGAAATGTTTAGCTGACGAGGAACTTCAGGTTCCCATTGAAGACTTGCAAGTGAACGAAACCTTACATTTGTAGAGAAATCGGTCGAAATCATGGACCGAGGTATCCAGCGATTGAGGCGCATCAAGATTTCCATAGTGAAGGTACGATGAGAAGGCAAGCGTGGCGCTGAATTCACTTGGGAACTCGAGAGTGAAATGAAGACCAAGTATCCGCAGCTCTTCGAGCAGTCTTCCTCTTAGATTTCGGGGACGAAATCTCCTAAAGGAAGGGAGACTGTGACGCCCTTTGTCCCTGAACTTTAACTTTGGGAAATTGTGGTCCCTATACTATGTGAAACTTTACACTATGTGAAACTTTGTGATACTTGACCCTTATGATATTTGAATCTTACGAAACTTGGAATCTAGACTCTTTGATACTTGAAACTTGACTCTTGATACTTGATACTTAAACATTATGAATCTTGATACTTGGTGAAACTTGATACTTGATACTAGATACTTGAAATTAGAAACTTGATTCTTGACTCTTGATACTTGTTGAAACTTACTCTATCCGCTGTAAACATGAAACTTGATACTTGGAAACTTGAGACTTGAGACTTTTATGCTATGTGAACGTTTAATCCTTATGTGTAGTTCCTTCTTAACAATGGTAGCGCTATAGGGGTAATGCACCTCCCCGTTAGTCTTTGGGGTATTGTTAGGAGACATTTCTTTGCTTTCCTTGAGTCTTGGGAAAACGGTTAACGCATTGAAAACTTGGGCTATCACTTGGATCGCGTTTAATAGCATGGTGAAACTTTTTATGTGTTAACAAGCTGGATATGAGTCTTTTAAACTACTATGCTACTACGTACTCAAACTTGTATACTCGCCAACATTTTTGTTGATATATTTAAATACATGTTGCAGGTTGATAATAGCTGAGGAGACAAGAAACTTGCTAGGATGCTGCTTAGAAACACATCGTAGTTAATTTGGAAACTTTGAACAATATTTAGAATGTTTTGTAATTGATCTTTTGCTGATGATTAGACAATGTTTGAAATTGACTAATCTGTATTGAAACTTTAGTGTTATGGAAACTCATGAGCAATCTGAACGCTTAGTGTCGCGCCCGATGTTTCCTCCATCGGTTGGGGTGTGACAACTATTTTGTGACAAGTATTTAATAAGCAAAATTTCATTTCATTTCTAAATGGGAAATATAATGTCTGGAAGCAAAGTACAACATCTTCTAACAAGGAAACAAAGTACAATACATAAACAAAATTTAAAGTGTGTTTCTAGTCGACCTACTCGATTTCTTTCAACGTAACATCATCAAGTTCCTACAATACATATTAAAGTACATGTCAACACATAAAGCATTGGCGAGCGTACATGCTTGAATTACTAGCATATGAATAAAACAGTTTAAACAAATCCACATGGCATCATCGTATATTAAGGCATATCATGACAATACAAGCATACATCACGTAATTGTCAACCCAAGGATTCCACTAGCGTAATTGTGTCGTCGCAACAACAAGACCGTTTTTGTATAACTTAACATGACCACAAGAATACGGGCGGTGTACTACTCCTATAGCACTATACATGTTAAGGTACGCTCGTACAAAAGTTAATGACAAGAATAGTGCAAAAATGGCTTCTAGCCTGTATGTATTTCTAAGCATCACGTATTAAGCATGTATAAAGGTTTGTTTGTTGGTGTCAAGCATGTTTGTATGTGATCGTGCGAATTTAATAAGTTTATGTATTACTCCCCAAAAAGTGTCTAAAATGAAAAAGGGGTCATCTATACTCACAGTTTACTATGCTTCCAATGTAAACGTGAGTTGGCGAGTCGTTGTGGGTGGAGCACCGAAGTTACCCTACATTGGGAAAACGAAGGCGTATGAGTATATGGAGCTCATAGAGAGTTTGGATTCGGAATTAATATGGAAATTATATGTGCAACGAAAATATATCTTGTCTAGATACTCGCTTGGACACTATGTTATCATGTGTTTTCATGAGTCATAATTTGCCCATTAGAATCACAAACGAGGAGTCTAGAAACTAAGATAATCTAACTAAGTTCTTGACATCTAACCATAATCCGGTTAGTGTCAAGATTTCGGTTAATAGGTATATATATTATATAGTATATGTTATAATTTCGTACATCATGTATTATCATATAAGTCAAGTATGGAGGTAGGATGATTTCCATCCATTAAACCTCATTGTATGATTTATCAAAGCACAAACTCATCAACTTAGTTGATGAGTTCTGTTGGTCATGAATATAAGATTAAATTTAACTAACTAACTAAAACAACCAAGTGACCAAACTAGATGCATGCATCTCGAGCATGTAAAGTGTTTGAGGACGTGATGTAGCCTTGTCACTTTATGGAAATTGTTTTCGTACCAAAACATACAAGTGAGGTAGTGGAACAAGTTTGGAGAGCCAAGACTTCCATTGTTCATGTAACACCCCGAAAACGGGTTTGGTAATCAAACCCCGTTAATACTAAAAGACGGGTAAAATACCGTTAGCGGTAAAAGTAACCCGGTAAATATTAGGATTTAAATAATTAAACCTAATATTAAATAAAAGTTATACAAAGGCTTATGGATAAATAAAGTGTATAAAAAAGGGGGCCCGAGTTGACGGGACCTAAAATAAACTTAGTCATAAATATTTCCGAATCCGCTAAGCTAACTAGGAATGTTTGACCCGGTTAATAAGAGGGAATATGGATTGGAAATAAGTAGGTTATAACCTACTTAATAATTAACGAAACATGAGGGACCAAAGTTAGATATATGGAAAAGTTTATTTATTAAAACAAAATAAAAACACACCACACATAGTGTGTGCGTGTGTGAGATCGACCAGGAGGTGAGCTCCAAAAGCTCAAACCCTAAACTCAACAAATTCTTCAAATTGGAAGATCAATTGAAGGCTAAACTCGGATTTGAATACATAGAAATGATCACCAAGTCAAGGGGATCGTAAGGTATGTTGAATTTCTAACATTCATGAAGTTGTGAAAATTAGTTAACTTTGCATGATGCGATCTATGCATGAATCGTAGAGGCTATGACCGAATTAATGGAGTGTGATTGCTTAGGAACAAACCCTAAGTAGAAATTTGAAGTAAAATTTCTATGATTTGAGTAATTTGATGATTTGCCACTTTTAGACAAGTGGGTTTTGATTATGAAGTGAAGGTGATGATATGTTAGTGCTAGAAATCACAATAAATGATAGTGGAAGTATTTGATCATTCATGATAAAGGTTGAATTTTGATGTTAATCTTGGTCAAAATGACTAGTTATGAACTAGTTGGTAAATGTGTGAAATTATGCCCATTAGGTGTTTGTTAAAATGCCTAAATGAAAGCTAAAATATTGAAATTTCGAGTGAAACGCACATTCGAATAATATGGCAAATTATGCAAAATATAAAACGATAAGAGTTTTAAATATCATGATGAATTAGACTAAATTGTGTAAACCATGTGATTGAAAGTAGTTAACTTTGATAAGTTAAATTAACTAATGATGAAGTCGAATAGTAGTTTCGACATAGAATCCGTAAGATGAAATAGTCATAATAATGATGACTAATCTAACCGTCTTACGAATCATGATGATAGTTTGACTCTTGACAAGCTAGATGGAGGCTTGGGCAAGGAGCGGGTCAAACGGATCGTGTACGTGAAGAAGAGCATAACCGGATGCAAGGTAAGCGACGCTTACATCCTTTTCGTAGAATATGCATTATTTTGTAAACTACAAATGTGATTAGTGTAAAATCCGAAATAAGGGTTCCGACGCTATTAACACGAGTCGGAACAAACATAAATGATAAAAACCATGGGTCATGATGAAAAGAGGCAAAACGGTAATTGAGTCATGTAATGACTAATAATTAATGAGTTTTCGTTAAGATCACTTTAAAATGCAACTAATAACGAGAAAATGAGTAAAAATAGAAATTTAGTCAAGTATCGACTAAAGTAAATTGTAGTTAAAAAGGGACACCCATAGCGTAAGACGAATGGATAAAAATATAAGAAAAGAATTTAAGAGAAAAAGGGGTCTAGTGGAAAAAATCCGAAATGGCTCGGATGAGCAAATTGGTAATTAATAACCATGTTTTGCTACTTATGAAAATGCTTGGTCATATAGGCCAAACGGGTCAAATGGTGTGATAACACCATTTGACAATATCGACTAATGTGGTTGTCAAGTCTTGTGTTAACAGGAGTGATTAGCGATTCGGACAATTGCGTCGCCATAGAATATGTGATAATAAAAGCGAGGTATAAATCGGGTCTATTTGTTGACCCGAGCCAGGTACACATCAATGAGATTATAGTTTAAATGTGCGATTTTGATCATTTTTTGTAGTGAAAGTCCTTCGTCGTAAATGAGGGACTAATGTTGATAAATATGCCCTTGATAGGTAAATCAGGCAAACGACCCTTATGGGTGGTTCGGGAATCACGTATTATAATCATGTAATCCTTAGATAAGCATCAAGGTTATAGGCATAAACCTTTGTGGGTCAAATGCCTAAGAATGGGTCTTTTCGTAAAATGACAAACCGAGATGTAAAACGCGACATAAATAGTTTACTACATCAAATCCACCACAAATATAATTGTGGTGGAAGACCATTTGAAAACTAATGTGAAAATTATGGTGCTAAAAATGAATGAGCAAGATTTATGCCTAAAAGGACATAAATACCCTTAATGGGTCAAAATAAGATTATAAGTAAAAACGGGTCAATAATGCGTAGAAATCCGTAATTGGAACCTAATATGATAGGTAATATTGGAATTAAAGGGTTCATGAGAAATGGGGGTCAAACAAATATGTTTGTTTGATAAAATGCATAAACGGGTTAAAATTCGGTAAAAAGGTAACGAGTCGAAGGCTTAGATGTCTCAAAATTTATTATGTTGGATGTTGGATTTTAACTCCATATGATGGAGAATTAAATTACGGACGCGTAGGAAAAATAATCGCGTAAAACGGATTAAAAACGAGAGAGTTATGCTCGTTTCCGTGAAATCAGGTGATGCTGGGAATCTGCCGCACCAGCAAACAACATTCTGTCAAAAACAAGTGCTAGCGTAGCGCGAGCATGTCGTAGCGCTACGCGAGCATGTGTCAGTTTCGCGAAAAAAATTTAATTTAATCAGTTTTGTTTCCCGGACTCGTTTAAATACGTTTTAAGATACGTATGACTAATCCAACTCATGTTTTATGAGTTTCAGGTATAATTTTAGCACCGGAGGACGATCAAGCACAAACTGAACACGATCAAGAAATAAGCTTCCGCACTATGTATCGTTGTTATGTTAAATGACGAACTCACACATAATATGTTGTATAGTTTTAATTCTGTAAAAAGTTTAATGAACCCGTATTTTCAATGTATTTGAAATCATAATTACCCGTTTATTTTCGTAATCTATACGAAAACCGTTAAATAAAAATAAGGGTGTTACAGTTCACACATTACTCATACACAAGTCTTCCAACATTGAAGGTTGAAAGCTTGGATGGTTTCAACACTTAGAACATTTTGGGCATCATTTTAAAGAGGTTTTGAGCCTTATTCCTTGGTGAAAATCAACCACACACAAACCAAGTATAAGCTTAGTTGGGAGCATGGTAGGCACAAGATTTCACCAAGTTTCAATCAAAATATACAAGAAATGAGAACATAAATCAAAGCAGAATTTAAACACTATTTTGGACCTCAAATGTGGTGAGGTTCCACCTTAGTTTGCCATGGCAAACATGTGAAAACATTCCAAGAGGTTATCCAAGTAGTTTGAGAGAAGAATAGAAGAAGAAGAAGAAGAAGAAGAAGAAGAAGAAGATGAAGAAGAAGAAGAACAATGAAGAAAAGTGAGTGAAAACTCACTTAGAACACCTAAGTGTTTTATGCCTTGCTTGGAAGACTTGAGAGAATTTGGGAGTTTGAGAGAAGATTTGGTGTGTGGAAAGTGTGTAGAAGGTGGTGGAGGCTTATATTTATAAGTGGGGATTAGGGTTTGGGAGTTAATGAAGTTGGTTGGCAGTTAATAAAGGTGGATTTTCATTTTTTAGTACTTGCACTTGTATTGTTGGTTATTTTATGCTATAAAGTTGTATGCAAGCATGTTATAAGTATGAAACACGTATGAATGTGATTCCGAGAAAATATAATCTCGATGTATGTCTCGGTTTTAAATTAAAATATGTATTTCGCGATTGATTATGTATTATGCACGTATGATTAAACAAGGTTCATATAAAAATACGATTTCCATTATGATCAAAGTCTCGAGATTAGAAGAATTGAAATGAAACAAGAATACAAGTTTATAAAAATAGAAATGCAAAAAAAAACTTTCTAAATATGGAAAGTATAGAAAAAACAGAGCGTTATAGTGTAAGGCTTTGAAAGGTCGTCCTCTACATCATGATGATTCGTGGGCATTAGCGGTTTGCGGTATACGTGACTATCTTGGTTCCTTGGATTTGATAGCTTTGTGTTTCTGTCACGGCCCCCTACCCAGTTTGACCCGTTTCAGGAGCCGCGGGACAGAAAATCCCGTGGTTTTTATTTAACAGCGGAAGTTTTCTTCAGGATCTTTTAAAACTGCAATTTTCCCGATTATTTTATTTCACAACTCGAGATTAAACCCTGGTAATTTTACAATCATAAGATTTCACAGAGAAATCTTTTATTTTTACAAAACATGTTTCTTTATATTGAGCCACTTCTTTAAGCTTGTAGTGCTTCGCGGTACTTTTCTTGATTCACAACAGATCACCTGAAACATGTTTTAAAAAGGTTTTGTCAACAGGAAATACTGGTGAATCATTCTATTTATTAAAACGACCTGTTTGTTATAATTTACAGTATTAAGAGAGATTACAATGTTTCAAGATATCAACCAACTACCCACGGTATTTGTCACTCGACTCGTTTATGTGACTATGGTCATATCCCCCATTGCCTGCCCCAATGGTGACGATTATCAAGTAATGTATACAAAACCCCACATATCGGCTGTAACTTGGTGATTACATATACTTAATCACTGTAATTATAACTTTGAAAATAGAGTATTGTAAAACAGTTGATAAAAAGAGAATGACTCACATTGTAGATTTAATTTGAGCAGAGCCTAGCCTACTGATTAGCCTTTTAACCTAAATTAATAACATGCACACAACTCGGTTAGTAACTTAATACAGCATTTACGATAACTCACGAGATTAAAACCTTCACAACGAATGACAAAGTGCGATACTTAAACATCCATTGAATTAACAACGAATGACAAAGCATAAACCCTAATGTGGGCAGCACTTAAACATCCATTGGATAGTTTAATCGATCGGACATTGAATCGTAGCAGCGATCGAGTTAATACCCGGTATTGGAGCAGCACCTCACTAATTATTTATGAAATTTCGACTTCAGAGTGATATGAATTCGTTTTTGAAAGTTTTGATCGACACCAGTGGATTGTGCAAGTGGCGGGCTATTTATAGGTGAAATTGAGACCTTACGCGGCCCGCGTAATCCTTCAGCTTAACCTTACGCGGCCCGCCTAGCCGCCCAGTCTACGAGTAGGCTTGACCAGTCACAAGTAGGTTAGCCAGGTGGTCACTACGTGGATCCGGAACACTTATCCGGTCAACACAAGTTTGACGCGGCCCGCGTAAGACCATGCTTACTCTTACGCGGCCCGCCTGAGAACCAAGATTTTGTTTTTCTTAAATTTTGATGTAGGGTAAGGTTTCAGGGGTCTGGGTTTATACATACGGGTATTTTTAGGAAAATTTTGAGAGTTCTTACATCCTCCCTACCTTATTTAAAATCTCGTCCTCGAGATTTATTGGAACAAGTGAGGATGCTTTCGTTTCATCTCTGATTCCAGCTCCCAAGTGTATTCAGGTCCTCGTTTCGAATCCCACTTGACTTTGACAAGTACTAACCGTTTGTGCTTGAGAAACTTCACTTTTCGATCTTCTATCTGAAGAGGTTTTTCAACAATTTTTAACTTTTCATTTACCTCTATATCTTGGAGAGGTACTACCAGAGATTCGTCTGATAGACATTTCTTGAGGTTGGATACATGAAATACATCATGTACTCCAGCTAACTCTTCTGGTAGTTGTCGACGATAAGCAACTGGTCCTATACGTTGGATCACTGAAAATGGTCCTACGTATCTTGGACTCAATTTTCCTTTCTTACCGAATCTAACAACTCCTTTCCAAGGAGAAACTTTCAACAGTACTCTGTCTCCAAATTGGAATTCTAATGGCTTGCGTCTATTGTCTGCATAGCTCTTTTGACGATCTCGAGCTGTCTTCAATCTTTCCTTGATTTGAGTAATTTTGTCGGTTGTTTCTTGTACTATTTCAGGACCTGACAATTGACTTTCTCCTATTTCTACCCAACAAACTGGAGTTCTACACTTTCTTCCATACAGTGCCTCGAATGGGGCAGTTTCAATACTTGAATGATAACTATTGTTATAGGAGAATTCAATTAATGGTAAATGATCGTCCTAATTCCCACCAAAATCTATCACACATGCTCTGAGCATGTCTTCTAGAGTTTGTATCGTCCTTTCACTTTGCCCGTCTGTTTGTGGATGATATGCAGTACTCAGATTTAATCGAGTCCCCATTGCTTGCTGGAAACTCGTCCAGAAGTGAGAAGTGAAACGACTATCTCTATCTGATACAATGGAGAGTGGAACTCCATGTAAAGATACGACTTCATCTACATACAACTTTGCCAATCTTTCCATGCTAAAGGTTTCTTTCATTGGTAGAAAGTGAGCAGATTTGGTTAATCGATCCACAATTACCCAAATCGTGTCATTACCTTTTCTGGTTTTGGGTAACTTAGTAACAAAATCCATTGTTATGAGTTCCCATTTCCATACAGGCATTTCCAGTTGTTGTAATAGACCTGAAGGTTTCTGATGTTCTGCCTTAACTTGTGAACAAGTAAGACACTTAGAAACATATCTAGCTATATCCTTTTTCATGCCTATCCACCAGAAATTATTTCTTAAATCTTAGTACATTTTATTGTTTCCTGGGTGCATGGTATACATAGATTTATGGGCTTCTTCTAAAATCTTATTTCTTAATTCTCCCTGCTTAGGTACCCAAATTCTACTTTTGTGGAATCTCCAAATTCCATCAGCTCCTTGTTCTAACTCTTTTATTCGTCCCTTCATTCCTTCAGCATCATCCTTGATTGCTATTTCTTGAATATTCTTCAATTGTTCCATTAAATCTAACTGTAAATTTAATCTAAGAGCACGAACTCTTCGTTGTTTCTCATGGTACTTACGACTTAAGGCATCTGCAACTACATTTGCCTTTCCTTCATGATATTGAATATCACAGTCGTAGTCACTTAGGATTTCCATCCATCTTCTTTGCCTCATATTTAACTCTTTTTGCCCAAATATATATCTTAAACTTTTATGATCTGTATAGACAATAAACTTACTTCCGTACAGATAATGTCTCCAGATTTTCAGGGCAAAAATTACGGCTCCTAATTCTAAGTCATGAGTCGTATAATTTTCTTTGTGCTTTTTCAATTGTCTTGAAGCATACGCAATTACCTTCTTGCGTTGCATTAGCACACATCCAAATCCTAGTTTTGAAGCATCACAATATACTTCAAAATCTTCATTTCCTTTTGGTAAGGATAAGATTGGAGCATTGGTTAATTTCTGCTTCAAGATCCTAAAGGCTTCTTCTTATTTAGGTCCCCATTCAAACTTAACTGCTTTACAGGTTAGCTTAGTTAATGGTACAGCTATCTTGGAAAAATCCTTAATAAACCATCTATAATATCCGGCTAAACCTATAAAACTTCTAATTTCCATTGCAGATTGTGGAACCTTCCATTTGGTAATTGCCTCTATCTTAGCAGGATCTACATGAATACCTTCATGATTCACCAGGTGTCCTAGGAATTGCACTTCTTGTAGCCAAAATTCACACTTCGAGAATTTGGCGTACAAATTTTCTTTTCTTAACAAAGTTAAGAGTGCATGCAAGTGCTGACAATGCTCGCCTTGACTTTTGGAATAAATAAGTATATCATCGATGAAGACAATTACAAATTTATCCAAGTATGGTTTACAAATCCTATTCATCATGTCCATGAATGCTGCAGGTGCATTCGTTAATCCGAAGGGCATGACTGTAAACTCATAATGACCATACCTAGTTCTGAAAGCAGTTTTAGGTATGTCTTCTTCTTGTACCTTCAACTGATGATATCCGGAGCGTAAGTCTATCTTAGAAAAATATCTAGCTCCTTGAAGTTGATCGAATAAATCATCAATCCTAGGTAATGGGTATCGATTCTTAATTGTAACCTTATTCAATTCTCTATAATCAATACACATTCTCATTGAACCATCCTTTTTCTTAACAAACAACACTGGTGCTCCCCACGGGGATGAACTAGGTTGTATGAAACCTTTACTTAGTAATTCATCTAATTGCTTTTTCAGTTCTAACATTTATGTGGGAGCTAACCGATAAGGTGCCTTGGCTATCGGTATAGTTCCGGGAATTAAATGAATTCTAAATTCTACCTCCCTATCTGTTGGTAATCCCGGTAACTCTTCTGGGAATATATCTGGGTATTCTGAGACTACAGGAATTTCCTTAAGTTCTTTACCCTTAGTACTAATGATTACTGAAATCATGTATACTATTCCTTGTTTTCGTTCATAACTAGCAACTTTCATTACTGAAATGAACTTTATGGGCTTACGCGGTTTATCTCCTGTAATCATAATTACTTCTCCGGTGGGTGCTTGAATTTCTATGGAATTCTGATCACATAGAATTCGAGCATGGTTGGATACTAACCAATCCATTCCTAACACAACATCAAATTCAGCTAATTTCATAGGTAACAGGTTTGCAAAGAATTTATGACCTGAGAGTTCTATATTTCCCTTTTGCAAAACTTTATCTATGCTAACAGAATTTCCGTCTGCCGTTTCGACTGTAAAAATCTGCCTAAGGTTGGTTAAAGGTAATTTAAGAGCTTGGCAAAATGAAGTATTGATAAAACTTTGGTTTGCACCAGAGTCAAATAATACTTTTGCATTCACGTTGTGAAGTAGGAACGTACCAGCTATCACGTCAGGAATCAACTCAGCTTCCTGAGTAGTAAACTGAAAGGCTCGAACATTCTTCTTAGTAGCTCCGTCGGCTGTCTTGGCTTTGTTGTCTGCTGGTTTGATCAATTTAGGACATTCTGTTTTGAAATGTCCTGCTTCTCCACAATTATAACAAATTCTGGATTTCTTCCTGCAGTTTTCTTCACGATGTCCTAGAGTTTTGCAAAAATTGCAGGTTATATTGCACTTTCCATAATGTTTCTTTTTGCAACTTCTGTAGAACTGAGGAGTTGGAGATTGCCCTGTTCCTCTTTTCTTAAAGTTACTACTATTACCCACACGAAATCCATGGGTAATTTTCTGAGCCAGTTCCTTCTTCTTGTTTACATCTGTTGTGCGTACCAGTTCGTCAGTTAGGGTATTAGCTAATTCTACCGCATCGTCAATAGTACGAGGTCTCGCAGCTTTAACGATATTGCGGATTTCGCCAATCAATCCCCAAATATAGCGAGAAATGAGTTCCGGTTCTGACGAAGCCAACATTGGTACTACTCTAGCATATTCAAAGAATGTCGAAGTATAACCGCGACAATCTACACCCATCATTCGATGGTTTAAGAACTTATTCGCCATTTGATCTTTTTCATATTCGGGACAGAATTTTCTTTCTACAAGACTCTTAAATTCTTCCCAGTTCATAGCATACGCCATCATCCTTCCTTTTGCTTGTAATACCGTGTTCTAGCGCTCCTTCTTTAAAACGATTTGATGCGTACATAACCTGATCATCCTGGGCACATTTACTTATTGTAATTACTGCCTCGGTTTTCTCTAACCAATGCAGTACCGCAGTTGCTCCTTCATTGCCTGCAAACTCAGATGGTTTACAAGCAAGAAATTCTTTAGAAGTGCAACCAGGTGTTGCAGCTTTCATTTTCTTAGCGAGCGGAGCCTGTCGTGGATTATTATCGTGATTAGTATGATTACCGCCTCCATTTACACTGTTACTGAAGTTATCTTCAGAAATACGTTTGCTAGGAATGATTTGTTGAGGTTCGATTGGATTTCTAACAGTAGCAACTATTGCTGGAATAGCGTTGGCTATCCCTTGAGCAACGATATTTTCTATATCTTGTCTATTTAGAAATTGATCCTCCGGGTGTTGCTCAGATTGATTAACCTCATTAACTGGTTCGTTATTAGCGTTTTCCATCTGATAATATATATAATTTATTAGTATCGTTTAAATAACAATTATACACAAAACAATCATACAAATTTTAAATACCCACGTATAGCCAAAACTATCGATTTCTCGATTTCCATTTTTATATTTAATAGTATGCATCAATACACACCATTATCTTACAAAGTTTTATTTTAGGTTATTTCACAAGATTATATTATTATTGCTATTATACAACCACAGTCTCATAAACCCCTTATCCCTCGTCAACTGATATTTTAATAACGGCGCTCCCTTTCATCGTACTTCCAGGAGATTTGTTCTCCTACTTCCCTGATCCTATTTCCTGCATCCATTAACTCCTCGCCAAAGTGGCGGAGTTCAGCTAAATTCTCATTGCTCATAGGTGTATTAGGTATAGGTTCTGGGTCGAATTGAGGAAGAAAGGAATAAGGACTATTGAGCAGGTTTGGGAACTGCCAATCATTCGTCCACCACTCGTCCATTCCTAAAGGTTGGGTGTGAATTATAGGTTTTGGGATTGCTGGTTCCAAATTTATTGGAAGTTGAGTTTCAATAGGATGAGTAAAAACATTTGTATTGACAGGCTTAATAGTATCACAGCTTGCCAATATAAAATCTAGCTCTTCTTGTAATGTCATTTCCTTGGTTTTAGAGCTTTCTCCAATTTCCATCTGTGTTTGTTTATAACCTCCTCCAATCTCCATTTCTATTTGCTTAGAATATTCTTCAAACTGTATTCCCACCTGCCCAGACTCTTCCCCGACTTCAATCCCCTTCCCTTTGTCTAAGGGATTTTCTATTTTGGGAATCTTTCTAGTGGCGGGTTTCCTCCTACGCACACGCCTCCATCCCACGAATCTTCTCCTTTTCTTGGGATTGGGTTTCTCCAGAGGTGGAGCATTGAATTCCATAGGTTCTTCTATGTCGGGTATATATCTATTGAAATCTCTGGAAACCTCTATTTTTACTGGATAGAGATTTAAATTCTGAAGGGCGTCAGACAAGTCACTCATGTTGTTTAGCAAAATACACACAAATACTAAGTTAAAAATTTTAATAATAAATTTTCATAGATATCCTTTAAATATTATTTCATACTAGGTAACTACAAAACAACTGAAAATTTAAAACACACTAGGGTTTACTTATTTATTTACTGGATATGGTTTCTGGATTTATAGATGATAATGGTACTAAAACTTGGGTTGGATTATTTAAAGATTTGCATTTACTGCTACAGTAGCTAGCATGTAAAGATCTGCCCATTTTTCATCTAACTTGTGTTCCCAAGGTGATTTACTGGTTAATTCCTGGGTTTCCTGTTTAATCTTCTTTTCTTGGAATTTCTTTTTCTCCTAACTTTTCTTAAAAATCAAACTTCTTTTATTAGGAGAAAGTGGTTCCTCATATTGTGCCTTTCGCACAAATATTCCTTCTTCAGGAATTACAGAGTGATTTGTGGATTTGGTTTGGGATGAACTTCCGTTCTCGTTTGATGACCTATCTAATTTAAGATAGATGTTTGACAACTTTTGTTTACCCATACTGTACACAATTATTCAAATAAGAAAACACATAATCACAAAATGACAAGTAGAAAATTAAGTATTTTCTAAATACTTAATTGGCTTAAATCAGTGGCTCTGATACCACCTTTTTCTGTCACGGCCCCCTACCCGGTTTGACCCGTTTCAGGAGCCGCGGGACAGAAAATCCCGTGGTTTTTATTTAACAGCGGAAGTTTTCTTCAGGATCTTTTAAAACTGCAATTTTCCCGATTATTTTATTTCACAACTCGAGATTAAACCCCGGTAATTTTACAATCATAAGATTTCACAGAGAAATCTTTTATTTTTACAAAACATGTTTCTTTATATTGAGCCACTTCTTTAAGCTTGTAGTGCTTCGCGACACTTTTCTTGATTCACAACAGATCACCTGAAACATGTTTTAAAAAGGTTTTGTCGGCAGGAAATACTGGTGAATCATTCTATTTATTAAAACGACCTGTTTGTTATAAATTACAGTATTAAGAGAGATTACAATGTTTCCAAATATCAACCAACTACCCACGGTATTTGTCACTCGACTCGTTTCTGTGACTATGGTCATATCCCCCATTGGTTGCCCCAATGGTGACGATTATCAAGTAATGTATACAAAACCCCACATACCGGCTGTAACTTGGTGATTACATATACTTAATCACTGTAATTATAACTTTGAAAATAGAGTATTGTAAAACAGTTGATAAAAAGAGAATGACTCACATTGCAGATTTAATTTGAGCAGAGCCTAGTGATCGGAGTGTCGCGCTCCGGTCAAAGATAATATTTATAGTCCCAAATTACCCTTAACAAATAGCTAGTGGTAGTAAGGGGTCGAACCACGAAGAGTATGTGGTTTGCGAATGGATTCGATTGAATTATGAAAAGATGTCACACTTATGAAGCTTGCTATGATATGTTTTTGTATTTTTGTTTAATTGAAAGGTGTGGATTAGAATTACTAAAATGATGGAATGGATTAACTACTAGTGATTAACAAATTGCAAGAATTAAAATTGATTGATTAAACAATGATAAGAAAACAAGGTTCACACCCGGTTCGGTAGTTGCATTCCTAGGGTTTCTACACGTTTTAGGTTTGAATCAATTGCAAAGATGATTTAACGGATTTAGTGTCGCGAGGCTTAGGTGCCAAAAGCTATCAACGTTATAAATAACGGACCACAATGCACTTTGTTACCAAGAACATGTAAACTCTAACCTAGACAAGGCATAATTGCACATAAACATTTCATAAAGTCAAATTTAATCTTCACTCGACAATTTATGAATTCAATACAAATGCAAGACAATTGTCATAAGCTTCAAAATCAAATAGCAAATTGTCACAAACTCAAACCAAGAACAATGTTTAAACCCTAGACTTACAATAACCTACACCGGGGTGATACCTCCAAGGAATTAGCCGCTTAGGGTGAAAATGGCACGATCAACGGATGACGAAAACTTGAATTGGATCATCTTGTAACTTGTAGAATGGTGAATGATGAAGGTTAGGGTTTAGGATGAGTGATGATGGTGAGTGATTGAGTGGATTGATGGAATGATGAACTAGGGTTTCGATTCAAGAAGATGATGTTGCTATCGTTCTTGATTCGGGTCTAGGAAGGATGGTTTGTGGAATGGTAGATGAAAGATGATGATAATAGGCTCCAAGATATGTTTTCAAACTCAAGAAGAAGTGTAACTCCCGAATTGATGTGTCAACAACCCCCTTTCATTCGTTATTTGACCCAAACCAAACAACGGCCGCGCATCAACATTGTAGGGCCGTCGCCGACGGCCTGATGCCCCGTCGGCGACGGTCCATGCATGTTGATCTGGAGCCGACGTGTTAACTCGCTGCTTACGGACCATTTGGGCGACGGAGAATTGTACACACCGTCGGTGACGGACCATATGGTCGTCGGCGACGGCCCCTGGAATTTCAACTTTCTGTTTTCTTCATTTCTCAAGTCTGGTTGACCCGTTTCGCATCTTAGTGGCTCGTTTTTCATCCCGGTGGTTCGTTTAGCTCCAAATTAGCTCCTTAAACTTCACAAGACCTGCAAAACACAAATCCTTTTACAAGTTGGCTATTCGGGATTAAAAGTTAAGCAAAAACATGAACTTAGACATAAACGAACACCGGTTTTCGACCACGTATCACATCCCCACACTTGTCTTTTGCTTGCCCTCAAGCAAATCTGTTTTTCACTTTCACGTGGGTCGAACAACAAATACACTCCCCATTCCCGAGACGAAGGTTAAGGTCCAATGTCATGCTAAAGTTCAAACTCTTTACAATTTTCAATATATTTAACGGTAATGTGATTTCATATACACAAATGGGTACCCAAGATTAACCCGCCTGTGAAACCAACAATTCATGCACGTCCCTCACAATGTTCTCTCCACTCGGCTTGTAAATTGGCTAATATTTATAATGTATTACCCGCATAAGCTTGCGACTCAATCGTTCTCCACTATTGATCACGAACACTAAGCACAAGTCATAAGGTCTTGTAAGGGTTGTAACGGGGCTAGGCTAAGGGTAGGAATTAGGATATTTAAAGTGACTAAGGTGATGAAAATTCGATTTTTATTACGAAAGACTATTCTAACAAAACTAACTATAAACACCAATTATGAGGCAACAACATTCGCCTTTTATTCAACAACTACTAACACTTCTTTTTGTGTTTTTCTTCAATGATTTTCAATGCTTTTTCATGATTTTTTTAATATATGCAAACAATCAAGAACAACTATACAAATACAATTCCTATAATCGAATTTCCATCACACGGGTTTAAAAGAAAAAGTTTAACGGTTATGGGCTATAGGGTGGTCAAACGAAAGGTTTAGGCTCAAAATGGGTGACTAGGGGATTCATTTGGGTAAGGATAGATAAATGGTTTTAAGAGAAAAGGTTTACCTAATGCCTTAATTATTCTCGTGCTTGTATTCGGTCTATAGTCTCAAACGTATCAAAAGTTGCAAGTTCTACAATATATGGCTAATGGTCCACTCAAACAAAGAAACATAGGTATGTAATCTATGATATAAAAGTGGCTCAAAACCTCACATATCTAAAAGGATATGGTATGTGACATGCATAAAATACCAGTTTCTAAGGCGGATTATTCCCAAATAACCACCCGCTAAATACCCGTCATGCTATTAATTCGAACTTGACCATGACAATAGACCAAATGGGTTGTGACATCCCTCGTTGACTGTTGGGTCTCGTTGATACAGGATTTGATCGTAGGAACAAGATGAATCGATTTCGTCTTAATGTGCGGAATCCATTATGACGAATCACAGATTTGTGGAACACAGAATTCAACGTTTAACTGCTATATGTTCGTTCTATTGAGTGTTCTGAAAGTTACAAGATCCGGTGAAGTACAGACTATCCGTGCGTGTCAAAAGTTCTAACAAAGTTGCACCGGACCTTCTATTTATAGATAAACTCAGGAACCTAATAAGTGTTGTCCGTGCGGGTGGGCTACCCGTGCGTATGGCTTACCCGTGCGTATAGCCATCCGCGCGTATGACTTATCCGTGCGGATAAGTCATCCGTGCGTATTGCCATACGTGCGTATTACCATCCGGACGGTTGAACTCAACACTTTTACATACAAAACCTATTCCTGAGTTGTCTTGCTAACTACATACATACAGACAATATACATAAACACAGATTACAAAATATGACTACATGCTGACGGAAGCTACAGACGTAATGTACTAACAGACTCCCCCTCGGATGTAGCTGTAGTACCTTCCAGCATAGTCTTTAATTCCTTCTGTTGCGTCTTCGCTCACGCGCTTTCTCTCTTCTTTTCTGTGCCTTTTCCTCCAACATTCTTTTTCGCTTTTGTCTTCCCTTAGTCAACCACCAATGTCTGTAGACAGGATCTCCATCACGCTTCCGATCCCACCTTGGAATTTTGTTTTCTTCAAATTCAATTGGTGTTTGATCTGTTGGAGGAACAATCCCCAATCTACGTTTACCCAGCTCAGCAGCTCTTTTAGCAATCTTTTTAGAACGTTGTTCACGCTTGTATTCTTTCAAGAACTCATCAATCTCTAGATCTCTCCATTTTGTCTTCCAGTATCTTCCAGAGTTGATATCTTTTGCGTAACAAACATCCACAACCTTTTGATATTGCAAATCTTGCTCTCTATCAGGTCTCTCATAGACTATCTTGTTGTAGAACAGACAATCGATATCTTTCTTCGAGCAGTTTACAAGCCACATAGGATCTAACACACAGATCCTTCTTGCTTCTCCTGTGGACTTGTTATTTAAAGAGATTCTGGCTTCAGCTGTAGTTTGATTGTACAACCACCCTTCAAACTCATCATGGAAATCTTGCTCCATTGCCCTTAAAGGCATATTCTTCAAACAACTTGGAGGTTTGATATCCAAAGTAATATCCTTTTCACCGCTTTCTAGGATTCTGACAATGTGTTGTGGAAAATGTGGTTTCCAATCAGGATATCTTTTCTCAGCCTGCAGTTTCACATAATTCCATAACCTTTGATCATGTTGTTTTACATCTAACCCATGGTAAAATTCTTTGATGTTCTTTGTTTTCACCAATTCGTCTATATCCCACCATGGCAGAGTTTTGATATCAGACAAGAACTCAAAATACTGTACTCCCTGTTCTCTTCTAATCGCATAAACTTTCAGGTCTTCCAAATATCCCCAAGAGAGAATGTCACCCCAAGAGAGTTCTTTGTCGTGTGTAAAGAATTGAAGTGCTCTTAGTTTCTTTCTCTCTTTAGGCATGACTTTGTACCATTTCTTTCTTTCTTCTGCAAGATTTTCTCTTGGAATAGTATCTGGAATACCTTCTGCAGACACTTTCTCCACTATCTTTCTTCTAATTTCTTCTTCATTTCGATCTTTGAACATTTCCGACAACGAAGGAAATGTTGCATCAATCCCAGAATAATGAAAATGAACTTCATCATCAGATGAATCTGAAGCATCTTCAACAATTACATCGTTGTAATTATCAGCTTCAAAGGCAAATCTTGGCTCAAACACATCTTCAGAAGTTTCAGGAATCTCATCTTCAATATCGAATTTAAATTTACCTTCTTGCAAACCCATTTCCTCTAACATCTCCTCCCTTGTTCTTCTAACTTCAATCACTTCCTGGTTTTTATCTTGTAAGAAAATGACAGTGGGATTTGAGAGGAATACCTGATCCATGTGCTGCTTTCCAGAAGTAGAAGTTTCTTGCTGATCATCATCTTCTTGCTCGTTGATCTGATCATTCAGAAACTCTTCAATCCTTTGTTCATCAATAGGATTCTTCACAATCAATCCTGAAGAGCCTTGATCATCGTCATCATTCTTCTTATCATCATCTTTCTTATTATCATCGTCTTTCTCATCATCGTCATCTTTCTCTTCATCTTCATCTGCTTCATCATCTCCAAGAAGTTCTTCATCAGAATCACTAACAACTTCTCCCCGAGCTTTCTTCGCTTCTTTTCTCCTTTTCATAACTTTCATTCTGTAAAGACCATCTTTTACGTTGAGTGGCACAATGTAAGCATCACCAACAAGAACAAACTGCTTTGTCTTCCATTCAAGTAGCAACACTTCTTTGCTCTTTTTCTTCTTTTGTGCAACAGCAACTCTACGAATGATTTCATCAGAATCAATGATTTGAGAAGGCTCTCCGACTAACATGAAATCTTGATTATGTACAACTTGTTCTTGAGCAACTTGTTCTTGAGCAACTTGTTCTTGAGCATGTTCAGTATCAACCATTTCAATATCGACTTGACTTGAAGAACCACCAGCTTCCGGAACATCTTCCACTATACTTTTGTTCTTTTGTATCGCATCCTCAGCTAGTCTTCTCTCTCTCTCAAGTCTTCTTTCTTCAACCTTTTCTACTTCCATTTCATTGTAAGCCGCATGAACATCCTTTTTCAAGAAATTTTCAACAACAGAATATAACATCTTGAGTTGTTCATCTTTCATCACTTTGTCAGCTTTCATGGCTTCCATCTCCAGCTTCATCGCTTTCATTTCGTTTGAAGTAGATTCACTCATTTCACTTAGAAGTTGATTGAGTGTCTGATTTACATCTTGAAGATTCTTTGTCTTCTCGTTCAATGAAGAAATTTCTGCCATAAGAGCTTCAATCAATTTAGCATGATTATCACCTTCTTCCTTTATTTTCTTCATGGTGTTTTCTTCATGAAAGATTAACACTGATCTGAGTTGATCATGAGCTTTCATTATTTTGTTAACTTGCTTCAATAAAAGATCACGTTCTCCTTCAGCTTTTTCTTTTTCATTTTCAAGATCTTTGACTTTCTTTGCTAGAACTCTCACTGCTTCATTGTTGAATAAATCATCATCAAAGTTCAGATCTTCCAGTGGATCTCCTGAAGCAGATGGCATATGACTAAAGAAATCATCTGAGTCTTTTGGACGTGAGGACGATTCTGGAATCTCTATATTTTCTGGTACTTTTGGAAACTTTGAATAAAAGACTCCAGCATCAGTAACTTCAACGTAGTCATCGTGACTAGTCTGCTTTTCGGCTTCTGTTTCTTGTGGTTGAGGAGATTTAACATGTTGAGTATCTTTACCATCATGTTCCTTTTGAACTTGACTTACACCTTTTCTTGCTCGAACACTTCTTGGAATAAGGCCAGCTACAACTGCTTTTCTTTTCTTGATTTGTTTCTTTGGACTCTTAGGTTCATAAGTTGAATCTTCTTCGTCTGATCCCTTCCTTTTCTTTGGAGACCTTTTCTTCAACTGAGCTTTTCCTTTGCCAAGAGTAAGTGGATCAAGTTCAGATTCTGATATTTTGGTTTCATAATCATCATCACTTGAAAGATCTTGAACGACTCCTTCTAGATCTTTAACACCTTCTTGATCTTTAACACCTTCAGCAGTGATGCGTGTGAAGTGTTATATATATTAGGTGTATATTTTAAGCCCTTTTTAACACTTATTTTAGCCAAGTTTTAAATTTATAAAACACGATATGCTTTCATCTTGTTTTTGCTTTTGGAGATGCTGTCGAGGAGTCAGGCATGCCACGTTTCTTCCTTTTCTTTGTATTTATATTGGTTTTGGCTGTGTATTTGTTCCTTTTGTTCGTTTAAGCTCATTTGATCCTGAAAATACAAAAGGAAGACAAAAGCACACTTTTTCCAACATTAGTACTAAAAAGGGGTTAGTTTTATGCCTCATTTGATGTAATTTATATGTTGCATTTTACGCACATCAAATACCCCCACACTTGAACTTTTGCTTGTCCTCAAGCAAAACTCTTTAATATGTGGCTTACACTCCCAAATGGAATGGGTAGAAGAGAAGGTTTTGGCTTGTCATAGAGTGTTGGGAATCCAAGATCTTTTTGGGTTTTATTTTTATCTATTTACAATACTATTCGTTATGATTTGTTTAGAACGTTTCATAGGAGAAATTACTTATTTGGGCATAACATGCCTTTTTTTTTAAATTCCATTTATATACAAGTTCACATACCTCACGGGAGAAATCACTCACACTCGGCCGAAGGTGTATTTTTGGTGAATCACTCGAGAGCGGCATGGAACTTATTCCTACCATAAGCTTGCCAAGCAATCAATCCTCCTCCTTTTTAACTTTTATACCTTTGTAAATATCAAGAGGACTTTGTGGGTTAAGGGTTAGGCTTGGGTTAAAGGTAGGTGGTTGGGATAGTGGTTAGTAGAAAAAGGGTGAAAAGCGTAACAAGTGTCGGTTTTCGTAAGATTTTCTATTTTTGCAACTTTTTATTTTGATGAAGCTTTTATTCAAACAAAGTTATTTTTGATGAACTTGTTTGTTTTTCTTTTTGCTTCATCAACAACACACATTTTTTTTTTTTACGAAAAACCGAACTTGTTACTAAAACAAAGGGTGAAAAATAAAAAGGGTTTAGGTGGGTGAAAAGGTGTTTGGTTTGGGTTAAGAAATGAAAAGGTTTAGGCTCAAAGGGGTTAACTAGGGGGATTTTGGGTAGGTGGTAAGAAAAAAGAAAAATAATGGTGTAGAAATAAAAAGGGTTAGTCCTAATGCCTCCATCATTTACTTACTCGGGTTTAAGTTGGTAAGGACCGGGAATGTATCGTCATGGCAAGTTCTAGGGTCGTAAGAACCAAGCGGCTATTCACACAAGAAACGAAAAATGAGCATTTAGTCTAATGATATGTAATTGTATGCTCAATAAAGGCTCAAAACTCACTTTTGTGGGAATGGGTTTTTGTGTGTTCAAGTATATATAATCAAATTTTAACTAGGCTTGTCATGCCTTTTCATAATTTTCTTATGTTGGTTCTTTTTATCACGACGCTATCGGTTGTAAATTTGTAAAAATATAACCTTTTTGAGAACTTGAATTTCCCGAGTTAAACCTAGACAAGTAAAAAATGAAAATTTTTGAAAAAAATTGGGGTGATTAGCGATTCCAATAGAGTTTTGTGTAAGGCTTGTATTTAGGACTTGCAATATTCAAGGTTTTAGCATCCCCCCACACTTAAATTACACATTGTCCTCAATGTGTCCCAAAAATAAGTTTTTAGGCTGATTAAATGTGTAAAAATGGGTTAAAAACAAGATTTTATGGTACTGGGTAGCTGAACACGGGGTGGTGTTGGCTGAGCACGGCCCAGTGTCCAGACTGCCAGTACCAAAAGTAAACAGAAGGCTGGGCACGGGGGTGTGTCCAGTGAGCACGGCCCCGTGTCCAGGTACCTGAACTGGGCATTTTCTACAGAACCTTGGGCACGGGGCATGTTGGGGTGAGCACGGCCCCGTGCTGAACTTGATGTAATGAAGAAAAATCATCGGGAGGCTCTGTTTTTGTGTATGGGGTGTTGGTTCAAGCTTCCCTTATCATCCTTCACCATCCCGAGTGTGTTTTATTCCTGAAAATTAAAAACTAAACTAGAAAACATAAAGGTTAATCTAAACTAAACTACGGATAGTTCCGCGGAATGCCTCCATGGTGCGCCACGTTTATAAGGGTCCTTGGCTAGACCCACCTTATCGGGTGATTCTAGCTCATCTTCAATTAGGGGGTCGTCATTGCCGAATGTGTAGGATCGTTTGCGGACCCGAACGAGTCATTCAGAAGAGATTTAGTCAGTTTCAGAGGCGGAAACTAAGAAACCGATGTCGAAACAGCTTGCGTATCACTTTAACACTGATTATATTGATATACTATCGTTTACAATCAGTCCTCACACCGGCAGCACCTCGGTATGGAATTTCAGAAACGTTACTAATGAAATGACAATTATGCTATATATAGTATATAGATTTCGCTTGGAAACACTTCAAGCGAAATCTACATCATTTGTCTTCAAGCGAAATCTTTCATTTTGTCTTCAAGCGAAAACTTCATTTTGTCTTCCGTAACTGTTTTGTCTCTTATGATGATGTCACTTGTGATATCATATATGTGATGTCACTTGTGATGTCACATATATGATGTCACTTGTGATGTCACACTTGTTCAGATCTGCAACACAACCCAGACTCGATATAAGACGAAGTCGACAGATGAATGCACCAACAGACTCCCCCTCAGATGTTGACGAGTCTTAAGTGTCGAGTATTCTCAATCTTCAGTCTTTATCAGTCTTTTTTCTTTCTTAGCATATATCAGGATCTTCTCTTTGGCTCTAACCTCGTCAGACTCCCCCTCTCATCATGATGGGATCGCTGTCTGGAATTAGCTATCACCTTGAGATCAATCTCTGGCTTTAATTCTGTTTAAGCTCATTTCCTGCACACTTCTCATCAAAACATAAGTTTTTACTTAAATCAAAAAGAAAAACTTACTAGTAATAGTTACATCAAGTTCAAATTAATGATCTCGATTAACTAATCAAACTTTTCTTTCTCAAAACAAATATCTTCTGTTAAACTCACACTCCCAAACCTGTTCATCATGTTCAGCACTTGGAATTTTGAAAATCAGCTCATCAACATCAGTTGTCGAAAATCTTTTTGTATTTTTCAAAATTTATGCTAAAACACACTGAAAATCTTTTTGGATTTTTGAATGTAAATGAAATGCAGTAAAGAAATATTTACAGACACTATTTTTTTGAGTTTGTGTAAGAGGATCATATCAGTTTTTGAGACAAATCACTAGCACCGTTAAGCTTTAAACATTTTCAGTTCTAAACGATTCACATTGATTGACGATATTATTGTCCACTTAAACTCAATCTAAAAACTTTTGAAATGCTTACCGATACGTTAAGGTATATTAATTTGCACTAAATTCTTATGGACCCCACGATCTCAGCATATCCCCTCATCATGCAATACACAGACTCAAGTAATGCCTTTAAACTTTATCAACTTTGATTTGTGCGAAAATAAAGCAGAATGTTTAAACATTAACAATCAGGTCGATACTTCCGTATACGCAGAGAAAGTCCAATGTTTAAACAAAATAAGAAAATAAAAATAAGTTGAAGTTGTTTAGGGTTTAACCACCAGGTCGATACTCCCGTATACGCAGAGGAGGTCCAAAGCTTAAACGAAACACCAAAGAAAATAAAGCAGAACGTTTAGGCAACAACATCCAGGTCGATACTCACGTATACACAGAGGATGTCCGATGCTTAAACAAAATAAAGAAATAAAACAAGTTTAAATCTTTGCAAAATAAAATGCACAATCACAGCGACTTTTCAGCAAAGTTGTGAAAGTTCACAAACTTAACCAGTTTTATGTCTTTCGACAATCAGCGATTACTGAGTAGGCACACAGTCAAGAAGGACAAAACTAAGTACTATGCTTTTGACCGTGTTTCCCACTAGAACTAGGCTTTTTCATTTATGTTTGTATCGTTATCGCAAATCTACTAGTCTAGCTGAGCCTACCGTCACATCTTTAGTGAGATCGCTTATCACATTTTATCTCTCCATTTCTTTAGCATGCTGTGACAGTCCAACTGATCTACTATCATTTCCTCTTTTTCACAACAAAACTCATTTTAAAATTTTCAATGTTTTTGACATTTTCAAATTTTCTAATTTTTTTAAAATTTTTACTCCCCCTAAAATCAAAATATGTCTCAATTTTGATTTTCTGGGAAAATTTGAAAAACCAAACTGTACAAGTAACATGACAACTGATATCGAATCACTTCAATTTGCCATCCACTAGGCATAAACAATCAGAACTCCCCCTCACAACAAACTATTTTCCCATAATGATTTCAAAACACTTAAGTTTGTTTTAATCAAAATGGTTTTTCCGGAAAATAAGTTTTGTGTGTCTTTTCACAAATTCGGGGATCTTTCATCACTTTGTTTTCTTCAATCACTTGTAAAAACTAACATTTTTAAGATCAATTCACAAACATCACTTGTAGAAAATCAAGTACAACTTAATGTCCCTGATTTACCACTTGTAAGACGAAATATCACTTTCGTGAATTTCTCAAGAAATGTGCCGATTCCTGATCCACGCTTACCAACCTGGGAACTCCGGCAAGTCAGGTTTTTCATTTAAACAGATTCACCCAAGCCTGACGGTCCTTGGGTGATTTTGAATTCTTGTTCAACAATGGTGGAAAATTTGCATCATCCATTGTTATACCAGAATTCTCTACTTTTACCTCAACCAATGGCTCCTCTGGCTTTGACGAACCAGAATCATTGCCTGCACATGGCTTGTCTGACTTCGACATGTCAGATTCATCGCCTGAAGGTGGCTTGTCTGACTTTAACATGTCAGATTCATCGCCGACCATTTTCTTCTTTTTCTTTTCCTCTTTCGTCCTCAGATTTGTATCCGATGAATTCGTCTTGCTTGACTTTGCCATCGAGGAAGTCGAGTCATCAGAACTCTTATTTTTACTAACAGATGAACCCGAGGACAAGATCTTCTCAAGATACTCTCTCGCCTTCTTTCTCTTCTTCCTCAGTCTGTCTTTTTGCCCCTGAGAAAGTTTCACTTTCGTTTCTTGAACTTTAGGTTCTTGAACCTTATGTTCTTTGGGCTTAACATTGACTGATTTCTTTGCCATCTTCTGAGAATTAACCCTCAATCTTTCATTTGATCTCCTTGGGCAATCTCTGGCAATGTGACCTCTGATGTTGCAGTTAAAGCATCTCCTCGTCTCATAACTCCAACCTTGGCAGTTAACAGCAATGTGTCCTTGATAACCACATCGGTAACACATTCTGTTATCGTACCAATCACCATTTTCAGTCCAAATGCTCAAATCAAAGCACTGTTTGGCTTGGTGATATTCCTTTTTCCTTTTGATTGCTAGATTTGACTTTTGAGCACTGTGGTCCGACCTGCACCACTTATTGCCAACAATTTTAGAGTTTTCATTTTTCAATTTTTGTAATTTTTCATTGCGATTGGATGATCGATCTGATGAGCTTTTATTATCTTTTTTAACATTTTTCAAAATTTTCTCTTTTTGTTTTTGTTCCACTTTCTTCTTCAAAGGTTTTTGCTTAGAGCATTCTCCTTTTTCAGTTGATTGTGGAACAGTTTCTTGAAACTTTTCTTTTAATTTCAAAAACAATTTTTGTTTTTTCGAATTTTTTATTTTCATCATCAGATTTCTCATCACAATCTTCAACTTTGACTTTGTCAAAGTTTGTGACATCGTCACTTATTGGAACATAATTGATCGGTTTTGGACAAGGAAAATTCAAACTATCTGATGAAGTCACAAAACCTTTCAATTTCCTTTCAAGTTCATCAATCTTGTTTCTTGAATTCTCAGCTTCGTTTTCAAGCTGAGATATTCTTTTAAGATGAGACTTGATTGATTTTTCATTCTCATCCTTCATGTTTTCAAGAACAGACTTTTCATTTTCCAAAACATTTATCTGTTCTTGAAATTTTGTCTCATTTGCTTTCAGATTTTTGTTCTCAAGCTTTATCCAGAAATCTTCATTTTCTGAATTCGACTCCTTTTCTTCTAACTCTTTGATTTTCTTTCGAGCACATTCACATTCTTTTTCAAGTTTGATAATTTTCCGAAGATGGGAATTTATCATTTTTTGCTTTTCGATGTTGTTTTTGCTAAACACATCTCTCCCATTTTCAAGAATTTTTATTTGATTTTGAAAAGCTTTTTCAATTCTTGATTTTTCAATTTCAAAACTATTAATCTTTTCTTCAAAAACATTTGCTTTTTCTTTCAATTTCTGATTTTCCAATGTCAAACTGTTCAATTTACTTAACAGTTTGTCATTTTCAGAGTTCAGCTTTACACATGTTTCTTTCAAACCAAGAATCTGTTTATCATCAGCTTGCTTCTTATCATTCAGCTCTTTGACTTCCAAAATCAAACTTTCCGTATCTTTCACAAGTTTGTCATTTTCCGTCTTTAAGCTGTCACATGTAAAACAAACTGATGCAGAACTTGAAGATTCATTCTTCACATATTCTTCATTCTTTTGAACTTGCTCTGTCTCTATCTTGTATGTTCCTGCACAAAAAATTTTAACGAAATCAAGAGGATTCATATTCTCATCAATAAAACAACCCCTTTTCATATCGTAAATCAGATTACTTTTTGCAGCAAGACATACATTAACTCTTCTTTTCATTTCAAAAATCACATCCAAATCCATTTTCATCAAATTACTTTCCAAAGCTTTACACAATTCTTTCTTTTTCTTTCCATTTTCAAATTCATGAGTTTTAAGTATATTGATGCACCTTTTTATTTGTAATTTTGAAAAATTTGAATCCTTTCTTAAAATTTTTAAAAATTCACTCCATTCAAAAGGTAAAGCATCTGCAAATTTTTCTATCTTTTCAGCATCTGATAGAAATATCTCATGATTTTTTAAGTAACCAAGTAAGACTCCATATCGGTTCTCTAATTTTTCCAATGTTTCATTTTTCAAACATGCAAAATATTTAAACCTTTTGACCCAAACATCCTTTTTCACATTTCTATAACTATCGTCCAAAAATCCCATATACCAATCATTTAATCTTTCAAGATCATGATTTTCCATCTCATCAAACATCATTTCCATTTTTTTAAACAGTCACGACAAATTTCACTCAACAAAAATAACAATTTCACTTGTTCCGAGTATAAAGTGGACTGTACTTGACTGTGATTGACCCGATCTTCAACACTTCACGTGACTGCACTTGAATCAATTTCGTGAAATATTCACAAGTAACAAAACTCAATTTATGATATGGGCTGATGTAAAGTGGGTGTGTATGATGATTGGGCCGCTGATCCACTAAACTAACAATATTAAAATCCAACACAAATCTATTAAACCTTTAGTGAATAGCCAACACTTGCACATGATTGGACCACTCAAAATCACTAAGCCGACATTCTAAAAAAAAAATACAATTTTCAATTTTGATTGGTAAAAACAATGTCACATGAGCCTTTAATTCTATCGCATGCTACTGACAACAACTTTATCAATTGATTTATGATAGGACCTCAAATGTTACAAAGCCACCAACTAAAAATCTATGCAATCAAATTGGCCGACACTTACTTACCAAATCACATGCAACAATTTCAATCCATGATTCATTTGTTTAAATCAAAGCACATGGGTTACACAAAAAATCTGATCACATGCACTTACAATCACATTTAATGCCAATTCTATTTTCAATCCACTAATATAAGCTGACAAACTCGATTAATGTATATCACATGCAAACCGACATAATCGTGAGAACAATTTTCGAGATTCTCATGCAAGCTGAAATGATACTTATCCTAAATTCAAGTGATGATGTTTAACCGACAATTTTTCCAGTAATACACGTGATTTCTTTTCCAGTTTGTAGACCAGAGACACTTTATCAAACTTGTAAACCCAATTCACATGCGCCTGACAAACACACTCATGATTTATTGTTCCAACTAACTGACAACCTCGATCAGAATTTTACACACAATTCGACGTAGACACTCAAGTGAACTCAACTAGACACGTCATATTTTTCAAGTGAAATCAATAAGCAAACTCAAGCGACATCATGTGCAAATTGAATAATCAAGCGAAATCAACAAGATTTCTCAAGCGAAATCATGCTGATATCAGCAAAAACGATCTGATTTTGGTCTGTTTTAAGAAGTTTTAATCCGTTTTATGTTCTGAAACTTTCAAGGGTTTGTTAAAACATGTTTTCGCACAATATGTGAGAATTTGAGCCGATTTTAACCGTAAAATTTGTTCGATTTTGAAAAGAAGGTGTAGAAAATCAGAAAAAGTGACAAAAACGAGCTGTTTTGACAAGATCTCTTCCTCCTGAGCTCTGATACCAATTGTAGGATCGTTTGCGGACCCGAAAGAGTCGTTCAGAAGAGATTTAGTCAGTTTCAGAGGCGGAAACTAAGAAACCGATGTCGAAACAGCTTGCGTATCACTTTAACACTGATTATATTGATATACTATCGTTTACAATCAGTCCTCACACCGGCAGCACCTCGGTATGGAATTTCAGAAACGTTACTAATGAAATGACAATTATCCTATGTATAGTATATAGATTTCGCTTGGAAACACTTCAAGCGAAATCTACATCATTTGTCTTCAAGCGAAATCTTTCATTTTGTCTTCAAGCGAAAACTTCATTTTGTCTTCCGTAACTGTTTTGTCTCTTATGATGATGTCACTTGTGATATCATATATGTGATGTCACATATATGATGTCACTTGTGATGTCACACTTGTTCAGATCTGCAACACAACCCAGACTCGATATAAGACGAAGTCGACAGATGAATGCACCAACAGAATGGATATTTCATTGATCGCTCAAGATCGACACTCTTTTTAAATGCCCCTAATTGAAGAGGTAGATTGTTGAACTTCCGGTTTTTCAAAGCTTCGTGAGTTTTTACAAATGGTCGCCCCAACACTAGAGGAGCGTCATCGAGGATGACAAAGTCGGTCGGGATTACCATTTGATTTGTTTGAACCAAGACATCTTCAACTATACCGATTGATTTTATTACTTGCCGATTGGATAGAAAAATGGGTATTTGAAGTGGAGAAAAATCACTAATACTTAATTTTTCGAAAATGTAGTTAGGCATTATGTTAACACAAAGATCTTTATCGATTGTGATATTACTAATAAACGAATTTTGAAAGAAACATGGAACCGGTGTAATGTTAATTTCAAATGGGTCTTCTTTTATTAGTGAGGTTTGATCATCAGTTAACTTAACACTTACCGTTTCGTCAATTTTAGTGTTAGTGTTTAACTCTTTTAAAAACTTAGCATGAGTGGGTACTAAACAATGATTTTCAAAAGAAGGTGACAAGAGATTAATTTCTTCAAAATTAGACTCTTCTTGAATTTTAACGTTGTCGGACTCACCTTTTTCGTTGTTTAACTCATGTGTCGGGTTTTCACTTATTTGTTCTTCCATTTTAACACTTTCAGTTATCTCTTCCCTTTTTAATTCTTCTCTTGCGCGGGACTCCTCTTCCCTTGCGCGAGCTTCTTTTATACATCGATCGATAACTCTAATGTGTTCTAATATCCTATCGGTCACTTCGGTTATAGAAAAAGAATCGGTATTTTCTAAGCTTGAATCCGGTTGTTCGATCCTTTGTTCCTCATAATACCCATATGAAGTAGATGGTTCACACCATTGTCCTTCATTGTAAGCATATGCTGGATAAGGTTCATAATTTTGTTCTTCATAATACTCATATGAGGTGGGTTGTTCACGCCATGGTTCCTCATAATAAGCATACGAAGGTGGTGGCTCATATCTTGGTTCCTCAAAGTATGAGTATGAAGGCTCATACTTTGGTTCATCAAAATATGAGTATGAGGGATGAGGTTCATACCTTTGGTCTTCATAGGATGTGTATGAAGTTGATGGCTCGTACCTGGGCTCCTCATAGTAGGTGTATGAATTGGATGGTTGATATGAGCGATTATTTTGAACCGATCGTGAGTTACGACAATTAGTGCAATAATTACCCCTATAATCATCCTCCTCATAGGTGTAGTTGTAACCTCCTGAGTATTGATCCATAAGAATCACTCAGCAGACCACAACCAAGTCTCAAGATCAGAAAACAAAAATAAAAACGGAAACAGAGGCTGGACACGGCCCCGTGTTCAGTGAGCACGGCCCCGTGTTCAGGATCTGTATCTGGGCGTTTTAATTAAATTTACTGATTTCGTTGAGCACGGGGCGTGTTTAGTGAGCACGGCCCGTGTTCAAGCTTCTGTTACTGGGTGTTTTATGAAAAATATGCAGCACGACCCCGTGTTCAGCGAGCACGGCCCGTGTTCAACCTACTGTAAATGCAAAACTAAACTAAAATGCAGAAAAATGTGGGCCCGTTTTGAAAAGGTTTTGAAAAACTGATTAGGCCGTCGATTTTAAGCTTTCCTAAAATCCTTGTGTCCCCGGCAACGGCGCCAAAAACTTGATGCGTGTGAAGTGTTATATATATTAGGTGTATATTTTAAGCCCTTTTTAACACTTATTTTAGCCAAGTTTTAAATTTATAAAACACGATATTTTACTAACACTAAACACACATATGGGCAAGTGCACCCATCGTTGAGCGTAGTATAGCGTTGGTAAGATACTGAGGTCGTCCAAGGACACAAGAGCTTTTAATACCGGTTTATCCTCAACGTCTAACCAAAATAAAAAGTTTAGAAAAATGTTTTAAGCTAAGAAAAATAAAAACTAACTAAAATGCTGAAAAATAAAAATAAAAGAAAAAACAGATAGACAAGATGAATCACTTGGCTCCGACTCGTATCTAGTATAACCTTTGATTATTTCCGCACTTTTGCACATAATTAAGAGATTATCTTAGTTATTGTAGTAGGCCCCTCTTTTGAAGGTGACGTTACCCTCACCCCAGTAGTTTGAGTCAGCAAGGATACAATCCTAAAAGGGTGGATTATTGGAAGATAATGAATTAAGTTATTAATGCAGTATTGTGGTAGGCCCCGCTTTTGGCGGTGACGTTACCCTCGGCTAAGTAGTCTGAGTCAGCAGGGATACAGTCCTAAATAGCCGGGTTATAGTATTAATAGTAGTTGACTTATGAGGGGGTCAAAGAGTTTGGACCCCCGCCATCCAATACCGTGAAGTATTGAAGGAGGTCCTACTAAATTTGACCCAGGTCCATTGTAGGACCTCTAAACACTGAACAATGGCAAGACCTTTACCAAACCGTTCCCTTAACCCCCGACCAGGTAGCCAACATACCTCCATATAGACCGTGGAGATATGAATGGTGAAAATCCTTTATTTTATATAGACAGTAAAATAATGCCAAGACACCACGGACAAACGATAAAGAAAGATCACCTTCAACATAAGTAACTAGTTATTAAAGTCATTAATACAAAACCAAATAAAAAGTGCAAAAGATTAGAAATAAAAAGTATTATACTAGACACTTTGTCTTCACCAAGTGATGTAAGAGACTTAGGCAAACATGGCCTTGATTGTCAAGAACTCTTACGATCAATCTTGGATCCCGAGACGACTCACACACTCTACGATGGACAATGGATGATGGTGGTGGATGATGGTGTTGTGATGGTGGTGGGTGGTGGATGAAGTGTGAGAGAGGTGGTGTGCCAAGGGATGAGTTGAAATGAAACCAAGCACTCCTATTTATAGGCTGAACAGAAGGCCGGGCACGGCCCCGTGTCCGCTGGACACGCCCCCGTGCCCGTCTGACATTCTCTCTCTTCATTAATTGTAATTCTCAATTACAATTAATGTGCCTGCTGTACTTTCGCCACGCCCCCGTGTTCGCTGGACACGGCCCCATGGTGGGCAATAGAAGCTTCTATAAGTTTGTCTTTTCTACTGCTTCTTGAGCGTGCCCCGTGTTCGCTGGACACGCCCTGTGTTGAGCTGAGCACGCCCCGTGCTCAGCTGGGCACAGCCCCATGCTCAGCTGGGCACAGCCCCATGCTCAGCTTTCATCTTGTTTTTGCTTTTGGAGATGCTGTCGAGGAGTCAGGCATGCCACGTTTCTTCCTTTTCTTTGTATTTATATTGGTTTTGGCTGTGTATTTGTTCCTTTTGTTCGTTTAAGCTCATTTGATCCTGAAAATACAAAAGGAAGACAAAAGCACACTTTTTCCAACATTAGTACTAAAAAGGGGTTAGTTTTATGCCTCATTTGATGTAATTTATATGTTGCATTTTACGCACATCAAGCAGCATCCTCATTCTTCTTTAAGAAACTTTGAAGAGATTGTGATAACAATTCAGCACCTTCTCGAATAACTGCTGACGGTTCCAGAACTGTTTCATCTATCAACTTGTGCTGCTGTTTTCCAGAAGACCCTGCAAAATAGATGTTTGACACATTTATTAGAAATTTTCACAATATAAAATTCTAATTTCCTTGTGACTCCCCCTTTCACAAAACCCTTTTTCACATTCTTCGGAATAGAAATTGCAGGGGACGTCTTTGGAGTTCTCTTTCTTTTTCCATCTTTGATACACCACCATCTTGTATCTTTCTTATAGAACAAACTCATCTTGTCATCTTCATTATCAGAATTGTTGTCTTTATGTCTCCACGCATCATTCTCTGGAGCTACATAGTTTGGATTTGAAATTTTGCAGATCATTCTCTTTTCTCCTGGATTTGGACCTTTAATCAACCTGCTGATTGTGTCTGGTGTCATGTGCCTCAACCCCAAAATGTCATTACTTCTCTTTTCTAAACCTTCAAACTGATCATCTATCAACATCTGGACAAACCTAGGATACATAAGAAACCTCTTGCTTCCATCCTTTACATTCTCCATCATGTGATCAAAAATTACTTGAGAGATATTGTACGGTTTGTTCAGTACAAGACAAGCAATGATATTCATGATATAGTCTTGAGTTTCATCATATCCACCTTTTCTGTGTGACAATGCATGGATAACACAATGAGCCATGAATTTATAAACGTGACTGAAACTTGTCTTCTGCATCCTTCCATTCACACTACCAGCAAAACCCATCCTACACCACAATCCTTTTACTAGACGTTCAGAAACTATGGTTGGGTCACTATCATTGTCTCCTAAATTCAACACTCTCCTTATAACACCTACTGTCACTTTCATCTCCAAATCTACATCTCTTCCATTCTCATCCTTCTTAGATACAGCTGAATAAATGGTTTTATCACTCTCTTCGTATCTTGCAGCACTCCAAAATCGTTTCACATGAGATTCATAAGCTACTGTCTTGTCAGTTAAAGCCTTAGATATTCTGCTCTCTCTCAAGAATTTCGCAACATCTTGAACTATTGTATTTTCGGTATATACTTCATCCAATATACAATATATATTATGAGCTTTATCCCAATCCTGCAGAAATTTTTATTCATTTAAGAAAAAATTTTGGGAGCTCAAAATATTCTGACAGAAAAACTTGTTGAATGGTATGACACTTGAATGGTTATCCGTACGTATGACTTGTCCGTGCGTATGACTCACCCGTGCGGATAAGTCATCCGTGCGGATAAGTTATCCATGCGGACAACTTGTCTAAGCCCCGTATTGCCATCCGTGTGCACAACATGTGCATTGCCCCGGATTGCCATCCGTGCGTACAGCATGTGCATTGCCCCGGATTGCCATCCGTGCGTACAGCATGACTAAGCCACGGATTGCCATCCGTGCGTACATCATGACATTGCAACGGATTGCCATCCGTGCGTACAAGTTATGCGTGCGGATACAAGTCACAGATGAAGAACAGTCTATGAACATCAAAAATTTTCTATGGCAAAATTTAAAAATTGAACACAGATCCACACAGAGGATGTCAACGCGATCAAAACCCTATGTTCAAAGATGTCAAAAACTTCCTATTCACAGGTTAATTTCACAAAAACCTAGCCGACACTACGTACCGTCCAAACATTAGATCTACAAGATTTCAACATGTTATAACACAAATTAAGCCGGTAAGATCCTAGATCTAAGCATTCCGAACAAAACCCTATGATTTATTCATGACAAAACGAACTAACACAGGCTAGATCTAAGATTAAAGCTCCGAAAGTAAAGGTACGCTATGAACAGATAACAAACAACAGATTATAGCAGATTTGAGTTAGAAGAACATACCTTTGCCATTGTAAATGTTGTGTAATCCAACGAAAACAAAGATCCGTGCAAAGAATTTCGAAATCAGAAAGTCAAAGTGTGAGACAGAAAGAGTATTGTGCGTGCGGATAGCTTTAACTGACTCTTTGACCCTCTATTTATACTCTCAACAGACGCGTATGGTCATCCGTGCGCATTGCCATCCGTGCGTATGGCTATCCGTCCGGATGATCATCCGAATGAGGCACACTTTAACCTTTTTATTGAAAACTTTTGATTTTTCTCAACTTTTGTCAGTTTTTAGAAATCCACTTAAGTTGCTTAGTTCAAATTAATGACAGTGAACTTAATTTGTCGACCAAGTCCAACTTAATGACCTTGGTTGACCTGAAACAAAACATACTGACTTTTGGGATTTTTGTTCAAACATTTTTCTGAAAAAAAAATACAAGTATCAACTTAATGAACTTGTGTTTGACATTTTCAATTACAGATTAGTTATGAATAACTCCAAACTCATTTTCCATCCCAGAAACTTCCTGCATTTTCTATCACTTTTGAATCCGAAGATCAACTTTCCACTTTGGTTTGTCGGAAAATAAAGCCTTTTTCGGAAATTCAATGAAGCAAGAAGACTAGAAATGAAAAACATAAATATAAAAGCAGTAAATGTAAACTATTTACAAACATATTTTTGGTGAGCGTGTTAGGGAATCATATCAGCTTCCGACAAATTACAAGTACCATTAAGCTTAATTTAATGCCAAACATTAAACAATTCACCTCGATTGTCGATATGCTGATCCACTTAAATTCTTACACACATTTCAATCTGTTCAGGATACAGTTTTAGTATGTTAGAGACTTAAACTTATACGCGTGTCCCACCTCTTGAATATACTCCCGTATCCAGAATCTCAATAATCAGTCTTACAGGTGAGTATACTACAATGATGTCTGTACATAATTTAGGTATGCGAGGGCCGAGGGATCTCAGGTCGATACTTCCGTATACGCAGAGAGATATCAGCTTCGACTTTAAGGTGTGTCCCCTTTAGAGGATCTTTTAGCTACAACAGCAGCGATTAGCAATTTTATTGTTTCGGCATGCTGAGGGTTTAATGCTATGTTTCAAGCATTGCAGAAAGTATTATCCAAGGACTAGGTCAGAACTACCGTTCAGCAGAAGTCCCGGAATAATACCCCAGACATCATTAAGTATAAAGACCTAGTATATCACATTATGAGACCTTTCAAACGAGATTTCAGGGGTTACCTATATATCCAAGTAATGTTCCCCACGAAATAAGCAAGTAAGATTTTAGGTTTATATCCCGAACAAATCTACTAAATGTGTAAAAACCTATCGACACATCATTAGTGAGACTGTTTAACCCAATTGAACTTTCCATTTCTTTAGCGTACTGTAACCATCTAGCTGATGTACTATCATTTTCCCTTTTTACACAAACTCTTTTTAAAATTTTATCATGTTTTTGAGTTTTTGAAATTTTCTAATGTTTTTGGCTTTTTTGAATTTTTTATTGTTTTTGGCTTTTTCGAATTTTTTATTGTATTTGTATTTTCTGAAAAAAAAAATAAAACTACTATCTCCCCTTAAAAACCAAAACAAGTAAAAATTCGACAAACCATTGCAGATTGTTTTTCAACATCATCTACAGTGGCACCTTCATCAACGCCAACAATTTCCTCCGCATCTGATAGCAACTTCATACCATTAAGTTTCAAAAGATATTTAAAGCGAGTTTTGTCAAAAGCTTTGGTATGTAAATCAGCTTTTTGTTCATCGGTGTGGATTTTCTCTATTCGTATCAACTTCTTCTCGAAACAGTCTCGAATGAAGTGATGACGAATTTCAATGTGTTTAGTTTTAGCGTGATGAACAGGATTTTTTGTTATGTTAATTGCTGCCTCATTATCAACAAAGATAGGGGAGTTAAGAAATTGCAAACCGTAGTCACGCATCTGTTGCTGGATCCACAAGATCTAAGAGCAGCAGCTGCTAGCAGATACATATTCAGCTTCACAAGTGGATAAAGCGACAGAGGTCTGCTTCTTGCATTGCCAGGTGACCAATCGTGGTCCGAAAAACTGGCACCCCGCTGTTGTTGATTTGGCATTCACTTTGCAGCATCCAAAATCAGAATCAGAATATCCTTCGAGCATGAAGTCGCCAACTTTTGGATACCACAACCCCAGAGATGGAGTTCCTTTCAGGTAGCGTAGAATCCTTTTCACAATTACCATGTGTGAAGCTCTAGGATTTGACTGAAATCGAGCTGCGAGGCAGGTTGGGTACATAATATCCGGTCTTGATGTCGTCAAGTACATGAACGAGCCGATCATGGAGTGATACAATGTTTCGTCTACCTTCTCTCCGGTGAGATCAGGGTTTATCCCATGGTTCGTCGCTAAAGGGGTGGACATTGGTGACATTCCTGACATTCCGAATTTCTCCAAAACATCATGAACGTATTTAGTTTGATGTATGAAAGTTCCCTCGGGAAGTTGATCAACTTGAAGTCCCAAGAAGAACTTCATCTCACCCATTGAAGACATTTCAAACTTCTGCTTCATAATTTGTTCAAAATCTTTGCAGAGTTGTTCATTTGTAGACCCGAAAATTATGTCATCCACGTAAATTTGGACAATCAGAAGATGCCTGTCGACTTCTTTTGTGAAAAGAGTGGCATCTATCTTTCCTCGAGTGAAGTGGTTGGCTAGCAGATGTTGAGACAAGGTCTCATACCAGGCTCTCGGGGCCTGATGTAAGCCGTACAACGCTTTGTCAAGGAGATAGACTTTGTCTTTGTGAATTGGGTCGGTGAAGCCCGGTGGCTGTCCTGTCTTTGTGAATTGGGTCGGTGAAGCCCGGTGGCTGTCCGACATAAACCTCCTCTTTCACCTTGCCATAGAGAAACGCCGACTTCACATCTAACTGAAACACTTTAAATCCTTTCCACGATGATAATGTAAGGAAGATTCTGATAGCTTCAAGTCTTGCAACAGGAGCATATACTTCGGTGAAATATATCCCCTCCTGCTGACTGAAGCCTTGGACAACGAGTCGAGCTTTGTTTCGAATGATAACTCCTCGATCATCCCTCTTGCATTTAAACACCCATTTAGTATTAATCTTCCGGTGTCCATCGGGAAAATCTACTAGCTTCCATACACCAAGCTTCTCGAATTGGCTTAACTCCTCCTGCATTGCATTTACCCATGAATCTTCAGTAAGCGCCTCTTTGTACGTTCTTGGTTCTATCTGCGAGATAAAGCAACTTAATGAGAATTCAGTTTGTAAAGGAGCAACTTTTGTATAAAAACATGTAAATCCTTGATCAAGCTGTCTTCGAGTGCGGACGCCTAATTGCAGTTCTCCGATTATCAGTTCCTCCGGATGATAAGAAAGCGTTCATGGCATCACCTCGCCTGAAACATCTACTTCGTTCTCCAAATTTGTGACGTTTTGATCAGCAACTTGTTCACTGACTGGAATAGTTTGATTTGAAAACTGGATTAGCTCCCCCTCAGAGTTTGAATCTTCATGATCAAATATTGGTCTGTTTTCAGATTCTTGATTGACATTCTCTACCGTCTGATTTTCTTGAGCAACAGCATTTTCAACATTGTCATGTTCTCCAGCATTGCTTGGACCTGCCTCGTCATCATTTGAAGCTTGTCGTTTTCGATAAGATTCTGCTGGGAACCTTTCATCTTCATACTCTCTTAGAATATCCAACTCGTCAAAGAACTCTGGTTCTTCCTCCATGTTGAAGGATTCCCACAAAGTATCATAATTGAAACGCCATGAATCGCCAGGATTCTGTGGAGGCATTGTGTGACCTTGACATTCAACATTTTGAGCTTCAATAATCCGTTTCAGACTTGGAACGAAGACTCGTCGTAAAGGACTTGCATAACCTACGAATATTCCTTCAATACTCTTCGCACCAAACTTTCCAAAAGGCTCAAGAACAGTACAGGGCGACCCGAACGGTTCAAGATACTTCAGATTCGGTTTTCGGTTATTGATCAACTCAAAGCATGTTTTGTTGAATTTCTTGACAGTGAGAACTCTGTTGAGCGTATAGCATGCGGCGGAAACAGCTTCTGCCCAGAAATTTATTGGTAACTTTGAATCAGCAAGCATTGTTCTGGCCGTTTCAATCAGTGTCCTGTTTTTACGTTTTGCAACTCCATTCTGTTGCGGAGTGTACGGAGCACTGAACTCATGCAAGATACCTCTTTCATCACAATATTCTTCCATATTGTTGTTCTTGAACTCAGTACCATTATCACTTCTAATTCTTGTGATACGCCTTTGGTACAAATTTTCAATCTTTCTGAACAACCCCTTCAAACTGTCAAACGTTTCTTCTTTCGACTTCAAGAATAACACCCATGAAAATCTGGAATAATCATCAGTAACCACAAGACAATAAAGTTCTCCGGTAATACTTTTGACATTCACAGGACCAAATAAATCCATGTGAAGTCTCTCCAAAGGTCTTGAGACTGAGTTGACTTGCTTTTTGGGGTGTGACTTTCTCTTTTGCTTGCCTTTCATGCAACTAATGCACTCTTTTTCCAGATGGAAACCTTTAATGTGAACTCCCAGAACCAAATCATTGTGCACTAGATGATTCATTTTATGAAGATGATTGTGCCCCATCTTACGATGCCACAACTTTGATTCTTTCTCCGTTGCTCTCGAAATAAAATAGTGTGCTTGACCCGTTGTTGTAGTTGCTACAGTCATGTCTAAAACATACAGATCATCCACTCTAGGAGCTCTCATGATGATCCATTCTTCAGGAATAACAAAGCCTGGTTTCAAAATCAAACACTCTTTGTCTGTGAAGTGAGTAGTATACATCCGGTCACAAATCTGCGAGATACTTAGCAGATTATTTTCCAGCTCAGCAATATAGTTAACTCTTTCAAACGTGACGATCCCATTGGATAACGTTCCTTCACCAACAATTCTACCACCTTGGTTACCCGCGAACCCTACATAACCTCCATTAATATTTCTGACATCATATAGCAGCGCTGTCTTTCCTGTCATGTGCCGAGAAGCTCCACTATCCATAATCCAACGTGAAATGGATCTCGGAAGCTCCTGCACATGTCAAAAACATTTAATGAGATTTTGATGCTACCCAAGCCTCTTTTGACTCAGGTAACTTGAAATTAAGGTGAGTTGTTTTAGTGTAAAGTGGCGGAAAGTTTTTATCATTCATTTTAAGGCTTTCAGCAGTCCCAACTTCAACCTCTTTGAATAAGAAAAGTTCGTCTTTTTGAGGTTGATCAGCTGATTGATTTTTCTTCACCACATACTTCTTTTTAGAAGTTGATTTTTGTTTCTCATAAAACTTCAAGGGTACATACTTCTTCTTGGTAGAAGATGAGGATTTTTCAGTTTCAGACACCTTTGGTGGATCAACTTTCTTTTCAACAACTTTTGGCTTCCATGTTTGTTGAGGTGATGCAACCCGTTGGTAAAATTTATCATTTTTAGATACCGAATTCTTAACAGGTTCAGTTTTGATCTTGGTATTATCATTTTTCAAAACATTTTTCTCAACAATCAATGGAGCCTTTCCTTTCACAACATCTTTCTTGATAGAATTCTTCACAGTATCAGTCTTAGGCTTCAAGTTAGTACACTTTCGTGCAATATGTCCAACTTGATTACATTTGAAACATGTTCGGGTGTCAACTACCCGACTTGAGCCTTCAGACTGAGGCGGTGAGGCCTTCTTTTCAAAGAACTCTTTGTTTGATTTTAAAAAGATTTCAGACTCCTCATCAGAAAGTGAACTTGAACTGTTCACAAACACCTTTTTCACAGCAAACTTCTTGTTCTGAACATTCTTTTTCTCATAATTCTTACTACCCTGATATCCTCCCGACCATTTATTTTGATTGTTGTTAGAAAAATGTGGTGGAATAACAGGTTTCTTATAGTAAGCTTTATCTTTCTCAAAATTCATTTGTCTTGTTGGTGCACTACATCTGTCGACTTCGTCTTGTATCGAGTCTTAGACTAGCTAGAATAGATCAGGGCACGTAAATCGAGAGAATGAGAGAGAGTTAACAAGATTTCGCTTGAAGGAATGTGTATGTAAAGGATTTCGCTTAAAGCAGCTCAAGCGAAATCAACATGTTAAGATTTCGCTTGAGTCATGCTGAAGCGAAATCTCAATCTCTATATATAGGAGGTCAAGGTCAAGCGAAATCATAAGTTGTTTTTGTGTGATTTCCATACCGAGGTGCTGCCGGTGTGAGAACTGATTGTGATTGCTTTCATATCAATACAAATCAGTGTTAAAGTGAAGATTCAGCTGTTTATAGGTCAAATACTTGTTTTCCGCACCTGTATTTGATGGAATTCCTCTGAACCGACTCGTTTAGGTCGTGAACCCGGTCCTTACAATTGGTATCAGAGCCTGGAGGAGGAGTTCTGCAAAATTCAGCTGAAACAGTTCAAAATCTCTTACTTCTACATCTTCTTTCATCAGTTCAGAAATTTTTCACGGTAAAAAACTATTCAATTTCTCACGGATTGTTTAAAAGTACAAGATAACAAACCCTTGAAAGTTTCGTAGCAAAATTCGACCTAAAAGTGATTAAAATCGACCTTCGAATGGATTTCGCTTGAAGAACAAAGCTTCATTGGACGATTTCGCTTGAACTTTCAAGCGACACTTAACATTTCGCTTCAAACAGGATCTGTTTTCGCTTCAAGATTTTCGCTTCAAGGTTGTCGCTTCAAGGTTTTCGCTTCAGAAAGTTTCGCTTCAAGTATTTCGTTTCAGAGATTATCTGATTTCGCTTCAAGGTTTTCGCTTGAGGGTTATTCAATTGACAATTTCGCTTCAAAGGTTGTTCAGTTGATTATTTCGCTTGAAGAACACAAAGTGACTATTTCGCTTGAAAGAATCTGTTATTGAAACATGGACAACGATTTCCACAATGCATTTGCAACACCATCTAGTTCATCTTCCATTGCTCAGAACATGAATTCAGAAAACGAAACGGGGACGACTCAGAAACCCCCGAAGCTTATGGGCATTGAGGAATACTATGGGTGGAAAGATAGATTCGAAAACTAGGTGCAAGCAAATCATTTAAGATCATGGAAATGTATTTTGACAAAGTATACTATACCACGAACCGAAATGCAGATTGAAAAACAACTTTCAGATCTTGGTAAAGAAGAACGAGAAATGTATCGAGCTGAAAAGATGATGATCAGTTTGCTTCAACAGGCCATCAAAGAAGACATTTTCATACTACTTCAACATGACAAAACATCAAAATCAATATGGGATGCTCTAAAAATCAAGGTTGAAGGCAGTGCGAGTATGATTAAAAGCAAGAAGGCATTGCTTAAAAAAGAGTTTGATTTGTTCACAAGTTTGCCCGGAGAAGATACGAAGAAACTTATTGAACGATATTGTCACTTAGTGCGAACAATGTCGATGATGAACATCACAAAAGAAAATGAGGAATGGGTGGATAAACTTGCTGATGCTTTACCTCAGAAAGAGTGGGGAACTTATTTGATGATACTGAAGAATACTGGAGTTTATGATAGGTTGTCAATCTCTCAGTTCATTGAAAAGATTGAAAGTCAGGATTTGGAACAACAGAAGATTGCAAGGATGAATAATCCAAGTGGTCAACAAGATGTAAAGATGTATTACAAGGGTGGTGTTCCAACTTCAGAAATTGAGAGAAGTCCAAAAATTCAGACTGCATATAGTGTTGGAGATACTACTGAAAAGATTGATCAAAGCTTAAACAAAAACAGCAGTGGATTCTCATCTTATCCAAGTGTCAATCCAAAGACTTCATCAGAAAGTTTTCAGTCTCAAAGCACAAAGATGGGAAATGGTTGTGTGATTCAATGCAACATAGCTTTAAATCTTCCAGAAGGTCAAAGTTTTTCTGAAGACATTGCGAAAGATCATATGGCATTACTTGGTTCCGTGCTTATCTCATATGAAGGTTTAGTGGCTGGTCGAATTGGAAATCCTATGCTTACTAAAGAGGATTACGACCAAATAGATGCCGAAGAGATGGAACTAATGGATATCAAATGGTGTCTTGCAAGTGTTCTTAGACGTGCTGAGAAGTTCAAAACAATTACTGGGAGAAATGACTTTCTTGATGCTTGTGTTTCTACTTTAGGTTTTGATAAATCTAAAGTTACTTGTTTCAGGTGTAGGGAAAAAGGTCATTTTAAGCGGGAGTGCAAGAACAGAGAAGTTAGTGGTGCTCAGAATCCATTTGGAAAAGATGACTACTACCGGAAAGCCATTTATCAACAAGTTGGTCAGACACAAGAATTACAGACAGCTCATGGTAGAAAGATTGAAGATTCAAAGAAAGGATGTTTGGTAGATTTCAACTGGAGCAACTACATTTCTTCTAATAGTACAGCATGTTTAGTGGACCAAAATGATGAACAACTACCTGAAGGATTCAGCTGGGATATGTTTGTTGATGAAAAGGGGGATTTCAAAGCTTTCATTGCAAAGATTGTTAGAGAACCAGATTTGTTTGCTACTTGGATGAGATCAATTGGTGAAACAGTGAAAGATCAATTGATTACATCTGAAGAAAGTTCAGAAAGTGCTGATTCTGAATCATTAAGTACAGATGAGAGTGTGCAAAATGAGGATACTTCAGAAAAAGAAGTTGTTTTTGATCAAACACCATCTGATTCTGGTATTTCAGATGCTGAGTCTGAAAAATCTGTAGAGTTTGATCAAACACCGATGGAGAGTAGCAGTGATGATGAGGAAGAGAAACATATTAATATTGCTAAAAATTATCTTTCTCCTGAAAGTTTTCATTTCTATTTTGCAGATCGCATGGAGAAACTGAAGGAGAAACAAGCTGCAAAAGAACAACAACAGAATGAAGAAGTTAAAATTGTGGATGAAGAAAAGGTGACTGAAACTGAGAAAGTAACTGATGGAGAAAAAGTAATTGAAGTGGTAAAAACAATTGAGATTGAGAAGATTGTTGAAGTTGAAAAGCCTTGCAAGAAATGTTTGGAAATTTGCAAGAATTGTGAAGAAAAAGATGTTACACTGTTTGATCGAGAAAGACTAATAGAAAAGTTACTATCTGACATCAGCTATGTGAAAGAATCGTATAGTGTGTTGAACAGAACTGTGACAGGTCTTCAAACAACGAACTCTGAAAGAGAAAAGGCTTTAACGATGACGAATTCTACGTTGATGGCAAAGCAAAAGGCAATTAATCATTACATCGAAGAAAATGCTAATCTAAAGCAAGAGTTGGAAAAAGAAAAGATCGAGAATGAAAGGATCAGAATGTTATTACTGAGTTATTCTTGTTCTGATTACGTCATTGATCGAGTTTATCCTACTGTTGCAGGTTTTGAAGCATTTCAGGATGAAAAGACAAAGAATGAGACTGGTAAGAAATCGACTGTTAAATACAACAAGTGTCCGCCTCCTATCTGGGAAGGATATTCTCCTAGAAAACCAAATGAGGAGCAAGTCGAAAAAGCAGTCAATATAAAGTTAAAATCCGAGACAACTGACGTTTTACCAGATAACATTGATATCACGTTTACCTCGTCTGATACTGATCATGAGTCTGAGTTAATCAAAAAGGTGGTCGATCAGGTGTTGGATACTGAGGAGGTGTCTGAGTCAAAGTTTGAGTCTGGGGGTTCAAGTTCGTCAGTCAACAGTTCAAAGTTGTCGGAAAAACGGTCTTACAGTAAAGAATTTTTGCTATCAAAGGCAAATTTGGATGATGAAACATTTGAAGTTGCATATACTTTAAATGATTCGGACAAATTATACTCTGACAAAGAGTTTCCGATTAGAAGTGTTCGTTTTGACATGATCAAAAAGGTTTTCAAAATGACGGAAATTAATTTTTCTGAAATTAAGGATCTAAAATCTACTGAAAAACCTAAAAAATACACTTCTAGAGTTCAACAAAGGTTAAATAAGAAAAAAGGGAAAAAGAATTACAATTCTGATTCTAGTTTTCAAAAGAAAACAAATCAAAACTGTAGTTACAAAAAGAAAGGTCTTGGTTTTACTTTATCTGAAAATTGTAAAAATGAAAAATATGTTAGAGATTTTAAATCAAAAATGACATATGTTGCAGGAAAAAGCTATGAAGAGGAGTCAAATAGCTTATTTTGGAGAAAATCAAATCAAGAATTTCTTGCTGAAAGGAAAAGAGCAGGAACTGGAGTTTTTCATCCAATTGGAGTTTTTTCACCAAAAGACACAAGAACTTGTTTTCAATGCCAAGTTGTTGGACACATTGTTCACAATTGTCCAAACAAAGTCAACAAAAAACAGGGAGTATCCGAAAAACTTAAAGAAAAAGTGGTTGAAAAGAATGATTCACCAACTACAAAATTTAAAAATTTTGAAAATTCAAAGAATGAAGTTGGTGAAAATTCTAAAAGATTGTACAAAAAGAGTGCAAAAGACAATCAAAAATGGATTGTTAAAAAATCAGATGTACAATCTGGCGATGAATCTGATTTCACAAAATCAGAGGAGTCACAAGATGAGATCAAAGATTTGATGAATGATGTTGACATTAAATCACTGAGTGTGGAAGAGATTAAACAAATGGTTGGTAAAGTAGAAATCTCAGATTTTGATATTGAAAAAACATTTAATGAAAATGTTAAGAAAATTTTTAAGAAAATGCTTGATGGGAAAGTAAAGGGGGTTAAAGATTTTTATGCAACTAAAAAGGCAACTTACAACCCTACTGCACAAGAATTGGAAGCCATCAAGTCTAAGAAGACTTGGGTGGAAGTTTGTTTCCCATAATAGTCTAAGGACTATGCCGGAGATCCCAAGTTTATATCGTGGATCAGGAATCGGCATCTTTCTAATATTTGAAATTTTTGGTTGAAAGTTTTTGATAGTGTTTGGATGTTTACAGGTTGTATGACTACGCCGGAGCTTCCAGGTTGGTAAGTGCGAAGCAGGAATCGGCATTTTGATTGGTAAAATGGTGATGTAGACGTAACATTCCTACAAGTGGTATTGTGTTCTACATGTGGTAATTTTTTACAATTGATATAGATGGTGCGTACATGCAAGTGGTAAATCAGGGACATTAATTTGTACTTGATTTGCTACAAGTGGTTAAGAATAGACAATGTGATGAACCACACCCCGAATCTACAAATGATTATATCATAAAAACTTATTTTCCGGAAAAATCATTTTGATTAAAACAAACTTAAGTGTTTTGAAATCTAAATGAGAAAATAGTTTTGTGATAGGGGGAGTTCTGATTGTTTATGCCAAGTGAATGGCGATTTGATGCGATTCGATATCAGTTGTCACTTTATTGTACAGTTTATTTTCAAATTTCCTAAAATGTGTTTGCATTTTAGGGGGAGTAAAAAATGTTCAGAAAATCCAAAAACATTTGAAAATTTGAAAAAGCCAAAAACATGATAAAATGAAAAATGAGTTTTTGTTGCATATAGAGGAAATGATAGTACATCAGTGGACTATCACAACATGCTAGAGAAATGTAAAGTAAAATGTGATAAACAATCTTACTATGGATATGTCAGTAGGTTTTTGCACATTTAGTAGATTGTGATGAGATATAAATCTAAAATTCAAACTTGCCTGTTCTGTGGGTTAACACAAACTTGGATATATAGGTAACCCCTGAAATCTTGTTTGAAAGGTCCCTTATTCTGAGATACTAGGTCTTTATGCTCAGTGATATCTGGGGTATTATCCCGGGACTTCTGATTTTGCGGAAGCAATGGCCTAGTCCCCGGAGAATACTTTACATTTGCTTGAAATATAGCTCACCCTCAGCTAAAAAATGATGAAACATTGAAAAATGCTAATCATGGCTGTTGAAACAAAAGATCCTCTAAAGGGGACACACCAAAAGTCGAAGCCGTCATCTCTCTGCGTATCGAAAGATCGACCTGAGCTCTCACGGCCCTCGTACTATAATTTATTCCCCTGACAGATATCATCTGTGGTATATTCACCTGTAAGATTGAATATTGGGATCTGGATACGGGAGTATATTCAAGTAGTGGGACACACGGATAAGTTCAAGTGCTTAAAACATTAATATCGTATCTCGGATCAGTTGAACTTTGTGTGAAAATTTAAGTGGACAAACATACTGACAATCTAGGTAAATTGTTTAGAACTTAATATGAAATGAAGCTTAACGGTGTTAGTGATCTGTCTCAGAAACTGATATGATCCTCTTGCACAAACTCACAAAAATATTGTTTGTAAATATTTCTTTATTGCATTTCATTACATTCAAAAATTTCAAAAAGTTTTTAGTGTGTTTTAGCATAAATTTTGAAAAAATTAAAAAGATTTTCGACAACTGATATTGGAAAGCTGATTGTCAAAATTTCAAGTGCTAAACATGATGACTTGGTTGTGAGGGGGAGTGAATCTTAAAATGTCAAAAGGTTTGTTAAAATTCTTACAATTGTTATTTTAAAACCTACATTTGGTTCATCATTGGTTTTTGATATGAGAGAGAATTATCTGATTATATCAGATTGTTGGTGCATTTAAATTGTTAAATTTAGAAAATTTATTTCTGGGTTAAGATTGTTACAGGTGAGCCAGATTAATTCATTCAAAGCTTATGAAAGTCAGAATCTGATTATGAATCTAAAAGTTTGCTAGCTGCTGATGCTGATGAACTTAAGGAATCAAGAGATCTGATCAAGAGAATTAGATGAGATCCAGGCAATGATCTTGTAAACAACATTTGAGTCAGGCATCGATCCTAAAGCAGATGTTGCTGAAGAACAAATGAATGCCAGCAAATCGTGAGGGGGAGTCTGATAGAGCCAGGTGATTCTGGAGAAGAAGATAGAGAGAGAAGCCCAGAGACTGATCAAGACTGAAGATGTGAAGACACAGCATTGTTGTGACTCGATAGTCGACTCGTCAACATCTGAGGGGGAGTCTGTTGGTGCACTACATCTGTCGACTTCGTCTTGTATCGAGTCTTAGACTAGCTAGAATAGATCAGGGCACGTAAATCGAGAGAATGAGAGAGAGTTAACAAGATTTCGCTTGAAGGAATGTGTATGTAAAGGATTTCGCTTAAAGCAGCTCAAGCGAAATCAACATGTTAAGATTTCGCTTGAGTCATGCTGAAGCGAAATCTCAATCTCTATATATAGGAGGTCAAGGTCAAGCGAAATCATAAGTTGTTTTTGTGTGATTTCCATACCGAGGTGCTGCCGGTGTGAGAACTGATTGTAATTGCTTTCATATCAATACAAATCAGTGTTAAAGTGAAGATTCAGCTGTTTATAGGTCAAATACTTGTTTTCCGCACCTGTATTTGATGGAATTCCTCTGAACCGACTCGTTTAGGTCGTGAACCCGGTCCTTACATGTCTCTTTGTCTGTTTCAAACCGTCCACTTCAGACAAATCAATTTCAACCAGTTTGAAAACATTTTTCAATTTGTTCACATTAACATTCTCCAGAGGAAACTCAAAGTTTGAATACAACTTATCAGATCCAGACATCTTGTACATCACAAGACCCGGTTCATCATTTAAGTTGTTTTTAGATTTTGGTTTCGGAATGTAATTGTTCAGAAAACATTCTTCATCTTCAGTCGAATCACTATCCAAGACACTTTCAGCCATGCCTTTTATGATCTCAGTTTGAACACTGTCATCGGATGATGATGATGAAGAAAATGTCACATCAATTGATTCTGGCAATTTTATCTCATTTGTTTCAATTTCATCATTAACCAACCCTGATTGTTTCTTTGAAAAATTGTTTAGAACAGGTGGCGGAACTTGATGAAACCCCACCCCAGTTCCATCACAGTATACATCTTCGCCAGCTTCGTTTTTCCCAATGGGTTTTGGAACAATGTGTTGCAAAACAAAGCTTGCAGAGTTGTAACTGTTCAACTTCAAATTAATGCGCTCATTCTCAATCTTAGCTTCTTCAAACTGAAGCTTCAATTTTGCAATTTCATCAAGTTGTTGGTTGATTAACTCTTCTTTTACTCGAAGAACCCCTGATAGATGAAGATTTTCTTTCGTTGTTTTACCATTTCGCTCATCAGAATCTTTAACCGTTCGCTTTAGCTTCTCAAAATTTTCAGAAATTTTACGATTTTCAAAATCAATTTTTCGTTTTCTTTTCTTATTCTTTCGATGTCATTTTTATCATTTTCAATTTTCTCAGCTAATTCTTTTGATCTGTCATTCGAAGCTTTCAGCATTTTGTCACGGTTTAAGATTTGATTTTCAACACTTTTGACTCTACTAGTCAAATCTTCAATCTTCTTACCATTGAGGTAAGTGATTGTACTACAAACTTTGCACTTTTTCATGCAATTTTTGCAGTCATTTTCAGATTTATCTTTCTTACCTGACTCAAGTGTACCATTTGAACTGACCTTGTTTGTTGACTCAGTTCCAGAACTAGAAACTACCTCAAGTTCTTTTGCTGCAAGAACTTTTTCAGCCATCTTCCTCAAGTTTTCAGCCGTTAGCTCTTGTGATGTATCAATGATTCCATCATCAGCATTCTTTGACTTTGGCTTCTGTTCTGCTTCTTTGACTTTTTCATCTTTCTCTGCTTGTTTCTCTTCACCACCTCCCCACCATTCTCTTTGTCTAGCTTCTTCTTCCTCGGCAAATTGTTGTGTAAGAGCATCAACACTGATGGAATCTGGGTCAACTGCAATGTTTCCTTGAGGATCAAGGTAACATTCTCTGTCGGCATCCCACCTTTTTGCTCTTTTAGCTTCTTTGTAAGTGTTAAAATTCTGTTCATTCTGGTTTGGGCTTTCATTCTTCGATTTACGAGCTTTTCTTCTTCAGTTCTAATGTCTTTAAAAGGAATAATCTTCGTCACGAATGCATAACCCACCGCATCTTCCTCAGGCAATAGTTCGCTCCAATCATAACCTTCGTCATCATGGATCACGGCAAGAGCTCTAGACTTCTCTTTGTTGTCTTCAACTTGCTTCAATCTAGGTGGCTCAGATTTATTCTGGTGATAGATTGCTCTCTTGTAATAATCATCTCTGAAAGGGTTTTCTGACTCATCAGCATATGCATTTCTGCATTCTCGTTTGAAGTGACCTTTCTGCTTACATTTGAAGCACGTCACCTTCGATTTATCAAACCCTAGCTTAGTAGAGGCACCACCAATTGTCTTTCTGCCGGTAATTTCCATGAAACGTTGTGCTCTACGAACAGCACTGGCCATAGCCCAACGAATATCGATTAACTCCATTTCCTCGGGATCAATCTGATCATAATATTCTTTCGTCAAATTGGTGTTACCTATCTTCCCTGCTACTAACCCTTCATATGACTCTAATACAGATGCTAGAAAGATCATCTGTTGTTTGGCCGACTCCTCATCAAAATTTTGAGCATTCTTCAAATCTACCGCAATGTTGCAAGAAAACACGTTCTTAGGGACAGATTGTTGTTGACTTGAAGAATTTGAAGAAGATCCCTGTCTTGGAGTATTGGATGAAAAACCTCCATGAAAACCACTGTTTGAACTTGGACTTTCTTTACTTGAAGTGTTTGTGTTTTCAGCGGAGAAAGCAGTTCTTGGAGAAACATTCTTGGGAATCATATTCTTTGGATAGTACAACTCCATGTTTTGTTGGTATGATGAATGATTTATTTTGTGTGTTTTCTTTATCTCCAATTCATGACTTTCTAGTCTTTCAATCAGCAAGTCGACGGTCAGACTTTCAGCTTTGATTGTGTTCTTTAACATCAGTGCGTAGTACTGCCAATCCATCTCTTCTGGTAGTGAATCGAACAGTTTGTCAACTAGCTCCTCTTGAGAATAGTTTATTCCGTGCCTTGCCAATTCCAACTTTAAGTGTCCAAATCTTTCAATCATTTTACAAACAGATTCACCTTTTAAGCATCCGAACAAATCAAACTCCTTTCGCAGCAATTTCTTTTTGTTTTTGATTATTTCTGCACTTCCTACACATTTTTTATTTAACTTTTCCCATAGATCTTTTGCGTTTGTGTATTCAATGAGTGAAATAATGTCGTCTCTTACGGACTGGTGAATCAAAGCGATGCATTTTTGTTCAGCTATAAAGTTCTCTACGGATTCAGTTTCTGACAAATTCTCACAATCTTGTCTTTCTGCAGCATAACCGTTCTTTAAGTTCTTCCAGCTCTGATATGCGAAAGCTTTCAGCCATTCTTCGAATCTTTTTGCCCACCGATTATATTCTTCGATTGCCATTAGCTTTGGTGGTTTGTTGTAGGTACCATATGCGCTTTCAACACTTAGGGCATCTGATAAAGTTTTCTTCGGGTTCGGATTATCATTTGTATGGTTGGAAGTATCGTCTCCGGAATTACCCACAAAAGCATACATTTCACTGAAGGGATTCATGAATTCTTCCATTTTTAAGTACCTGAAACAATTTTCAAACACTTAGACTATTTTTACAAATTCTGAAAATATCAAACACTTGAACCAAATGATGACCCGTCCGAGTAGTTATCCGGACGAATGACAGATGTTATCCGCACGGATGGTTGTACGTATAAGAATCTTTGACCTTTTGACTTTTCAGGTTATCCTCACGGCTTGTAATCCGTGCGTGTAACAATGATGATGTCAGCAAACAACTTGTAGTAACTAACTAATCCAAACCGTTCAGACAGCTGTCCACACGGGTGAATGACGTCATCAAATACGAACAACTAACCATGATTTTCGATGAATTTGATCTAGTTTTAGGTTGAATCTGATTATGAAACTAAGTAGGATTATACTTTGAATGATTGCGAGTCGATTGATATCGATTTTAACAAATTTTAACCATAAATTCTTGCTCAATTTTAAATTTTTCTGATTTTATGGTGACAAATGAAGAACAAATGTAAAATCTGAGTAGATGTAGAAGAAATCTGTCAAATTTCCGGTGAAATTTGAATCAAATCGGCAACAGAAGTCAAATCTCCGGTGAAATTTGACTTTGATCGGCGAATAAAGCTTGAATTCCGGTGAATTCAGTGTCGTTGATATCGATTCAGCTCCCTGGATGCTCTGATACCACTTGTTGGGTCCCGTTGATACAGGATCTGATCGTAGGAACAAGATGAATCGATTTCGTCTTAATGTGCGGAATCCATTGTGAAGAATCACATATTTGTGCAACACAGAATTCAACGTTTAACTGTTGTCTGTTCGTTCTATTGAGTGTTCTGAAAGTTACAAGATCCGGTAGAAGTACAGACTATCCGTGCGTGTCAAAAGTTCTAACAAAGTTGCACCGGACCCTCTATTTATAGACAAACTCAGGAACCTAATAAGTGTTGTCCGTGCGGGTGGGCTACCCGTGCGTATGGCTTACCCGTGCGTATAGCCATCCGCGCGTATGACTTATCCGTGCGGATAAGTCATCCGTGCGTATTGCCATACGTGCGTATTGCCATACGTGCGTATTGCCATCCGGACGGTTGAACTCAACACTTTTACATACAAAACCTATTCCTGAGTTGTCTTGCTAACTACATACATACAGACAATATACATAAACACAGATTACAAAATATGACTACATGCTGACGGAAGCTACAGACGTAATGTACTAACATTGACTTAGTTACTTATGCTTTTAAGATCGCTTTTGAAACAAGACATTTTTGAAAAATTTTTGAAATTTTCCCCCATCCCCACACTTGAGGTGAACATTGTCCTCAATGTGTAGTATTTAAATGAACGGGTCAAAATCTAAAACTTTTACTACTCCCCCATCCCCACACTCGAGGTACATATTGTCCTCAATGTGTAAGAACTAGAGTTTTAACGCACAAGGGATGTGACACGGCTAATTCCCCCAAAAATTACACCCCGGAAAAAATAATATACAAAATACATTCCACTTATTTACTAACTAAAAATCAGAAGTAAAAAGAAACGTATGCACCTGATTTCTGAGCTCATTCCTCTTGTGCTTCTCTTATCTTCTCATGAAAGCAGTTGTCCCACGAACCCAATGTACCTACAAATCTTAACCCTTGTGTAGAAGCATGCTTCTCACAACCATCAAAATTTGTTAGTTACCTAGTTCTACCACTTTTATGAAAACATTACCAAGCTATACGTTATTTCACTTTGATTTATGTGGAAAATAATTTACAACAACAAAAAACCTAACTCACTTTCGTAGGAATCACGGTTGCATTTAGCTTATGCAACAAGTCCTTTTAAACCCCCTAATAGCTTGGGAGGACGAGAGGTCTCGTGAGGGTTATATAGGGAACACACTCACAACGTTCATTTAACTAGGCGAAAAAATAATACGGAATAGAAATAACGAAAACAAAATAATATACAACAACAACACAAACATACCTTGCCTCTACCGCTGATATCTCTCGTTAGGGTTCACTGGCGGGTTTGGCTGGTATTGATAACCAGTGAGGGCCTCAAAAATCTCCCTATAGTTATCGAGTGGACTTTGCTCCCGTTGAGGCGGCGGTTGGTAAGGAATCGGGATGAAGCTAGAGCCGACTTCCTCGGGCCAATGAGGGGTGGGATCGGATGGGCCTAGTGGATGAGGAAGATTGGAGTAATCGGTCCACCCCGAGTGTTCGGCGTACGGGAGACCGGCTTGAAGGTCTCTTTGATGACGCTCTTGATCATGGAGCACCTTGGCGTTATTAATCACCATTTGGTTAGAGAAAGCCAACGCTCCCCATCGGCGTTGGTCCAATTCCCTTTGTGCGTTTTGGCGCCTAGCCTCCTCTTCTTCCCATGCCCGTCTGTGGGCCCTTTCTTCCTCTTGCAACTGCAACAAGCGTTCCATTTGTGACTGTTGTAACGCCTGTTGCAGTTGTTGTTCCTCCAGCTGCTTTTCCACCCTCTCGCGGAAAGATGCTTGGAAACCCCATTGTTCCTGCGAGTACGCTCCTTGCGCCTCTTCCCATTCTCACCTGCTCTTGTGATGTTCTCTTCCTTCACCAATGTCGGTCGACACAGTATCGTAAACCGCTTGTTGCCCACGAGTCCACAACCGGTATGACAGTATCTGCCTTTGGTTCACAAAGTCTGCCACATTGGCAGAGATTTCCCTATGCTGCTTCCTATACCTCCGCCTCGGACCTCGCGGACCGGAAGGATCCATCTCCTCCTCAACATCTGGCATCTCCTCATCGCCTTCTTCTTCGTCACCCTCTTCATCACCCTCTCTCTGTTCATTAAATCGGTAACTATCTCCTTGTTCATCTTCAACCGTGTAAAGATGACCAAAAGCTTTCACCGTTATCTTCCAATGTCGCCTAATGGTGGCGAAGCTAAACTGATCGATGGGCTTAGACACCCACAGTGACTCCCGAGGCAATGCATTCTGCTGCAGAATCATTGCGCTAATCAACCTTGCATACGGGATCATCTTTCGCTTGAATGATTCTCTGTATCCCATGTATTGATCATCACAATTTGACGCCAGGATAGCTTGGGCGTCCCAAACAACAACGCATGCAAAACCCGGCAGTCGGGTGCCTTCACTTTACCACGGTCCCCATACCGCACCATAATATTCTCTAACGAAATACCTTGTAATATTTTTCCCATCAAAGACAAATCGCTTCTCAACTCCCCTGCACCCCCGGAACCTGGCAGTGTGTCTTCTAACAGTCTCAACGGATCAGCGTCGTTTTTTTATTGTCTAAAAACTGATCATACCCGTAGTAGTCATAGGCTTCAACCCCAAGTGAGTCAAATCTCGCAATAGCATTAATATGCTCGAATGACATGATCATTTGGTTTTTTCCAATGTTGCCGATCAACTGCCACCTATGAGCTGGCCTATCAGAATGTTCGAAACGGAGAGTAGATAGCCATTCACAAACAACCCCCAAATATACCCGGGTGGTGATATCCTCGCACCAGTCAATCACTCGCTCCCAACCAATCTTTTCGAACTTTTGCACTATGCCGATCTTTCGAAACTCCTCGACATCCACCGTACGTTCACACACTGCCCTCTCAGGTACGGGCTTTGAAACACCCGTAACCATCTTCATTTTCCACATCTTAGCTTCCAATCTCTTGTTTCGGTATCGGGAAAGAGCCTTCAACTTCTCTTCTTTCCATACCGAAGCCGACTGACTATTCTTTGCTTCCTCCCAATCCCAATCCTGACGAATAAGTTGCCCATCACCTTCTTGAACATTACTTAACTGTTCCCAACGCCTTTGATATTCCCCCGAACCTGACCCGGCTCCTGAAGACGAACCTTGCCCGGAGGTCTTGGCTTTCTTGCTTCTTCCAAACATATCTACAATCAAAAGACAAGACAACAATTAGTACACCCAAAATCTTCAAACAATCTCAAACTTTGAACATAATATGTAATGTTTAATTTCAATCAATAATTAGATGTAAAATCGCCTTTTTAAACTTCCAAAGTTGCACATCTTATCATCTATATCAATTAAACATGTTTATTCACAAAATTTTCTCAAAAATTCATGTTTTCAACAATATTCAACATCACAACTATGTTCAATCATGCACAAATCTAGTGTAATTACATCAATAAGACTAAAGCATGCTCAAATCCCACCCAAATCAAGTAAACATTCTTAAGTTTATGTTAAAACATCATACATTATGACAAACAATCTACTCTTAAACACTAGGCTTAAAATTTCGAAAGAAATCAACAATGTATATGATAATCATGCATAAATTTACTGAAAGTTCATACCTTTGATGTTAGATAACAAGAAGAACGAAGAAAAAGTGCAAAGCAAGAGACTTGGATGCACACTCTTCAAAACCCTAAAAATTCACGCCCAGAAATCTTGCAAACGAGCAAGAATTTACGGAAACCGTGATGGGGGTTTTGTTCCTCTCGAAAAACTACACAATTTAGGCTCAAGAAGCACTGGATTTGATGGGGATTTGAGGAAGTTATGAGAAAGAGAAGGATTAGGGTTCTTGAGGTGAGTTGGGGAAGAAGATGGAGATGGAGAGAGAACGTGATGTGGTTTCTGATTTGATGAAGCTTCTTGATGTTTAGGGAATATGATCAGACTTCTGGGTCATGTGTGTGGACAATACAAGGTTCGGGTCAAGTGATTATGGTTATATAGTTGATTTTACTCGAAATAAGACCCCAAGTTCGAATCAGCACCGGAACGATTTAAAGTGACCGTCGGCGACGGGCAAGAGGGCCGTCGGCGACGGTGCGTAGTTTTGTTTCGGGCTCCGACGGCTTAATTAGCTGTCTACGGCAAATGTTGGGCGACGGAGGTTTCTAGGGGCCGTAGGCGACGCTGAAGATGACCGTAGGCGACGGTCAACAGAACTTCACTTTTTATAATTTGTTTATTTATTATTATTATTTTTTTTCGAAAAATAAGAGGAACATTATGAGATTTTTATAAAAGCACTATATACATAAAAAATTCCTAAAAATTATTAAAAATCTTTTTATGAATTTTTTATAAGTTAAATTTTAAAAACGCGGGAACCGTTAACGGCCCTACCACCCCCCCGAAAAGTCGTGTATTGTCCCTAATACACACCAATAAGTCTAAAACATACCTCTTGTCTTCAAGACCCATTCAGAATGTCTGGACTTCACACAATTACAAGGGTTAGTATAGAAACAAGAACGATTAATCACAAAAATACTCAAACAATTAAATAAAATGTACATAACTTTACAAAATTCGTTACCGGTCCTTTCAATTGACCTAATAAGTTGGTACACTTACCACGAAGTTTACCAACTCCACATTCTCATCCTTTTTCTCATTGTTACCATCAAGAAACGGTTTAAGGCGATGCCCATTAACCGTTTGCTTCGAGCCATCCTTCGGGTCCTTGATTGTAACATCTCCAAGCTTTCCGACCCGTGTAATCACATACGGGTCCATCCATTTGCTCTTGAGCTTTCCGGGAAAGTACTTAAGCCGAGAATTATATAGCCAAACCTTTTGACCCACTTCAAACTCCTTCGGCTTCAACTTTGCGTCATGTGCCTTCTTCATATCATCCTTGTATTTCAAGGCGCACTCATACGCTTCTTCCCTAAGCTCCTCCAACTCGCAAAGCTTTAACTTTCCCTCTTTACCTGCATCGTCATATTTCATGTTAACCTCTTTAATAGCCCACCAAGCACGATGCACAAGTTCAACCGGTAAATGACAATTTTGCCCATAGACTAAGCGATAAGGTGTAGTTCCAATAGGTGTTTTATGAGCCGTTCTATAAGCCCATAAAGCATCATTCAACTTCGTCGACCAATCCTTTCGGTCGGGTCGAACGGTCTTTTGAAAAATTTCTTTAATTTGCCGATTGGAAACCTCCACTTGACCACTTGTTTGTGGGTGATAAGGGGTAGCGATTCGATGGTCAACACCATACCGTTTCAAGAGTTTGCCAAAATTAAAATTCTTAAAGTGAGATCCCCCATCACTAATGATCACTCGGGGAATCCCAAATCTAGAAATTATATTTGTTTGTACAAAATTGCAAACAACGGTATGGTCATTTCTCTTGGTGGCAATCGCTTCGACCCACTTGGATACATAATCGACCGCCACCAAGATGTATAAGTTGCCATGCGAATTAGGGAATGGGCCCATGAAATCGATCCCCCACACATCAAAAATATCTACAATGAGGATCGGTTGCATGGGCATTTCATACCTTTTAGAAATACCCCCTAACTTTTGACACTCTACACAGTTTTTAGCGAAATTAAAAGCATCCTTAAAAATAGTCGGCCAATAAAGACCGCTATTGAGCACTTTGTGCCCGGTTTTGTGACCACTAAAATGGCCCCCACAAGCAAATGAATGCAAGTGCATCAAGACACTAGGAATCTCCTCGTCGGGTATGCATCTTCGAACGACTTGATCCGGACAAAACTTGAATAAGTCCGGTTCTTCTAACGTGTAGTACTTGATTTGAGATAGGAAATGCAACCTCTTCCTTCTATCCCAATGAGCCGGCAAATCACCTGTAACCAAATAATTCACAATATTAGCATAGCATGGTAATATTCCAACTTTTAAAATGTGCTCATCTGGGAAATTCTCATTAATCTCTTCACGTGAAGAATCCTCCTCTACAACCAATCGAGACAAGTGGTCCGCAACCACATTCTCACTCCCTTTCTTGTCTCTAATCTCCAAGTCAAACTCTTGTAGCAAGAGAACCCATCGGATTAACCTCGGCTTCGCATCCTTCTTGTCCATGAGATACCTAACTGCAGAATGGTCAGAATAAACAATGACCTTAGTACCCCATATGTAAGCACGAAATTTGTCCACTGCATATACCACCACAAGTAGCTCTTTCTCGGTAGTTGTATAATTTAATTGTGCATCCAAGAGAGTCTTACTTATGTAGTAAATGGCAACCGGTTTCTTGTCTACCCTTTGACCCAATACGGCCCCAGCCGCATAATCACTTGCATCACACATAATTTCGAATGGTAAAGACCAATTCGGTGATTGCAAGATTGGGGCCTCCACCAATTTTTTCTTCAAAATGTTAAAGGCGTTTTGGCAATTTTTATCAAAATCAAATGTTTTATCTTTTAACAACAAATTGCATAGGGGTTTTGTTATATCACTAAAGCTTTTTATGAACCTCCTATAAAACCCCGCATGTCCCAAAAACGACCGAACACCCTTAACACTTGTAGGATAAGGCAAAGTGGATATGACTTGCACTTTTGCTCTATCCACCTCAATCCCACGACTCGAGACGACATGCCCCAACACAATCCCTTCTTGAACCATAAAATGGCTCTTTTCCCAACTCAAAACCAGATTTTTCTCAAGACATCTTTGCAAAACTTTTTCGAGTTGGTCAAGGCATGTATCAAATGACGGTCCAAATATTGAGAAATCATCCATGAAGATTTCCAAAGACTCCCCCACCATATCTGAAAAGATACTCGTCATACACCTTTGAAAGGTGGCGGGGGCATTACAAAGTCCAAAGGGCATTCGCCTAAATGTGAAAGTACCGTATGGACAAGTAAAAGTAGTCTTTGCTTGGTCTTCCGGATGTATAGCAATTTGATTGTATCCGGAATAACCATTCAGAAAACAATAAAATTTTTGTCCGGCCAATTTCTCAACAATTTGGTCAATAAATGGTAAAGGGAAATGATCTTTGGAAGTTGCAGCATATAACTTCCTATAGTCAATACAAATACGCCACCCGCTTACCGGCCGAGTGGCGACCTCTTCACATGCGTCATTTGTGACGACTTGAATACCCGCCTTCTTCGGAACTGTTTGTGTCGGGCTCACCCATTGGCTATCCGAGATAGGGTATATAATGCCCGCATCTAGCCACTTCAATACCTCCTTCTTGACAACTTCTCGCATATTTGGATTTAATCTCCGTTGCGTGTCACGAGAAGGATTCATGCCATCTTCAGTGATGATCTTGTGCATCACTACCGAGGGACTAATTCCCTTCAAATCCGCAATGGTCCACCCGATAGCAGCTCTATGAGTGACCAAAATTCTCATTAACTTCTCTTCTTGCTCCCCGGTCAAGTTAGATGCAATAATTACCGGGAGCGTGCTACCTTCACCCACATAAGCATACTTAAGATGCTTGGGTAGCACTTTCAACTCTAGCACCGGAGGTTCTTCCAATGACGGCTTCAACTTCGTGTCGATGCTTTCCGGAAGACTTTCCACTTGATGTGTCCAAGTGGGGCTTCCTTCTTTTTCCGCCATAACCTCCAATTCTTTCATCTCTTCATCCATGCTCCGATTTGTTTCTCCTTGCAACCTGTCAAACATGAAACATTCCTCTATTGTGTTTTCCACTTCGACACTAGTGTCACATAGAGGTATACACTCGTCAACGATGTCCGCCATGTAGCATTCATCGCCAACTAGAGGATCCGTTAATCTTGAAAATACATTTAACCGCAACCGACGGTTACCAAAAGTCATGTCGACCGTGCCCGATTTGCAATTAATTTGGGCATTCGATGTTGCCAAAAATGGTCGACCAAGGATCACCGTTGGTTGCTTGGTTCGGTCCAAAGAAACATAATCTAACACAAGAAAGTCCACCGGATAGTAAAAGTCCTCGACCTTGACTATTACATCCGTGACTATCCCACGGGGCAGTTTAGGGGTCAAATCGGCTAACACCACGGTGGTATTAGACACTTGAAGTGGACCAAAATCATATTGGTCATATAAACTACCCGGCAAGATACTCACACTGGCCCCAAGATCCAAAAGTGCCCGTGTCATTTTGAATTCCCCAACTTGTATTGAAATAATGGGCGCCCCCGGATCTTGAAGTTTTGGTGGAAGTGCACCCGAAAGAATCGAACTCACGTTTTCGGTTAAATCAAGTTTCTTAGGAAACTTGTGAGTTCGCTTTTGGGTGCATAAATCTTTCAAGTATTTAGCATATGAAGGTACTTGCTTAATTGCATCTAAGAGTGGTAAATTGATTTTGACTTGTTTAAAAATTTCCCACATCTCTTCTTGTTGTGGGCCTCGTTTGTTTACCACTTTCTTAGATGGTCCCAACAAGGCTTCGGGAAAAGGGGCGGTATTAACCTCCACACCCTTTTCCTTAGCTTTTGGGACGGGAATGGTCACAACGGGTGTAGTATTATTAATTTTAACATCATTTTTCTTTGGACCCGTTTGACTATTTTTACCTTCATCATCACTCGCATCTTCCACCACCCCTTCAACAAACTCGGGTGGTGGCTCAACATCGTTATCTTGGACTCGACCACTACGTAAAGTAATTTTATTAATTGGTACCTCACGTGTGTTCCTCGAGTTCGACCCTTGATGCTTAGGGTTCACCGTGGTATCACTTGGAAGTCCTCCTCCACTTCCACGAATTTGAGCCATCTCTTGAGCAAGTTGCCCCACTTGCTTTGACAATGCCTCATGTGCTTTATCCCGAATCTCGTTTGTCTTCTTTATCTCCTTGATATCATGGTGAGATTCTTTTATATTGTTTTGAGATTCTTTTTGCATATTCAACAAAGCATCCATTTTGGCACTCAAATCATCGCCACCGGTTTGATTGTTCGACCCGCTTCCATTACCGCCATGATTGTTGTAATTCCTTTGGTACCCACCTTGGTAATTATTGTCCCTACCTTGGTACCCTTGGTTGTAATTTCGTTGATAACCTCCTTGGTTACCACCTTGACGGTTTTGATATGATGACCCGCTTTGACCTCCTTGGTTACCCGATTGAAAATTCGGGTTCATTTGATTTGAAGCGTTGCCATATCGGAAGTTAGGGTGATTTCTCAAACCCGGATGATAAGTGTTGGAGTTCATGTCATATTGCTTCCTATCTCCATATACTTGATTGACTTCCTCGTGTAGTTACTCGGCCCCGTTGGACATTGTTCCGCTCTATGTCCAATATCACCACAATCTTCACATACCTCGAATTGAACCGCATTTACTTCCTTTTTCTTCATTCGAGCCATTTCCCGCTCTAAGGTGGAAATCCGATCTTTAGAGTCAAGATCGGGAAGTGACCATGAAATGGGATGCTTCTTAGCTCGATCGGCCGATTCTTTTTCTTTCGAACGTTTACTCATCCGTTCCAAGAATTCCCAATCATCATCTTCATGGTTGCTTAGAAGGGTCCCATTGCTCGTTGATTCAATTCGGTTCCATATGTTGTCATCTAGACCTCGTACAAAGCACTTGACCAACTCCCACTTTTCTATTTGATGATGTGGGCATCTTCGCATCATTTCTTTAAATCTTGTAAAGGCTTCATGCAACGGCTCGCCCGGTAATTGGCGAAAAGACCTAATTTCATCACGAGCATCATCGGTCTTTGCCATAGAATAATACTCATCTAGAAAAGCTTGTTGCATTTCTCCCCATGTGCGAATGCTATTTGCTGGAAGTGTAAGGAACCATTGCTTCGCTTTGTCTTTCAACGAAAATTGAAACAAACGAAGTTTGACCTCCTCTAGTGCAAAGTTATGCCCCCCCGATAGTGCTGCAAATGGAAGAAAACTCTGTCAAATGTGTGTACGGTTCGTCGTTAGACCTTCCATTAAAATGAGGAAGTATGTTGATGTAATGTGGTTTACAATCAAACATCCTCCTCTCACAAACGATTGGTGAGTCGTTCTCGGTGACAACTGGCCTAAAACGATCATTCACTCCCCGTGGAGGTCGTTGACGACGTTGTGGACCGTTAACTTCTTGATCGACCGGTCTTCTATTATCCCGTCTTTCACCTCTTCGATCCTCTCTTCGATCCTCTCTTCTATTATCCCTTGGGTTACCACCTCCCACGAAACGAGGAATCTGGTTAGGGTTTGTATTATTTTTGTTATTATAAAACCCATCATTCCGGTTCCGTTGGTCATTGTTTCGTGGTTGACGGTTGTTCCCATAACCATCATTTCTTCCACCTCCGTAACCGTATTCGTCGTCCCCAACGTAATTGGCATTTTTGCAGCCAAATTCCTCATCATCATACCTTCTAGCGTTGTAGACGTTGCCCCTATTCACGTAGCCCCAATCTTCATCATCGTTAGCCCTATCATCATAGTATCCCCCGTCATCCGAATTTTCCGTATGAACACTCACATGTTCCGGCGATTGATAACCGGGAACACTATACGGTTCATCATCGGGGATTGCATTCCTCAAGTCCTTGATGTTGAAGAATGGGTCTTCATTTGCGGGATTGTCGCGATCATGATTTCCACGACGGTCGGAATTGACATTCCGGTCATCTAGGTTGATGGGTAAAGAGGTTTGTCGATGAAGGTTTTGTTGTTGAGGTGTTCTTTGATTGTGGTTGGGATTTTGGTTTTGGAAAGGTGGTGTGGGTGGTCCGGCATTGTTGTTATTACCACCTGGTCGCTCTGGAGGTATAGGTTGCATATTTGGAGCGGGATTGAAATTGCTTCGGTATTGAAATTGGTTCGGATTTTGATTTTGGTTGAAGTTTTGGTTAGAGTTTTGGTTCGCCATTAAATCGGTTTCAATGGATGGTGTATGTTGTGGTGTGTTGGTGGTTTGATTAGAAGCAAGTGTTGCTTCTAACCGGCTTGCTAGATTTCTCCTTACGACTCTTTCGATTTCCGGTTCGTAGACTAACGGTGAAGTCCTCACGGAGTTTCGCGTATGCATACACTACCTGTAACCTGCACAAGTAACACACCCGCGTAACAAGGAAAAATACAAAGGGCAAAAAGAAACTAAACAACTTAAACAGGTAATCACGAAAATTCAAACAATAATCCAAACACAAAGCGCACGCACTCCCCGGCAACGACGCCAAAATTTGATCGGAGTGTCGCGCTCCGGTCAAAGATAATATTTATAGTCCCAAATTACCCTTAACAAATAGCTAGTGGTAGTAAGGGGTCGAACCACGAAGAGTATGTGGTTTGCGAATGGATTCGATTGAATTATGAAAAGATGTCACACTTATGAAGCTTGCTATGATATGTTTTTGTATTTTTGTTTAATTGAAAGGTGTGGATTAGAATTACTAAAATGATGGAATGGATTAACTACTAGTGATTAACAAATTGCAAGAATTAAAATTGATTGATTAAACAATGATAAGAAAACAAGGTTCACACCCGGTTCGGTAGTTGCATTCCTAGGGTTTCTACACGTTTTAGGTTTGAATCAATTGCAAAGATGATTTAACGGATTTAGTGTCGCGAGGCTTAGGTGCCAAAAGCTATCAACGTTATAAATAACGGACCACAATGCACTTTGTTACCAAGAACATGTAAACTCTAACCTAGACAAGGCATAATTGCACATAAACATTTCATAAAGTCAAATTTAATCTTCACTCGACAATTTATGAATTCAATACAAATGCAAGACAATTGTCATAAGCTTCAAAATCAAATAGCAAATTGTCACAAACTCAAACCAAGAACAATGTTTAAACCCTAGACTTACAATAACCTACACCGGGGTGAAACCTCCAAGGAATTAGCCACTCATGGTGAAAATGGCACGATCAACGGATGACGAAAACTTGAATTGGATCATCTTGGAACTTGTAGAATGGTGAATGATGAAGGTTAGGGTTTAGGATGAGTGATGATGGTGAGTGATTGAGTGGATTGATGGAATGATGAACTAGGGTTTCGATTCAAGAAGATGATGTTGCTATCGTTCTTGATTCGGGTCTAGGAAGGATGGTTCGTGGAATGGTAGATGAAAGATGATGATAATAGGCTCCAAGATATGTTTTCAAACTCAAGAAGAAGTGTAAATCCCGAATTGATGTGTCAACAACCCCCTTTCATTCGTTATTTGACCCAAACCAAACAACGGCCGCGCAGCAACATTGGAGGGCCGTCGCCGACGGCCTGATGCCCCGTCGGCGACGGTCCATGAATGTTGATCTGGAGCCGACGTGTTAACTTGCTGCTTACGGACCATTTGGGCGACGGAGAATTGTACACACCGTCGGCGACGGACCATATGGTCGTCGGCGACGGCCCCTGGAATTTCAACTTTCTGTTTTCTTCATTTCTCAAGTCCGGTTGACCCGTTTCGCATCTTAGTGGCTCGTTTTTCATCCCGGTGGTCCGTTTAGCTCCCAATTAGCTCCTTAAACTTCACAAGACCTGCAAAACACAAATCCTTTTACAAGTAGGCTATTCAGGATTAAAAGTTAAGCAAAAACATAAACTTAGACATAAACGAACACCGGTTTTCGACCACGTATCACCTAGCCTACTGATTAGCCTTTTAACCTAAATTAATAACATGCACACAACTCGGTTAGTAACTTAATACATCATTTACGATAACTCACGAGATTAAAACCTTCACAACGAATGACAAAGTGCGATACTTAAACATCCATTGAATTAACAACGAATGACAAAGAATAAACCCTAATGTGGGAAGCACTTAAACATCCATTGGATAGTTTAATCGATCGGACATTGAATCGTAGCAGCGATCGAGTTAATACCCGGTATTAGAGCAGCACTCACTAATTATTTATGAAATTTCGACTTCAGAGTGATATGAATTCGTTTTTGAAAGTTTTGATCGACACCAGTGGATTGTGCAAGTGACGGGCTATTTATAGGTGAAATTGAGACCTTACGCGGCTCGCGTAAGCCTTCAGCTTAACCTTACGCGGCCCGCCTAGCCGCCCAGTCTACGAGTAGGCTTGACCAGTCACAAGTAGGTTAGCCAGGTGGTCACTACGTGGATCCGGAACACTTATCCGGTCAACACAAGTTTGACGGGGCCCGCGTAAGACCATGCTTACTCTTATGCGGCCCGCCTGAGAACCAAGATTTTGTTTTTCTTAAATTTTGATGTAGGGTAAGGTTTCAGGGGTCCGGATTTATACTTACGGGTATTTTTAGGAAAATTTTGAGAGTCCTTACAGTTTCCCCATCGAAATATGTAGGGTCATGCTCCTTAGTGTAGTATGTGATGGACGGTGTGGGCCTGGCTGTGATGGTTGATGTGAGCTTGGCTGTGAATGTTATCGCAGAGACCCCCACGGCTAACATTATGGCTTTTCCCATGATCACACTGCATGTTATGTGTGCCACTGACACTTTGATGAGTTTCCTTCTCCCTATGTTCCTGCTTACCTCCTCCCGTGTGGCCATCCATAAGCAATGGTTGGTGATGGGGCTAATGTCGGGGTGTGCTTCTACCCTCAGGATGTTGGTTTTGCGGTGTACGCGGGTCCGTGCTAAAGGCGAAAGACGAGTTTTGGTTTGTTTAGGCATGTTGTTGGTGAACTTTCTGATGGTGCCAACAGCTTGGTCCCCTGCGCATACTCCTCGTCGTAGGGATCAGGGTCACCGACAATGGCTCTGAAGGACACAGACTTTGAGCCTGAGGTGAAAGGTAAAGGAAGAAGATCGCTCATGATGATCAGGAAATGAAAAAAATCAAGAGAAAAGTTTGTTGTTCTAGCGAATGGGATGGCGCTAAACACTAGTCTAATCCGCAGGGGATAGATTGATATGTCTCGACCAGGGGGGTTATCTCTTCTAATCTACGTTAGTTAGGATGTTTCAAGAGTCGGTCTACAAAACTAGACAATACCTTGAGCTCGTTATGAGAAGGAGATGCAAAGGTTCTTCTCGCAACCACCCCGAGCATGAGAATAAGTACAGTTTTTCTAGACAAGAGAGAGAACAAGTTTGTGTTAAGAGTGAGAGCAAGACAATCGGAATCCTTATAACTTTGGTGGGGTTTGTTTTATAGACGCAAGGTTGGAGAAGGAGATGGGCTGATTGGACAAGACGTCGCTGAAAAGGAATATCCGTTTGGTCCCCTTTGTCGTGGCAGTTGGTACCCACAGAGGTGGGAGTACACTAGCGCGCCGGGATTGGCTACACGTCGCTTTCAAGATGTACTTCTTGTCTCATCTGTCATCAACTGTTAGTGGAGGTTAAAGAGAGTTGAAATGACACACACTGATTGGTTACACATTGCTTTCGTTCTATTTGTCCCCTACACGATTGCACATCGTGGGGATCATCTCACATAGAGCTTGGCTTGTGCTGATTAGCTGGACGTCCCTTTCACCTTTGTATTTTCAGTAGCCTACGTGCTGGTGTGGTTCCACGCCCGCGAGAGTGGCCCACGATGGAAGTTGAAACTAGCTGAGTGTTTTTAGACCAAGTGTTAGTATAGTCATGCGCACGTATAGGCTTGATCACGTCCCTCATGACAGTTGAGACCATACTCTTCATTTATCATATCTAATTGTTAAAGTTTATTTGAAGTAAAACTTACAATAATGTGTTTTTCAAACTAGTTTATAAACCCGTGTATTACACAGATTAAATATAAAAGAAAACTTAGATTGAATAATTTTTAATTTATAAGTGTTACAAACCCGTGTATTACATACGTAAAATAAAAAAAAAATTGTAAATCATACCTCTATATAATCCTGATAACATAGTTAAAAAATGTAAAAATGGTATATTCTAATTATTGCGTTTTTTCGATTAGTATTAATATAAGGATGGTTTAGTAAAAAAGATCTAATTATTGTATTTTTTTTTATTTTACAATAATATTTAATAAAATACATTGTATTTATCTATAATAATTAATTAAATAATGCATCCTAATATGGTTATTAACATATTTAAATTAAATTTATTATATTAGTAAGGATAAGGATTAAAAAATATTTTTAAATAAAATATAAGTCTAAATTGTAAGTTTGAAGAAGAGAGTGAGACGTGACAATAATTAGAGTCTTATACTAAAAGTTAAATAAGATTTAATTTTATTAAAAGTTAAATTAGAGTGACACGTGACATGTGACATTAATGAGGTTTTTTTATTAGTAGAGTTGTTACTTTATCATCTTTATCAATAATTAATATTTTAAATCATTTGGTTTAGAAATATATGTGGTTAATCTTAATGAGGTGTTATATTATCAAATAAAGTAAATATAATAATGCATAAATAATTAAATCGGAGATATTAATAATAGTAAATAATAATAATAATTTTGTTATATATAATAATAAACTAACGATTAAAAGGCTTTTGAATTTAAATGATATTCATATTAAATACACACATATTAAAAAAAATATAATGACTCGTTATCGTATGTCATAGAGGTGAAGATAATCTTGATATTTAATATGTAAAATTGGCATATTCAAAAGATAAAGTAATTTTTATATTTTTATCTATATATCATATAGTATAATTTAGTAACTCAAAAATCATGGTATATCAATTTCTTTTGAGTGAGATGATGTATAAATAGAATTATTTATTAAGGTGGACAAAAGTCTTTATATTAATTTAGTTATTATTTATTATGGTTAGGGGTGTAAACAAGCCCAGACGCTTGAGAGCTACTCGTGATCGGCTCGGTTAAAAGCTCGAACGAGTTGAGCCTTAACGAGCCTGAGCCCGAGCTCGAGCCTGAAATAGAACTCGTTTAGTTATCGAGCCCGAGCTCGAACCTGAAATACAAAGCTCGTTTAGACTTACGAGCCCGAACGAGCCTAAACAAAATTTTAGTTTTTATATATATAACATAATAATGATGATGATAACATTGGTGAGCCGAGCTCGAGCCGAGCTTTGGGTTGCTTAATCGCTGTTGAAACGAGCTCGAGCTGAGCTTTTAGCTCATTTGAGGTTGTGCTCGAAATAGCTCGAGCCGAGCTCGAGCTTTGTGTTTTACTCGCGAGCCGAGCTCGAGCTCAGAGATGTAGGCTCGAACCGAGCCGAGCTCGAGCTTTATAAAAACATAACGAGCCGAGCTCGAGCCTAGTCGGGCTCGGGCTCGGCTCGTTTACACCCCTAATTATGGTTGATGTAGTATGATAAGTTGCCACATAAAATCATTTATTATGAGAGAATACCATATGGTATTATAGGGACTTTTTATTAGTATTAAATTTGCCATTAAGACTATATTAAGAGATACGTATTTACAAACACATACTTATAGTCTCATAACCTTTGTTTTATTAGGTGGTGTACAATAAAAAAATTAAATCCTTAATATAGAAAATGCCATTGTCGATATCAATTAACCTTATTTTGCTTGTATAAGGTTGCAACCTTCGTTTCTATGTAATTATTTTTATTACAATCAGCAACTTTTATGAAGAGTAACTTTCGTTTTTACTTTTGTTATATTTTAGTTGCACACCTTAGACTATTAATGTAATATGTTTTTTATTCAATAGTTTTACTTTTTCTTATAACTTTTTGTTCTTTAGTTTTTTTTTTTAAACTAAATACATGATTGCGTTAAATTGTTTTCTCGACATTCCAACATAAATATTATTTGGAACGTTGTTGTATTTGAAATAGTGTTATAGTGACGAATCAAGTCGGTACCGGTATGAGCGTTCTCAGAACCCGTATCAGTGTACATATTTATGATTTCAATCGACATAAAACAACACTTTAATTTTTGAGTTACATAATATACTTCTGTATAATAAAACTATTAAAAATGTTACTACACTGACTCGGTTTGTCACCCATACCGTTATTATACATATATATATTTTAGTAAAGGACGAATAGTGTTTTTTGTGTCATGTAATGACTTTATTATACTTGCACTTATTACACTTTTATATTTTTACCTCTAAACTTTAATAGAATTATCATAAATTCATGTCTCTGAAGTTCAATAATTGTTTTTTAAAGTCGAAATATGTTTCTATCCTTGAATTTTAATAGAGTTGTTATACGACCACTCAAGTTTGTTTTGTTTTTCGTTTATAACTTTTAAGATATGATAAAATTCTAATGACGTTACGACGTGCTTATTTTTCTATGTCCAGCTATCACTTATACTTAAAACTGTGTTGTGAATTGCGCTTTAGTTCTTTTTATTTTGGTAAGGTGGTGTCATTCACCTTTCCTTCAATATACCATTAGTACCTGTTTATTTATCTACGAATCGATAAAAGTTTTATTCAAAATGGTCAAAAACAATTTTTTTTATTGTAAGGAACTAAACAACTACCATCTAAACAACCTGAGTATCATTAATATATTTGTTTTATGGTTGTCTTAAGGGGTGTTTGGGATTGCTTATTTTAGTGACTCATTAGGTTATTGAGTTATTGAAAAATTAAAAAAGTGTTTGAGTGAAACTATTTTATGAGCGGAAAAGTCATTAAGTCACTCCATTGTGACTTATAAGCGATAGTCAATAAGTCACTCCATCGTGACTTATAATGTGGTGGTATGATATTTGCAACTGAGTATTTCTTTATACCATAAGTTATAGCGAGCGCCGGTACCTTAACGAACCAAATCGATACAGGTATCAGTATTTGTTTTTATGATTTTCGATCGATTTAAAACACGTGTCAATATCTTCTAAAACATAACTTTTATCGTTTACTATATCGAGTGTCGGTACCGTACCATACAGATCTAATACAAACTGAAAGCCTACGCCAGAACACGAGTATTCCAGCCAGTTTAACTAATTTACATTTGAAATATTATTTTCACCACATACAAACCCCATGAGGGGCAATAGTGCCTGTCATCTATTGGCTGAAATGGGTGGCAAAGGGAATAGTGCGAGGCACTGCCTGGCACTCTCTATTGGCCTAACAAATTTACGATTTTATCTCGCTTTAAATTACGATTTTACCATAAGTTTAAAATTATGTTTTTACCCCTACTTAAAAATAAATTTACGATTTTGCTCCCAACTAAGTTTTCCACTTTTGCCCCCCGTTCAAAATAACGATTTTGCCCCGTTTAAATTTACAATTTTGCCATCAGTTCAAAATTATGTTTTTACCCCCACTTAAAAATAAATGTACGCTTTTGCTCCAAGGTAAAAATTTCAATTTTGCCCTCGGTTAAAAAATACGATTTTGCCCCGTTGAAATTTACAGTTTTGCCATCAGTATTTTTCTTCTCACAGTGAAGTTACGATTTTGCTCTCAACTTAAATTTACATTTTCTCCATCGTTTTTGTTTGTTTTCCTGGTTAAATTACGAATTTGCCCCCATTGTAAAATTGCAGTCATGCCGGCAGCTGCCTGGCACTCCTCCATTGGTCCTTTTAATTTACGATTTTATCCCTGAAATAAAATTATGATTCCGCCCTCTGTTTAAAATTACGTTTTTTCCCATCGTTTTAGTTTTAGTTTTTTTTTTTTTTTTTGCAAAACTATAGAAGTTTTTTGTTTTAATTGGTTGACTCCATTTAATTTTTTTCGTCTCAAGGAGCTGCCTAACACTCGCTCATTACAGTTTTCTCTGAGCCGAAAATTACGGTCTTATCATCATTTTAGTTTTTTTTTCTTGACAAAATCATAGTAGTGTTTTCTTAATTAATTGAAATTTATTCGAAACTCGCCTCGCAACGCAGACGGGACATCAACTAGTTTATTAACAAAAATCCCCATTACTGTTCAAACTGAAAATATTGCAAAATAAACCAGGGGACATGGTCATATGAGATGCATGTTTCTAAAACTTCCTAGGTAAAAAATTATTAATAAATACAATTATCTTTTTTTTGGTGAAAGACCTATTCTATTCTATATAACTACAATCAATTAAAAGGAACATCCACATTACCTTTCTTCTTTTAGTTGGCTCTTTTTTTTTAACGTCTTTTTGTGTAAATATTTTTTCTTTTATCTATTAATTTTCAGCATTAACACTTATAACTTTGTAATTTTTTATGACTTTGTAATCGAGTTTTACTTAGTTATTTTTATTTATATGTTAATTTACGTGTTGACGTAATCTTTTTTTTTTAGTCAGTAGGGTCAAATATAATACGTTTTCGTACTTATTTTTATGTAAGTTTTTAGTCGTTCTATGTTTCGATATAAATTTTGTTAAAAACAAGTTGAGTCAAATATAATACGTTTTCATTAGAGGATTGAAATTCGAGTTACTTTACGTTTAGATGGCGATGTAACGTGCCGGACTATTTTTTAACTTAAAAAAACATAATTTTTTTTACATGTCGATGTCACAGCAACGAGCTGAGAAATTTACTAGTTTAATATATAACATATCTTAAATTCGTAAATGTGAGAAATACATAACTATTTATCCATACCGCAAAAAAATAATCACACTTATCGAGAGAAAAAGAATTAGTTTACAACCATTTACGTATCATGTTAAAACAACACATAAAAATTTGTTAAATTCTTGTATTTCCTTATTTAAAATTATATTTGTATTAAGTAAATAAGAATCCAATTAATTACCACGTGTGGCTTAGTGGTAGGAGATTCGAGTTCTTTAATAAAGAGCCAAGTTCAACCCTTACTTTGAGCTAGGTCTTGTATGGGATTTTGTATGTTTGAATCTCGAGCTCATTCGGGTTTTCGTCCCATCGTGTTACACCAGAGAGTTCTAATCTATTGATGGCGCAACGATTGTCAAGTCAAACTTTGAAGCCAGCAAATGCCAAACACAAGAAAGTCGTTGCTTAAAAAAAAATAAGAATCCAGTTGAACTTTGATTGGGTGAAAAGTTATACTTAATTTAAAATGTCAAGCACAATAAAATAAACAAATAAACTTGTTTTTTATCACTATAGCTTTTAAAACATATTTAAAGACCGTAAAATGTTTTATTTTGTTCTAGAAAAACCTTAAATATATCTGTTTGAGCACCGTTAAATGTTTTGTTTTGTTCTGGAAAAACCTTAAATATACCTGTTTGAGCATATTTTATCATTTTTATGAACAACAAGAAGGCGGCTTGAGCCTTGATAGGAAGAAGGAAAGCATGTTCGAAAAAAGAATGAACACGCTGTAAAGCACTAACATTGCTGTCAATTGCCACGTGATGTCCACATAAGCAGGGACCCACCCACCGAAAATGCAAATGGAGCAGGTATATTCTTACGTCGTCGTTTTGTCTTTGTGGCGGCTAAATACTACCAACTCCCCTACATGGGTAGCCATTGTCGCCTTCGCTCGTGGGATCCACCCTTTCATATGATGTTGGTCGGTTTGACCCACTTCTAGGTTTTCTTAACAATAAAGTTAAATTATATATTCTATTATATTATATTTATAGTTTACGAAGGGCTATGAATAGTAATTTTAAATTTATAATAATATATAGTTTTTTCATATTTTATTATTTTCATATTATAATAGTTTATTATTATATTTACTTTTAAGTTTTGATATATTTTATTGTTTTTTTCCTTTAGTAAAACCATATTTCTTATATTAAATTTTTATTTTTAATAAATCATTTTTTAAATCATATTTCCTTTATCAATTAATTTAATATTTCTTTAGTAACTTACGTTCGTTAATCTTTTTTTCTAAAAACTTAAGTACGTAGTTTTGCTTTTTTTTTTCTCGACATTTAGGTATTAGTTTTGTTAAAAAGAAAGTTATATTCAAAATAGAGTATTTATTTGGTATCTTAAAACGGTACGACGATAAACTAAACCAATTCTAACGATTTGGCTTTCTAAACAACATGTTTTATTTATAAATAACATTTTTGTTCTGTTTCGCCGCAACGCGCGACCGTTAACAAACCTAGTATATATTGTTAGTGAAGCTTGATAAATAGTAATTATAATTTTATAATAATATATAGCTTTTTTACTATTATTTTTTTAATAAAATATTTTTAATTATTTTTCTTTTTCTAAAACCATATATTTCCTATACCGTTTTTTAATAATTCTCTTTTCTTTTTTAGAACATATATTATCGATTAATTTGATACTTTAATATTACACGTTTATAACTTTTTCTTAAAACTTAAGTACGTAGTTATGATTGATTTTTTCCAGGACATTCCGTTATAAGTTTTGTTAAAAACGAAATTGTACTTATAGTAAATTATTTATTTGGTATCATAAAACAGTACGATGGCAAACTAAACCGTTCTAATGGATGGAATGGCCAGAGTGGCCATCCGATCGGATGACCATCCGATAGGACGGCCAGCCGATCGGATGACACTCCAGCTGAACCACCTCACCTCCTTTCTCCCCTTCACCTATAAATAGGCTGTCACATCACCATTTCAAGCGATGTGACAGCTCTGACCGAACCAGACGCACGCGCACGCTATTTCTTCGTTTTTCTCATCGATTTTGGTACGTTTCAAGCTAGATTCTTGTACTTTCTTGATCTACACATCATTCTCTACGTGATTCTCCCTTGAAATCGCACTTTTCACCGTGAAATCTCTCAGATCTGAGTTCTTGAGGATGATGTCATCGTGGTGGTTGTACAAAATATCATGTGATGTCATTTTGAGCAAGATCTAGCTCAGATCTAAGGCATTTCATATGATCTTACACTAAATCTAAGTAAAAACTAAGAGTTTTTATACTAAAACTTAAGTTTCTTCATCTTTTCTTCAATTTCTGAACTATTTCGGTGATAAACGTAACTAAAAGGGCTGTAGACTTGATCGGTGGTCTAGCGTTGGTTTAGGAATAGATTGTTCACTGATTAAGACGTTCACGGGATGGATTCCGGCATAAACCCGTCGCTAACAGACCACTGGTTGGACTAGGGTGGTTCCCGACCGATCAGAATGGCTGTTAAACGATAAGTTACTGTTGTCTCAGTACGTGTCGTGACGTCACCATTAACTTTCAAAACTTAGAAACTTTATGAACTTGGTAAACAAGAACAATCTGGCCAGCCGATCGGACAGCCATCCGATCGGACAACCATATTCACATTAGGCCAGCCGATCGGACAGCCTTATCCACATTAGGCCATCCGATCGGACAGCCATCCGATCGGACAACCTTTCATCTCTAAGAGGCCAGCCGATCGGACAACCATCCGATCGGACAGCCATCCGATCGGACAGCCTCTCCAGTTTACACCAAGTGGCAACCCGATCGGATGGCCATCCGATCGGGCAGCCATTGTCACCAAACTCATAAGGTCATCCGACCGACTGCCCATCCGATCGGACAACCATCCGACCCAGTGACCTATTAAGCACTTTATTCAATCTCGATACTTCACCCGACGCTTATCCTATTGTAATCTAATCTGGCTAATCTCAAAAGAGCTCCCTTTGATCCAATAACAGTTGCGACTGTTAAACAATCACTGTGAGTATACTCGATCCCCTTTTTACTTTAAACTTTTGGGGTGTAACATGTATTCTATGAAACTTAAACTTGAATCTTTGAAACTTATACTCAATCCTATGTGTTTGTGAAACTTATGATACTTGATTCTTGACTCTTTGTGCTACGTGACGTTTAATCCAGAGTGTGTAGTTCCGCCTTAACAATAGTAGCGCTATAGGGGGTGCACCTCTCCCATTATTCTTCGGGGGTATTGTTAGGGGGATTCTAGTTTATCTTGAGTATTGGGTAGACACTAAAGCATCTGGATACTTGGGCTATCACTGCGTGGACTGCGACACGAGCACGACTGAAAACTATTTTTACTGCTTACACTATGGATATGAGTCGTTTAATCTATTATTCTAGTATCAAACTTGTATACTTGCCTGCGGGGTCAATAAGATGCTGGAAGCCAAGTTGAAGAAGGTTGAAGTCACCATTGCTGACCAGGGGATGATCGCTGCTGCCAAGTCACAACACTACGAGGACAAATTCAAAGCAGTGACTCAGGATGCTTAGGTCGCTGTCAAGAAGGACAACCAGGATGCCCATGCCAAGTTGGATGCTACTCAACTCCAACACGAGCAGGACATGAACTCCTATCGGGAAGGCCTCAAAGGATCTGCTGTGATTTCCCTCCTCTAAGCCAGGATTAAGATGGCTTACGAATCCAAGGTTGCGGGCTTTGAATGCCCCACTTGGAACATTGATGCTTGGGAGGCGAAGTTGAAGGATCTTGGTGGCAATCCTATGGAGTATCCTGCCAAGCCTGAGGCTGGAGCATCATCCAAGGCAGCTGAGGTGGCGGCAGAGGCAGGTGGCGAAGCGGGCAAGGATCCTATGGTTGAAGCGGATGTAAGTGCTGGTGGAGACGGTGAAGCCTGGGTTGAAGGTGTTGCTGCTTGAAGGCAGCGAAGTGGGCGATGATTGATGTTTATGCCTAGGCCGGTGTCACACCCCGACCGCTTTAAAACAACGAAACCGCGACGGAAACGTCGTGGAGTGTCGTAACAGAATCATTGTTTCACAACACATGGATTAAAGTTTTGTTTTATTTAATTAAATTTATCATATTGTCTTGAAATTAAAAGCAAAACACGAACATATTGTCTATCATTGTTATTAAGTCACTAAGGCCTCGTCCGATCCTATGTGAGCATGCATCCTAGTCATCATCAACATCATCAAACACCACCTAAAACATATGTGAAAATAAAGTCAGCATAAAAATGCCGGCGAGCACATAGCTTTTGTGAGTGTGTCAAATTCATGGCTTGTATACTTATTGCAATACCTCGTACGACTACAAGAGTCGATAATTGAAAACCATGTTTTGAAAAGTGTTTTGTATTGTAATATGATTAACCAACTTAAAACAAATTGGTTATAGTTTATAAAACCTCGTTGCCATGAATCTTGACTAAAAACCTTGTTTTCGTAAATCAATAGTAAATCGTCCTTGTAGAAAACTTGTATGGTTTATATTATTTAGTAAACATCATTGTGTATCATCACTTGAAATCATTCGTCCAAGTGAACTAAATAACGCCACGGAATGAAATATGATAAAAGCACTTATATATAAGAAGTACCAGCGGCGTATCTGCCATGCTTTTATCACATTACACCCGTCCCGTTATCTAATCACAAACCAAAAACCCATCGTTCAATTGTACTTGTTCTCAATCGTTCATGTTTATCAAAACCAATCGTTCAAATCGTTCAACTCGTTCGTGTTATAAACCATTGTTCACTTCGTTTAACTCATTCAAATCATTCAAATCGTTCAATTGTTCAAATTGTTTAACTCGTTCGTGTTTTAATTGTGAAAACTAACTTTTGGTCGTTTTCTTTAAATACATTTAAACTTGTGTTCTGACTCGTTCCAATCGTTCAATCGTATTAACAAACCACCAAAGTGTATGTTAACATTCATCAGGTTCTATTGTTACCAACATTACCCCCATACATAACCATGGCAATAGTCCGATAACGGGATTTGTCAGATCCTATGGTACCATAACATACTACTGGTTGGCTCGGCCAAAGCTAATGAATGTCATTCGTGTTATGTATTAACACACCAACAAGTTTGTAGGATCGTTTGCACGACCAAAACGAGTCGTTCAGAAGAGTTCTAATCAATACGAGAGGCGGAAACTAACGTATCGACTTTGAATCAGCTTGATATACACTCTAATTGTCTTGTTTATTGAAATAACAACGATTTACAGCCTGGAGACACTTCGGCAGCACCTCGGTACCGGAATCAGAAAGTTACAAATGAAATGATCAAGCACGCTATTTATAGACACACCATTCCGCACGAAACGGTTCAAGCGAAATGGCCAGATCCATTTCGTGCGAAATGGGCTTTCTAACAAGTTTCTCGTTTTTCGTGCCATGATCAATCTAATCTATTACAAGACATGATACTAGACGAAGTCGACAGACATATGCACCAACAGACTCCCCCTTGGATGTCGACGAATCTTCAGTACAAATCTTCAGAAAGTCGAGTCTTCAATCTTTATCAATCTTTGTGCTCTCTCCAAAGTATTTGACAGTGTAAGTATCCTTCTATCTCTTCTCTTTCTTTTCAGCATCAACAGCTAACCTCCCCCTTGGATGTTGATCTAATCTTCAATTCCAAAATCGCAACCTGACTCTTGAACTTTTTAATTCTCTTGATCAGATCTCTTGATTCCTTAAGTTCTTCAGCATCAGCTGCTTGCGTGATCATCAGGATTTGAAACTAGCTCTTCTATCTTCAGACTCCCCTTTGCTAGCAGACTCCCCCTTAAGTTGATCCGGGATCCTAATCTGTTATAGCATTTCCACAGGTTCAGGTCGTCTCCTGGCTCTCCGTAGCAACAGGATCAGGAACCTGGCTCAAACTCTGCTTAACTATATATGGAAAGTCTTCAGGAATCGAACCCTGGCTAACCTGCACAGACTCTACATCAAAATAAATTTCACAAATTTAACAATTTGACAAATTTATGAACCTCTTGCAGGTATTGTTCAAAATGATTTAACAATTTAAAACCTTTGATAACCACTTGTAAGCAAAAACATTCAAATTTGGTTTCAAATGAATGAACCATTTAATCATTTCAAAAACAAATCTCATTTCATGCACACTCTCCCAACCTGTTGTTCATCATGTTTAGCACTCGGAATTTTGAAAATCAGCTCTCCAACATCAGTTGTCGAAAATCTTTTTGTATTTTCAAAATTTTATGCTAAAACACTCCGAAAATCTTTTTGGATTTTTGTTTTTAAAGAAAAACAGTAACGAAATATTTACAAGCAATATTTTTGTGAGTTTGCATAAGAGGATCATATCAGTTTTTGAGACCAATCACTAGCACCGTTAAGCTTTAAACATTTTAAGTTCTAAACGATTCACTTAGATTGTCAGTATACTGATCCACTTAAATTTTCACACAAAGTTCAACTGCTTCGAGATACGAGATTAGTGTTTTAAGGACTTAAACTTATTCGCGTGTCCCACCTCAGAATATACTCCCGTATCCAGACTCCTATATTCAGTCTTACAGCTGAATGTACACTAATGATATCTGTAAGGGGTTTAATGCGAGACCATGAGAGCTCAGGCTATTGCTTCCGCAAAATCAGAGAGATGATGGTTCGACTTTAGGTGGGTTCCCTTTAGAGAATCTTTTCTTCAACAGCACATGATTAGCATTTTTCAATGTTTCATCATTTTTTATGCTGAGGGCAAGCTTTAAGATTAAAGCAATGCAAAGTATTATATGAGGACTAGGCTATTGCTCCCGCAAAATCAGAAGTCCTGGTATAATACCCCAGATATCACCACGCACAAAGACCTAGTATGTCAGAAATAGAAAGCCCTTCAAACAAGATTTCGGGGGTTACCCATATATCCGAGAGATGTTCCCCACGAGATAAGTAAGTTTGATATTTAGGTTTATATCTCGAACACAATCTACTGAGTGTGCGAAAACCTACTGGCACATCATCAGTGAGACCATTTATCACTTTTTAACTTTCCAATTCTTTAGCGTACTGTGATAATCCACTGATGTACTATCATTTCCTCTTTTTCACAACAAAACTCATTTTGATTTTATCATGTTTTTGACAAATTCAAATTTTTAATGTTTTTGGATTTTCTGAAATTCTTACTCCCCCTAAAATTCAAAACTATTTAAAGAAAATTTGACAAACCGGTGTGAATTGCTTCAATTCGCCATCCACTTGGCATAAACAATCAGAACTTCCCCTGACAACAAACTATTTTCCCATTATGATTTCAAAACACTTAAGTTTGTTTTAATCAAAATGGTTTTTCCAGAAAATTAGTTTTATTGGGGTTTCATCACATTGTTCTTATTATCACTTGTATGAAAGTTAAAAAAAGTTCAACTTAATGACCTTAATTAATCACTTGTAGGTGAAAACCTCTTTTTCAACCACTTGTAGGTTCTCATCAACAATACCACTTGAAAAAAAATATAACAATTTTCAAGAAAACTACCACTTGTAGGTCGAAATATCACAGAAGTGAATTTCTCAAGAAAAATGCCAATTCCTGCTCCACAATTACCAACTTGGAAGCTCCGGCAAGTCATGATTTTTACATATGGAATACAGACACCCAAGCCTGACTAGCTTTGGGTGTGACCTTTTCAGATTCACTTGGGGTTTCAACATTTCTTTTTGATTCATAAAAATCTTTTACCCCTTTGACCCTACCATCGACCATTTTTCCAAAAATATTTTTCACTTTGTCATTGAAAACCTTTTCGACATCAAATTCTTTCTTTTCAGAATAGAATTGATTCGAAATTTCCACTTTACTAACTTTTTGTTTAAAATTTTCAGTTCGCAATGGTGGAAAGTTGACATCATCCATTGGCGGAACTGAATTATCACTTTTAACCTCAACTTGTGGCTCCTCTGACTTTGACGAATCAGATTCATCGCCATATTTCACATTTGATTTCTTAACAACCCACATTTGGTTGTCAAGATTCACCCTTCTTTTGTAAAACCTTTTCGAGCATTCACCAACTTCATATGTCGAATTTTTAAACACTTTGAATTTTTCAGTTGGTGGTTCAGTTTTATCAATAACTTTTACTTTGAGTTTAGAAACAACTTCCTGTTTTGTGTTGGTTGCCTTTGGACAATTCCAGGCGATGTGACTAACTTCTTGACATCGGTAACAGGTTCTTGTCTCCTTTCTCTGATAAGCTCCATTCTTCTCAAACTTTTGTTTTTCTGCAAAGAACTCTTTGTTCGATTGTTTCCAAAATGAGCTCTTTTCTTCTTCTTCAGAACTTGATCCTGAAACAAATACAATTTTTGTTTTAGAAATTTTCTCATTTTTATGATTTTCGGATGAAGTAAAGCCTAACCCTTTCTTTTTGAAATTACTGTTATGATTTTGTTTCTTTTGAAAACCAGAACCAGAACTATAACCGTTTTTCTTGTTCAACCTTTGTTTAACTCTTGAGGTGTACTTTTTAGGTTTTTTAGTAAGATTTACATCTTTTATTTCAGAAATATTAATTTCTGTTAGTTTGAAAACCTTTTTGATCATTTCAATTTTAACACCTCTTATTGGAAATTCCTCATCAGAATATAATTTGTCTGAATCATTCAAAGTATATGCCACTTTGATTCGTTCGTCATTCAAATTAGATTTTGATAACATAAATTCTTGATTGTAAACCCTTTTGACCGATGGTTTTGAACTGTTGACCGACGAACTCGAAGTTTCTGACTCAGACTTTGACTCTGAGTCCTCATCCTTATCCAACACCTGATCGACCACTTTCTTTATTAACCCAGACTCATGATTAGTGTCAGACGATGTGAATACGACGTCAATGTTGTCTGATAAATCATCAGTTGTTTTAGACTTTAACTTTATATTGACACCCTTTTTGACTTGTTCCTCATTTGGTTTTATGGGAGAATAACCTTCCCAGATCGGAGGCGGACACTTGTTATAATTTGCACTTTGTTTCTTACCAGTATCCTTCTCTTCGGACTTCTTGTCCTGAAAGGCTTCAAAACCTGCAACAGTTGGATAAATTTTGTCAATCAAATAATCAGAACTTGAATAACTTTGCAACAATCGTCTGATTCTTTCATTCTCAATCTATTCAGTCTCCAACTCCTGCTTCAACTTTGCACATTCTTCAATATAGTGATTGATAGCCTTCTGTTTAGACATCATCACTGCATTCATCATGGTTAAGGCATCTTCTCTTTCAGAATTTGTCTTTTGCAGACTATTCACTGTTCTGTTCAACACATCATACGACTCTTTCACATACTTAACATCGAACAATAATTTTTCTTTCATCTTGTCAAGCTCACTATACTTCTCATCCTTTTCTTCACAATGTTTGCATGGTTCCAAACATTTTAGACAAGGTTTAGTGATCTCAACAATTTTTTCAACTTCGATAATCTTTTCAACTTCGACTATCTTTTCAACTTCAACCACCTTATTAGCTTCAACCATCTTTTCCACAACTTTAACTCCTTCACTCTGTTCATGCTTCTCTTTCTGAGCAACATTCTCACATTTTAACTTTTTCTGTTCTTTTGCAGCTCGCTTCTCCTTTAGTTTCTCCAATCTATCTGCAAAATAAAATTTAAAACTATCAGGAAATAATTGAGTTTTTCCAATGTTTATTTGTATTTCTTCTTCATCATCACTGCTATCAGTTGATGATTGATCAAAGACTGTTGTCTTTCCTGAGCTTTCTTCTGAAGAGACAGACTCTTCATCATGACTTTTCTCATCATTAGCAAACACATCCATCCACTCTTTCATCAAGTCTGGCTCTTGAATGATCTGTGTAATGAATGCTCCAGTCTTGGAATCAGCCGGAATGTATTTGTCCCAGTAAGCTTTCTTCTTTCCGTCTTCAATAGCATTAGATGATGATGGTTGTTGAGCAACTTGTTGATATATAGCTTTCCGATAATAATCGTTATTCCCAAATGGATTCTGAGCTCCACCTGCTTCTCGATTGGTACATTCCCTCTTGAAATGTCCTTTTTCCCTGCATAAAAAACAAGTAACTTTAGATTTATCAAAACCTAAAGTAGAAACATTAGCATCACGAAAATCATCTCTTCCTGAAATCATCTTAAATTTCTCAGCTCTCCTCAACACACTCGCTAAACACCATTTAATATCCATAAGCTCCATTTCCTCAGCATCGATCTGATCGTAATCCTCTTTTGTTAGCATAGGATTTTCGATTCTTCCAGCAACCAATCCCTCACAAGATTCTAACACTGTAGCTAGTAATGCCATATGACCTTTAGCAACTTCTTCAGAGAAATTTTGGCTGTTCTAAAGATGCAACGCAATGTTGCAGTGTAACACATGACCATTACCATTGTTTGAGCTCTGAGACTGATAACTTGAGGTTGAAGCATTCGAGTATGAATAAAAACCACTGTTGTTGATTAGACTTTGATTAACTGATCCGGATGAGTTTTCTGCGCTGAAGGCGGTTTGGACCTTCAGACTTGCTTCAACATTCTGAACATTCCCTTTGTAATACATCTTGATGTCTTGTTGACCACTTGGATTGTTCATTCTAGCAATCTTTTGTTGTTCAAGATCTTGTCCTTCAAGTTTTTTCAATGAACTGAGAAATTGTCAATTTATCATATTCACCAGTGTTCTTTAAGATCACCAGATATATACCCCATTCTTTCTGAGGTAAAGCATCAGCTAATTTGTCAACCCATTCTTCTCGATCTTTGTTTATATAAAACAGTGACATTGATCGCACTAAATGACAATATCTCTCAATGAGCTTCTTTGTAGATTCACCCTGCAAGCTAGTAAACAAATCAAATTCTTTATTTAATAATGATTTCTTACTCCTGATCATCTCCGTACTTCCTTCAAACTTAATTCGAAGTGCTTCCCAAATCGAACGTGAAGTATTATCATGTTGAAGTAATATGAAGATGTCTTCTTTCACAGCTTGCTGAAGTAGACTGATCATCATTTTTTCTGCTTTGTACATGTCTCTCTCTTTATCCGACAATTCAGAAATAGTTTTGATAACTCCCACATCTGTACGAGGTTTAACATACTTTTTTCTCAATACACTCCCAAGACCTCAAATGATTTGCTTGAACCCAGTTTTCGAATCGGTCTTTCCAACCATAGTATTCTTCAATGCCCATCAACTTTGGAGGTTTCTGTAACATTCCTGTTTCATTTTCCATGTTCACACTTTGAGCAATGGTAACAGGAGTACTTGGGGCAGTAGAAAACGCGTTGTAAAACTCTTCTTCCATGTTTCGGTGTTGAAAGTTCATAAAATTACAATGTTCAAGCGAAATGGTGATTCAAACGAAATGAATTTGGTGCAGAATGGACCTCTTCAAGCGAAATGATCTTTTAAGCGAAATGGACCTCTTCAAACGAAATGGACCTCTTGATGCGAAATGGTTCACTTTCAAACGAAAGGGATGATTTCGTGCGGAATGACAAGCTTTCACACGAAATGGACCACAAAGCTCAATTCGTGCGAAATGGAAGGTTCAATCCGTGCGAAATGGTGCTGATGTCATCCAATCGGCCATGTTTTTGTCAAATTGATCAGGTTTTAGGTTGATTTTAGGTCTAATTCTTTAAAGGATTCATTAAAACAGTGTTTCGCACGTAATATGTGAAAATTAACCCATTTTAACCGTGAAAACTTGTTAAAATTTGAAAAATCTTGTAAAAGAAGGTGTAGAAGTCATAATTTTGATGAAATAAGCTGAATTCGGTAAGAACTCTTCCTCCTGAGCTCTGATACCACTTGTAGGATCATTTTCACGAGCAAAACGAGTCATTCAGAAGAGTTCTAATCAACACGGGAGGCGGAAACTAACGTATCGACTTTGAATCAGCTTGATATACACTCTAATTGTCTTGTTTATTGAAATAATAGCGATTTACAGCCTGGAGACACTTCGGCAGAACCTCGGTACCGGAATCAGAAAGTTACAAATGAAATGATCAAGCACGCTATTTATAGACACACCATTCTGCACGAAACGGTTCAAGCGAAATGGCCAGATCCATTTCATACGAAATGGCTACACCATTTCGGACGAAATGGCTACACCATTTCGTGCAAAATGGTCCTTTCCATTTCGTGCGAAATGGGCTTTCTAACAAGTTTCTCGTTTTTTGTGCCTCGATCAATCTAATCTGTTACAAGACTTGATACAAGACGAAGTCGACAGACATATGCACCAACAAAGTTCGTCCACATTATTGAAATTGTTGTGTTTAATATAAACCATAACATTTGTTTTAGAAAACTCGAAATCGTTTAGAACATATGAATCACCCCAAAACAATTGAAAGCAGTAAAATAGGGGAACTATTATAACAACCCTCCTAAATTATTATTCACACCCCTAATATATTTAGAATATCCCTATACGTCGTAAAATACACCCCGTATACAAGATTTGACCCTATATACGTTTATATAATTAAAAATAATATAAAAACAAAATTCAAAAGCTTCTGGCGGGCCGCGAAGACTCTCTCCCATTCTTACGCGGGCCGCGACAGGTCATGATCAGGGCGCACCCCTGAGCTGCCACGTGGCAGCCCCGTGTCGAGACTAGTGGCCGAATCAGCCAAGCTAGGGCCTACCCTAGCTGGCCTCGCGGGCCGCGAAGCCTTTGATGGAAGTTTAAGGCGGGGCGCGACAAGGTGGTCGAACAGACCTATAAATAGAGACCATCGGCTGTTCATTTCAGTCGCTCACATTTCAACATTCTCTCTCGAATTTCTATAGTGTAGAAGCAATAATCGGGTATTATACCCCCTAATTAACGAAGTTCTTCCCTGTTGTAAGTATTATAAACCCGGTTACGTATTAGATACGCTTCCCGATTGATCTAGTGCTCCGTAACGGCTGTCGAGGTTCTGCCCGACGTAGTCGTTGGAGTTCTGTCTCAGGAAGGGTATTACTAATGTAAATATTGGGTTATGATACTAACACACGTACATTGTGTAATTAATAGATAATCACCAGGAAATCACAAAGGAAAAACCTTAAGATAGCAATGTGAGTAATATCCTTTTTGTAAACTTTTTTGCAAACTGTTTTTACAAAACCTCAATGCTTTATATTATGATTAACAGTTATTGAGTATTTGTAATTCTATAATTATCGTCGGTATGTTGGGGTTTTGTATACAAAATTTGTTACTACACTGTGTATAACAACCCTCCAAAATATTTTTCGACACCCCTAATATATTTAAAATGTCCCAATATGTCTTAAAACATACCCTGTAAGCGAAAACCGAGCCTAAAATACCTTATATAATTAAAAATAAAATAAAAACCAGAAAATAGTGTTGCTCGTGGGCCGTGAAGACCCCTAAGCAGGTTGATAGGTAGCGATGGATCATGGAAATCAAGCTAGGGGAATGCCTAGAAACGTCACCTAGTGAACTTAGTGACTTATTGAATAATTTGAACAATCTTTGTTATGTTTTGTACTCAATGTGATGTTGGAATTGTTTAGACAAATTTATGCATGAAATCTATTAATCTCTATCGTCGCAATAGTGTTATGGAATTCTTATGAGCAATCTGAACGCTTAGTGCTCGCACCCTGATGTTTCCGCCATCGGTTGGGGTGTGACAGATTGGTATCAGAGCCATAACTATAGGGAATTAGGATAAGTAGGAATACTTGCCCTAGTCTATAGTTCTAGGAACTTGACTCTTATTTGCTGTTTAAAACTTATGCATTCTACCGTATCTGCTTCCTAGCAGCACATGTTCCTATTAAACTTAAATGCCTTTCCTAAGGCTGCTATAATCTGCACATCATACTATGAAGACACTGTCACACAATGTTTATTTTGGCACGAGATTTGCCCACAGGATAGGAGTGACATCCGAACCTTGATGGGAAATCTCCATAATATTCTGGAAGGTCTTGTCTGTGGATAAAGAGCCGACCACATTTAGGGTACGATGTTGTCAAGTTAGAGGTGAAACTCAGACCTTTATAACTAGTCCTACTCCTTGGTGATTTTATGCCTCGCCAAAGTCTCGTAACTGCCAGTGAATTGAGTACGCAGAATGACCAAAAGGACGAATATTGTAGGCCTAACATCGATGACATATTTGTCTAAGTAGGTCAAGATGCGTTACCTCAATTTGAAAAGAGTTCGAATCACTTTGGTTAGTCGCCGTTCCTCTACCCGGAACAATCCTGTATTCTGAAAGCCTATCTCGTTTTTATGTTATCTTGATTTTATGAAGACGGTTCTGTTTACAAGGTTTTGAACTTAATTCTTCGTTTATTTGTAAAATGTTTTACGCAAAGCTTGCACGTTGTCCGCAACCTAAAACGTTAATTCTAATCTCAGATCAAACTAAATTTATGAAGCTTTATTCTATGTGTAATCTACGTGGTAAACTTGATCGTTTATGATATGATATGTTGTGGTGGTATAAAACACTAGGATGACATGGAAGTACGGGACAGAAGTGGTGTGTCTGAAGCATGGTGGATACGCCGCTGGTACTTCCTATATATAAGTGCTTCCGACATATTACCAACTTCTATACCAAGTGCCATGCGAGATTTAGTGTTTGCAGACCGTCGTGGAAGGTCCATGGAACGTCTATACAATCTATGAAATGTCTATGGAAAGTCTATGTAATCTATGAGAATTCTAGCATGATCTATGGTTAATCTATCCATGCTAATCTATGATAATCTAGCGCGATAATCTATTTTGAGCTAAACTATGTTAAACTACCTAGAACTGTTGGTTTAATCTATGATCATTACTTGGTTAGTCTATGCTAAGCTATCTACTTGAACAAGCTATGATAATCTATCAATATCATCTATGTCAATCTATGAGATGATCTGTGTTAATCTATTTGAGTGTTCTACGATGATCTATTTTGAGTATTCTATGTGATGTAATTGAGTGATCTATGAGTAATCTATGGTAATCTATTAATCTATGCGAAACATATGATGATGATGATGATGATGAATGTTACGTTGAGTGTGGCGACACATAGTGTGACACCGAGTACGAGGAGAGGCGATGTGCCCGAAGCGTGGTGGATACGCCACTGGTACTTCCTATATATAAGCGTTTCTGACATGTTGACCAAACTTCGTACAACGTGCCATGTGAAAGTCGTGCGTTTTGTGGTGTTAGTGAGTGAACCTTATTATGGGACTTCGTAACATAGACTCATACGATCCTCTTCTTGGATCTTTAGGATGTCTTCATGAAAGCTATCCGACACTCTCAGGAAATCCAGGGAGAAGTCTCAGAAGAAGATGATGTCATTTATGGCTGATCAGATTGCTCGAGTCATGCCAAAGATCGTCTCTGAGCTTAAAGGATCAAACACTCCTCCATCCTTTGTGGACTCCAAGGTTGAAGAACAGAAGCCTACAAAGTTCAACTACAAACATTTCATATCTTGCAACCCTAAGTCTTTCACGGTCGGTGATGGGGTGACTGCTGTGCTCGAGTGGTTCGACAGCATCGAAGTTACCTTCATTAACAGCGAGTGCCCAGATCATCTGAAGACCAGGAGTGCAACTGGAGTGTTTCAAGGTAGGGCTTTGGAATGGTGGGCTAATGAAAGGAACATCCATACGAATGAAGCAGCTTATGCTCTCCCATGGGCTGAGGTGCGTGAATTAATGATGCTTGAATTCTGCCCTCCCCATGAGCAGCTCAAACTCGAAGAAGAATTCTGGCATTTGAAACAAGTTGGTGATAACAACATGGCGTATACTACCCGGTTCAAGCAGCTAGGTTTTATCGTTCCTCACTTGGTTTCGACCCCCAAACGGATGATAACCAAGTATATCAATGGTCTGCCTCCTGCTATGCGTGATTCCATCGAAGCAGCTCAGTTAGAAACTATTGAAGAAGTTTACTGACTCTCAGCTAGTCTCAACAACAATCGTGTGCGTGACAAGCAGTTTGCTACTCCTGCTCCTTCAAAGTCTGCAAATCAAGTCACTCAGCAGCCAAGTGGCAGCAAGAACAAGAAACGGAAAGCTCAGGGCTCGGGATGTAATGCCATTACTCCTGCTGCAAACCCTGTGGCTAAACCTGCTCCTACTATTGCTGCTGCTAACCCTGCTGCTCCCGAAGCTAAGAAGCAATACACTGGGCCGCATCCCAAGTGTGCAACTTGCAACTACCATCATCCTGCTACTTCAGCCTGTCGCCTGTGCACCAACTGTAATCGCTATGGTCCCACGACAACCTACTGTCATCAAGCTAACCCTGCACCGCAAGCTCAGCAAGCCCCAGCTCAGGCAGCTCTACCTGCCCCTCCAGCACGTCTGCAGAACCCAAGGCCAATCAATGCTGTTCGTGCATGCTACAAGTGTGGAGATACCGTAACCAGTGTCCTCAGCTGAACCAGGACCAGCAGCCAGCCACTCGTGGGCGGGCGTTTAACCTTAACGCGAATCAGGCTCGCAATGACAATGACGTCATCAATGGTATGTTTCTCGTTAATGATCTCTATGCTTCAATTCTATTTGATACTGGTGCCGACAAGAGTTTTGTGTCCGTGGAATTCGAGTCTTTGATGAATTGTACACGCTCTAAGTTACCAGAGTTGTTCTCTGTTGAGGTCGCCAATGGTAAGTCGATTCTTGTGAATTCTATCATACGTGATTGTTCTTTGATACTTAACGATCACGTATTCGCTATTGATATTATCCCAATGCGTTTGGGTAGTTTTGATGTCATTATCGGTATGGATTGGTTGCGTAAGAACCATGCCGAAATCGTGTGTCATGAAAATCTTGTTCGTCTTCCTCTACCGTCGGGTGATCTTTTACATGTCTATGGGGACCGACCTTCAAAAGGACTAAGGCTGATGTCATGCACACAAGCGAGCAGAAGTTTGTGTAAACAGAACCCTGCCTTCTTGGCCCACGTGGTGGAACAAAAGGGCAAGGGGAAGAACATAAACGATGTTCCAGTCGTGTGTGACTTCCCTGATGTCTTTCCCGAGGATCTACCTGGTCTCCCTCCTCCCAGATCCGTTGATTTTCGTATTGATCTCGTACCTGGTGCGACTCCTGTCGCCAGGGCTCCTTACTGCCTTGCACCTTCCGAGATGCAAGAATTATCCAGCCAGCTACAGGAATTACTCGATAAAGGTTTTATTCGTCCAAGTACCTCCCCGTGGGGTGCTCCCGTGTTATTTGTCAAGAAGAAGGATGGTTCGTTTCGTATGTGTATCGACTACCGTGAACTTAATAAGCTTACCGTGAAGAATCGCTACCATTTGCCTCGTATTGATGATTTATTTGACCAACTACAAGGCGCGTCCTGTTTCTCTAAGATTGACCTATGTTCTGGATATCATCAACTTCGTGTTCTCGAAGATGATATTCCTAAAACTGCGTTTCGTACTCGATATGGGCACTACGAGGTCATGGTCATGCCTTTTGGTTTGACCAACGCACCCGCCGTGTTCATGGACCTTATGAACCGTGTTTGCAAGCCCTATTTGGATCGTTTTGTTATAGTCTTCATTGATGATATTCTTATCTATTCTAAGTCTAAAGCTGATCATGCTCGCCATCTTCGTCTTATGCTGGAACTGCTGTGGGGTGAACGTCTATATGCTAAATTTCCTAAGTCTGAGTTTTAGATTGATGAGGTGCAGTTTCTTGGTCATATTGTTAGTAGTCAGGGTATTCATGTTGACCCTTCAAAAATTGAGGCCGTGAAGAATTGGTGTACGCCCAAATCCGTGTCTGAGATTCGTTCTTTTCTAGGATTGGCGGGTTATTACCGCCGGTTCATCGCGGATTTCTCTAAAATCGTTGTTCCTCTTACTACGCTAACTCAGAAGGAGAAACCTTTTGTTTGGGGTCCCGAGCAAGAGAACTCCTTTCAAACCCTTAAGAATCTTTTGTGTAATGCTCTTGTGTTAACTCTACCTAATGGCAACGACGATTTCGTGGTGTATTGCGATGCCTCGAACCGTGGATTGGGCTGCGTGCTCATGCAGCGGGACAAGGTCATTGCTTACGCTTCTCGCCAACTCAAGGTGCACGAGAAAAAATATACTACTCATGATCTGGAGCTTGGTGCAGTTGTTTTTGCGTTAAAGATCTGGCGACACTACCTTTATGGTACTAAGTGTGTGGTTTTCACCTACCACGGGAGCCTTCAACATATCTTTGACCAGAAAGAACTAAACATGCGACATAGGCGATGGGTGGAATTGCTTAACGACTACGACTGTGAAATTCACTACCACCCTGGTAAGGCGAATGTAGTGGCCGACGCGCTTAGTCGTAAAAATCATGTCAAGGCTATTCGTATCTATAGCGATTTGCATGTTTGTATTCGTGAAGCTCAGTATTCAGCAGCAAATGAAGGAAGTCTAGAAGAAGAAGTTCACGGCGCTAGAATGGACCAGCTCGAAACTAAATCTGATGGCCTGCAGTATTATCTAAATCGTATCTGGGTGCCAGATCGCGATAATCTTCGTGAGCTCATTATGACTGAGGCTCACAAATCTCGTTACTCTATCCATCCACACTACGTCAAAAATGGGCTACCGCCACACTTTCTTCAAACCCACCCTGCCACACATTTGAAAAAATGTGTGGCTAAAGGTTATTGATAACATTATAAAACACCTTTGGCCACACTTTTAGAACATAATGTGACATTCACTAGCCACGACTTGAAAAATGTGGCCAAATGTGGTCTACGGCAACATATTTTTGTTTTATGTGACCAAAAACACATATATTTGAAACCTTTAGTCACACTTTAAGAAAAACTTGTGACATTTATTAGTCACACTAGCAACGTGTGGCTAAATGCAATCTATGACCACATTATTTATTTTCATGTGACTAATAAAACATGTATTCGTAAAATTTAGCCACACTTAAAAAAAAAGTGACGTTTATTAGTCATACTAGATAAGTGTGGCCAAATGTGATCTACTGCCACATATTTTGTTTCATATGACCAAAAACATATGTATTCGAAACATTTAGTCACACGTTAAGAAAAAAACAACCACACAAGAAAAGTGTGGCTAGATGTGATCTATGGCCACAATATAAGTTTGATAATGTGACTAAAAGCTAATACATATGGCCACATATATTATATTGTGTGACCAAAGGTTAGACAATAGTCACCCATGAAATTTTAAAATTTCATGTGGCTTTACATAAACATTCGTCACACCAACGTCACTTGGTTTATTTTGTGTGACCAAATGATATCAAATGCCATAGAAAAAATGTGTAGCCAATGGTTAAACTTACTATATCTTTAAAAGTTTCCTCCAAAATATTTTATCTTAAAATTTAAACTTCCCCCAAAGATATTTCAAATCTTAAAATTTCCCTCCCTTAAAATATTTAATTTTAAAACTTCCCACTCAAAAAAATATTCTTACATAAAAAAATTACATCATTTAATTTAAAAACTATCAAACATTTAAAAATTCAAACTATTATTAAATCTTATATTTTCTAAACCATATTTTTGATTACACGTTATCTTCTAAAAATACGTGAATGTATGTATATTAGTTAATAGTTATGTTTATATACATTTTTTAATTTTATAGTCAATATTTTTAAAATTATGCAAAGTATATAAAGTTATAGATTTTATTTTATTATTTTAATAATTTCCTTCAAAACTTATAATTGTCATTTAGTAGACTATATTGGGCATAATCAAAGCAGATAATACTAGATCATACATGTCTTAATATACCATATTGGGCCTTAATAGATTACAATGAACAATAGTAGACAAACATGTGTTTATCGATCATATGGGGCCTTAATGGATTACAATGGACAATAATTGGTCATACTGTTTTAACAAACCATATTGGGCCTTAAAGAATCACAACGGACAATAATTGTTCATATAAGTCATAATAGACCATATTGGGTCTTAATGGATCACAATAGAGAATAGTAGATCAAACATGTCTTAATGGACAATATTGAGCCTGAATGGATTACAATAGACAATAGTAGATCAAACATGTCTTAATGGACTATATTGAGCCTTAATGGATCACAATGGATAAAAGTTGATCATGGACGTCTTAGTGGACCATGTTGGGCCTTACTAGATCACAATGGATAATAATAGATCATACATGTTTTAATGGATCATATTGAGCCTTAAAGGATCACAATTAATAATATTAGATCATACATGTCTTAATGGATCATATTGGACCTTAATAGTCATTATAGTTTTTCGTGGAACATTATGGACCATATATGTATTAATAGACCGCATTGCTCATTGACGAATATCATAGCTCTTTATGGATCATTATTGGCTCGGCTGAAGGTAATTGGATAATAATTATAAATGAACTAAAATCTCGGCTCAAGTTCGCTTCAACAGATTAGACCACTCAAAGATCAACTAGAGTTCGACTCGCTATTGTTTAGTAGTAGGTATACTATATATATAAAAATGATATAACTTTTGTTTGGGCTTGTTTAGGCTTACGAGCGTAAGAAACTTTTTTATCTAAAACTCGATATTGGGCTCGTTAACTAAACGAGTAATATTTCAGGCTCGAGCTCGGGCTCATTCGCGTTTTTTAGCGATCTGATCACGAGTAATTATTGAGTCGTTCCTCGCTGTTTACACCCTAAAGTTAATAGAAGCCTAAAATTATAATTCCCCCTAACTATTTCATCACTTTCAACTAGGGATGAGCATTTGAAACCGGGTATATTCGGTACTGTTACCTATTTTCTCTGTTTTTCGGTAAAATACCGTAAATACCGGTATTTACGCATAAAACACAGGTAAATATGAATACCGTACCGGTATATTGCGTATCATATCAATTTTCTATGTTTTTCGACATGAATACTTTCAGTACCGAATGGGTATGATGCTCATCTCTCCTTTCCTTCTGCCCTTCAAAATTATAAGGATAAATTACCAGTTTTGTCCTTTATCTTAATACCACTTATCAGGCAGTGTCATTTTTAACGAATTTTGACAAGTTTTGCCCTTTACAAGGAATTTTGTTGCACATTTTGTCCTTTAGGATTAACTCAGTTAGATTTTCTTGTTAAATTTTGTTACCCAAGGGTATTTTAGTCTTTTTACCCATTTATTTAATATTATTTAAAAAAATAAAACAAAATATTTTAGGGTTGACTCTTGAAATAAATGGGTAAAAAGACTAAAATACCCTTGGGTGACAAGATTTAACATAAAAATCTAACTGGGTTAAGCCTAAAGGACAAAACATGCAACAAAATTTCTTGTAAAGGACAAAACTTATCAAAATTCGTTAAAGAGTAAATTGCTAAAATAGTCCCTAACGTTTGTTCACATTTGCTAGATCCATCCAAAAAAAGATTTTTTCTCATATAAACCACTGAGGTTTCAAAAAAGTTGCTAAATCCATCCAAACTTCAGGGACGATTTTAGCAATTTAATAAAACAAACTTTTTTTGGATGGATTTAGCAAATGTGAACAAACGCCAGGAACGATTTTTGCAATTTACTCTATTTTTTTTATTTACATCCTTTTATTATATCTCTTAATTAACATAAAATCTATTTATTTTTTTATTTTCATCTTTTTATTTAATTTCTTATTTAACATAAAATCTACTAGTTTTTTTTTGTACTGCGAATTTCTACAACAGGCGATAGATTCGCACCTGCTTTTGCAGGCCCTCCACCCTACTCTGGCCAAGACTATGTTGTCTTAACCGGGCTCACGCTTGGCATCAGAGTTTGGCATGGCGCTCCTCGACAAAATTTCCAGTCTACTGCCATATGCGAGTAGTTGCACCATCCACAAGAGCCGAAAACTCTCTGGAGTAAATGCACTGTAATAGAAAACTCGGGTGTGCTCCGCGGGTTTCGAACCTGTGACCAGGCCTTCACCCAGTATTTTTTTGTTCATTTATAAAATAAAATACACGTTCTTGCTAAACAGGTAACAAATTAAACTGTTGAAAAGATTTTGTCGTATAATTAACTTTATTAAAGGATTAGTAATGAGTAAAATGTTTATATTTTAAAAGACTTCGTTAGATGGTTAGATGATTATAAATATAAAACCGTATTCATAATAGTAAAATATAAATGATTAATCTTTATTATGAAGTGGGTGAAGGCCTGGTCACAGGTTCGAAACCCGCGGAGCACACCCGAGTTTTCTATTACAGTGCATTTACTCCAGAGAGTTTTCGGCTCTTGTGGAGGGTGCAACTACTCGCATATGGCAGTAGGCTGGAAATTTTGTCGGGGAGCGCCAAGTCAAACTCTGATGCCAAGCGTGAGCCCGGTTAAGACAACATAGTCTTGGCCAGAGTGGGGTGGAGGGCCTGCAAAAGCAGGTGCGAATCTATCGCCTGTTGTAGAAATTCATCGTTCAAAAAAAAAAAAACTAGTAGATTTTATGTTAAATAAGAAATTTAATAAAAAGATGAAAATAAAAAAAATAAATAGATTTTATGTTAATTAAGAGATATAATAAAAAGATGAAAATAAAAAAAAATAGAGTAAATTGCTAAAATCGTCCATGACGTTTGTTCACATTTACTAAATCCATCCAAAAAAAGTCTGTATTATTAAATTGCTAAAATCGTCCCTGAAGTTTGGATGGATTTAGCAACTTTTTTGAAACCTCAGTGGTTCATATGAGAAAAAATCTTTTTTGGATGGATCTAGCAAATGTGAACAAACGTTAGGGACTATTTTAGCAATTTACTCTTCGTTAAAAAGGACATCGCCTGATAAGTGATATTAATATAAATTACAAAACTTTATTTTTTCCAAATTATAATTCCCGCTAACTATTTCATCACTTTCACCCTCCCGCTTCTCCCAAAATGCCTCAAACCCTAATAATCTCACACTTTCACTGAATCTCTTTGCTCGCTTCTCTCAAAATCAACCACTTTCAATTTGCCGCATCTCTCAAAATCGATTAAAGTTATCTCAATTTCTAGGGTTTCAAGATGATCAGATTTGGCCAGCCTCACAGACGACAGTTCAATTTCTGCTGGATTCAAACCCTATCTCATGTTCGTCACAAGTTTATGTGTTCCTTCTTTTTATTTTTCTTTACTTCCCTCTCTGTATTCAAACACATCATTCATGTTTGTGTTCGATTAGGGATTTGTTATCCTTCGTCAAACTGATCCCGCAAACAAGGTGAGTTAATCCTTTTGATGTCATCTGATGTAGAGCTAAAATTCTTTGACAAAATCACAAATAAGAACAAAAAAAAAACCGTTTGTAATATGTGCCCTTCTGTCTTCAGTGCCTCTTCTTCTTGTGGGATATGGTTTTGGAGCTTCGTTTGTAGCCCTTTTTGCTCAGTTGGGTGGTGGAATATACACAAAAGCTGCTGATGTTGGTGCTGATCTTGTTGGAAAAGTAGAGCACGGAATACCTGAAGATGATCCTCGGAATCCTGTTGTCATTGCTGATCTGGTATACATTTCTTTTTTTAGTTTTGTACTTTTGTTTTTCTTGCTTATTGGATGATGATGCATAAATAAATGGTGAATGTAATACCAAACAACTTCAGCATCAGTTTGACTGATTGTAGTAATATGGAATAACAAAAATAAGATGGGCTACTAAAACAAACATAAAAAGGGCCACTTGACTACCCCCACTCTCTTTCTCTAATTTTTCCACATTGAAAGTAAGGTTTTGTCAATCATTTGTGACTAGTAAAATGTTGCTTAAATTTCTATAGAAAGTATTGAGGAAGTTGACTTTTTAGTAGTACTAGTTTACAGTTTATTTGCTAAGTTTGTTAATTATATATGTCAGCCCTCTATATGTTTGGGGCTACATTTGTAAAAATAGTGATGTCTTTTGTTTTACTTGTTGCCACTTTTTTTAATAGCAAGAGGAGGTTTGACAGTTTCTTTAGGGAGCCTTAAATGTATCCTGGCATGAATCTAAGTTGGCTTCTTACATATTGCGTTGAGTTGAGTAATCGACAAATCTGCGCACATTGTTTGGCTGACTGACCTAAGTCTTATATGCAAATATTTTCCTGAATTCAATCGCTTGGATCTTAATTGATTCCTTGACCTATGTCTTTTATGCAAATAATTTCCTGAATTCAATCGCTTGGATCTTAACTGCAGTTTCTCATATTTTGATTATTTCATTATTTGTATATGATATATTAGTCTAGTTTGTGATAATGCGTTTGATTTAATGATTTTGTTGATTTTAGTCATACAAGGTTGGAGATAATGTTGGTGATTGTGCATAGCTGATTTGTTTAAGAGCATAGCTGCAGAGATAATCAGTGCTATGATACTTGGAGGAACCATGGCTCTTAATGGTCTGAATATGTAACAACTTTCATCAAAAGTCATATTTATTAAATTTATTTGTCCAATAGGAAACCCTAAGTGAGACACCCAAGTGATTCTGTACAAACCCTAAAATTTTCAGAACAATCAGAATCAGGATCAGGGCCCCTAAAACTCAGGGGGGGTAAACCCTAGTAACGATTATCTTAAAATCTCGTTGTCTAAAATCGAATTTACAAAACAGTTAAGTCAGCAAGGCTAGTGCCAGACGTGGCTGACCTAGGGTGAAAACGTGTCCCTTGCGCACCGCAAGGGTTCATGCTTACGGTGCGCAAGCATGGCCAATTTTTGTGTATAAATAGCAGACATTAGCATTCGTAGTTTGGCGCTTGAACGACGTAAATTCTCGTTACGTAGACTGAGTTATAGCAAAAACACTTCTAAAAACACACACGGTTCACTAATCGACGCCGCAATCAGGGTAATAACTCGATTGCTGATACGATTCAATGTCCGATCGATTAAACTATCCAATGGATGTTTAAGTGCTGCCCACATTAGGGTTTATGCTTTGTCATTCGTCGTTAAATCGATGGATGTTTAAGTATCACACTTTGTCATTCGTTGTGAAGGTGTTAATCTCGTGAGTTATTGTAAATTGTAACACCTCGAAAAATCACGTCCAATGAAGTATTGACACGTGTAATAAACCCTAATGAAGTCAAACTTTGAATTTAAGGGACTAATTTTTTGAAAAATTGAAAACTTTGATTATGAAAGAACTGGAAGTATTATCATACCTAAAATAAGTTTCTAAATAACCTCTTATGATGTTTATATTCACAAATGAGCCACTTGATGATTAAGTGTAGCCGTTTGTGTAATTAATTGAAGTTTGCGCAATAAAGGGTTAAAAGCGTCAACATGTAAATTCTTACCTCTGAGTGACCTTTTAACAAACCGGGAGCTTCATGATATTCGATCATACTCTCGGGAGTGCCAATTATTGGCCGACTAAGGTTTTTATGCCTATAAGTAAAGTTACGCGCAACTTTGCAACTTAGAGGGACTAAATGTGTCAATATGTTTAATTATACCTCTGAATGACCTTTTAGCAGACCCGAAGCATCGTAATGTTTAATAATACTTTCAAGAATGCCTAATATAGATTAGATGAGGCTTCAATGCTATTAAATGATGAGATGCGCAACTTTGCGCAATAGAGGGACCTAAAGCGTCAACTTTTGAATCTACGCCTTTCGGTGACCATCTAAGCGAACGTGAGCGTAGTAATATTTAAGTATATGCTTGGGAATGATCAATATGGGCCATGGAAGGCTTGGATATCATTAAACGGCATTTCGCGCTACTTTGCGTAATTAAAGGACTATTTGCGTCAAACTGCAAAAGTATGTCGATTCGTAGGGTAACGGACCTTCCGGAATATGACCCTAAGTTAAAAATTCCCTAAATATCCTTTGTATAGCTTAGATATAGGCTTAGAGATGTTCGGTGCGCAAAAATAAACTTTTATATCAAGCAGGGACTAAAAGTGTCAAAAAGTGCACAAGTTTGCATTTTCGCGCATATCTCACATTCTGAATATCTCCGGACACCCAAAAATTTATGTAAGCATTAAAATATTTTATTTTAGTGATCGCCATGATAAAATTCCATTCGTCGCGTAATTTGGATCGTTTTTAGCGTCCGTTCGTGTTTCGTCGTAATTAGTCGAACAACGTGACCGTACGACCAAACGAACCGATATCCGACATGTTCTTGAGCATGTTTCATGTCCCTCATGTTTAGGCATCATTGTAGAGGCTTAAAAATGGTTTAACGGGCCTCAAACGCATCAGAAAGGGGCTAGAAGCATGCAGGGACCAAAACTGCCATTTCAGAAACTTGATTTCCAGCTGTTCCAGCTGTTTTAATCAATTGCAAATGGTATTCCTTCAATCTAGGGGCTGCCCATAGGATTATAAATCCACCTTACACTTGTAATGATCTGAATATAGCTCCCCGACACTTGTCGCGATCCTACGAGGTCCCGAAAGGTATATAAGGAGGTGGGTTTTCACTTTCACCTCACACCTTCATTCCATTCTGCTTATTCTCTGATTTCTGTGAGGATCTCGAGCTTCCTGAGAACCTCCTTCAGTCCATTGGACCCTTGTAAGTGTCCCCTTTCGTGCTTAGTTAAATATTTAGCGGTTATAGCCGAAAAGTCAAGCGTTTCGATAAATGCTTTGACTTTTAAACGGTTAAGCCATTGTTCGTAACGAACATGGCTACGTGACCGTAATTAGGTAGGTGTTTAACCCTCAAAAGGGCACCTCCTAATTACCACGTTTGCTTAGTTAATTGTCGGGTCGAAATAATCAGTTTTTAATTAAAATTTATAACTAATGATATAAAGGCAATAAAATAAGTTTTATCACTTTAATAACTTGGTAAATATTAGTTGAACATGTCTAAACATGTTCAACCCGACAATTCTAAGTATAGGCTCGGTTCGGAGCCGAAAGTCGCAAAAAGTTGACTTTTGCTTTAACTTTCAGTTCTGACCCGATTTAGCTTAGTTTAGATATGCCTTAGGATTCCATTAGGACCATATTATAAGTTAGTATAACCCTCCGAGGTTATACAACTTGGTTCCATAGAAATCCTAGTTCATGCATGTTTCCGTTAAATGCCTAAATGTTGACCGTTATGCCCTTTTGACCCTAAAACGAGAATTTTGAAAATGTGAGAGGACAATAATCTTTATTACTGATTTATAGACTTGTCCCTGAAATTTGACATCAGTTTGAGGTCTAGAATAGAAGTTACGCTCATTAGCGTAATTGAAAAGCTTTTTATTAATTAAACGGCGTGATTAGCGTATATCCTATCTAAACCCAATTTTTGATACCAAAATTTTTACCTAGTGATATAAAATAATATTTTGGGATTTTTAAAGATTTTTATTTATTTTTAGGTTGAGCATAACTTAGGGTTATAGCATTAATTCGGTAATTACCGGTTTTGCCCTTTTGGGCTATAAAATGAGTTTTACAAATCCTTTTGATGCCAAACCTTTTCCTACTGATCTAATATGATAAAAAAAATTTTGAGCCTTCTGGAATAATAAAAACATCAGCTTTCCTTTGAAAACCCGAAAATGGCTCCAAATCGCCTTTTTAAGCGTTCTTAACGCATAATATGTATCAAAACTATTTTAAACATATAAGGGTTGATGCCTACTAATATATTCAGTAAATTTTTATATTTTAACAGTAAGGAAAAGTTTTAAACTCAGGTTTTCAGTTTTGACCTTTTAAGCCTGTGTGAAATTACCAAAATGCCCCTACGGTGCATAGTATGGTTATGATTAATAAATTTCACATATATATGATACCCTACTGATATAACTTGGTAAATTAAGTATTTTACTGATTAATCAGACCTGTAACTCAAAATGATATTTAATCTCTTTTATAACTTCTAAAATGACCAAAATACCCCTGCGAGGCATAAATTGGTTTTAAATTCGTTTTGGGCATAACGGAAGGATCCTACTGATATCACAACATGTTTAGGGCATATTAACTTAGGAAACCTGTTCATGACTCATTTGGTTACCCGTTACGCATATTTCGCGTTCGGATCGGTTTATGTAACTAGTTTGCATAAATTAGCCGAAACGGGTCAAACGTTATCGTTTTTATCTCAAAATCCAGAATGTGTTTAGTTTACCCATATTATACAAGTCTCCAAACTTGTCGGGTCTAAATCACATCCTATTCCGGTCTTCGCTTAATCATGCGTTTTGAACCGTAAACCTTTCCTTAAAACTAACCGGTCTAAGTTACGACTTAAATAAGACCCGTTAGGAATCTAATAGGTTAATAAAACCTTCGTTCCAGATTGAGAGCCCAGTAGAAGTACTTGTGCTTGCTGATTAGAATATACGGCTGAGTATAAATTGCTTTGCTAGCTCAGGTAAATACATTTAACTTATTTTCCCTTATACGGGATTGGGATACGGTATTATAAAAATACCGCTTGGTCGGGTGTAGAAACCTTTTAATCGGAGATGATTAAATTGCATAATCCCGTTTTAATCTGTATTGATTGATAACAAATAACATTAGGGGTTAATGACCGTGTCCTGGATATCCTTGGCTCATTTAAAAAGTGAATGGCCATAACTTAAGCACAAGGTGTAGGCATAGCACCTCCTGTTGCGTATGTAAAAGATATACTCACTCGTAAGGCTGTCTTCTTGTGAGTTATATTTATGGTGTGTCGATTAATCTTGACCGGCTTGTATTGTATAATCACCGGCCCTAAATGGTGGAGAAGCATGTAAATCGGATACAAGATTTTTATTAATAAGATTGTCCCAAGTTATAAAAGATATTTTTGTGCCTCGTGCATTCAAATCAATTTTCAAACTCTTTTCCAAAATGAGTCAGTTAATTGTATTTACCAGTGTAAACTGACGTATTTTCCAAAAAGGTTAAGTGACAGGTACTGAACGTAATTGGCTGGAAGCTCAGGGCGTTAATAAGGAATCTTGCAAGTTCTAGATGCCTGAAGTCTGTTGAACAGTTTTTCTTTTATTTGATCCGCCTGTGGATCCTTTACTTTCTGTTGTAATACTTTGATATTACTTTATATTCGGATTGTAATATATTTATCTTTTGCTTCCGCTGTGCATTTATATATTGTGTTGTTTGACTATGACGATATCAACTACGTCACGATACTCCCCACCGGGCCCACCGGTAATACGTGGAAATATCGGGGTGTGACAGGTTGGTATCAGAGCCAACATTGAGTGAATTAAACACTAGCCTTTTGTGTTTAATCTCAATGACACATTAGCACATTCCTTGACCTTCTGAGTCTAGACTTAACATAGGAATACTCTCAATCCTAATATGTAAATTTTGCTTCCAATTTTTATATATTGGATATGTTGCCAAGCGAAGAAGCTGTATTAGAAATTCTCCACATCCGGAGCCTTGAATTGCTGAGCTTCGTACCGCGGCTAGAATGAAACGAGCATCCAGGGAGGGAACATTCGAAATTAAAGTGAAGAAGAAAACTCCTTTTGCTAAGGATCGTTTTTTTTAATAGTCCTTACAAGGACATATTTATCTCTCAGTCCCTTCGAGGACAACATTATTCCTTTCAAGTCCCGTCTAGGGCACATCTGTACTTTTAAATTTTTAATGGAATGATTAAATTTAAATTTTCATTCTAAGCATGAAAAATGAAATAAATGAAAAATAACATTCCTTTTTATAAGATCTACCATTATAATAAAATAGAAAAATATGAAAAAGGACAAGACCTAGCCACGTGTTATTTTAAGACATGGCCAAGATGGTAAGACCTATTCAAGAGATATAGATCATTGTTAACACCTAAGAACGTGTTAGCACTCTTGACAAATGTGATTCGAGAAAATCACAACAGTCATCCTTATATTGGATTCTTCCAATTTTCTTATCTAGCCTAGTGATTTAGAAATCATGGCTTAAATCATCGAATAAGATGATCATATTGCTAAACACCTAAGAACGTGTTAGCACTCTTGACAAAAGTGATCTGAGAAAATCACAATAGTCATCCCTATATCAGAAATTTTCAAATTTCCTGATTTGGCCTAATGATCTAGAAATCATGGCTTATGTCATCCTATAAGATGATCATATTATAAACATCTGTTAGTGATGAAGTGCCTACGGGCTAACTTGTTGTCCGATAAGACAACGACAGTGGTGGTCTTTGACCTCCTGTCTAAAAATATTGGACCATGTCCAAGCATAATAGTCGGTATGATCCAAACGATCTTGACTAATAGCATCTGAAAAGATGATCATATCATAAACATCCCTCAGAAGGGAAATGCCCACGGGCTATATCTATTGTCCTAAAAGACAAAAGGCAGTTGTAGTCTTCGACTCTCTGTCAAGAAAAGTAACCGACTATGCTCAAACCTTAAATGCCTCGATCCCAAACGATCATGGCTTATAAATTCAAATCTGTCCTTGTGACTAGGCCTGTTGTGCCGCTACTAAAACTGTTATTGTTTTTATAATTAGGATAAATTATAATAAAAATCCCAAATAAATATGATTAACAAATTAACCAAATCTGGTCTCTGTTTACCGTGGTTAATGAATTGCCATAGAAGACAATTCTATGATAAACTCCCAAATAAACTATTGTCATTGTCTTATGTAACAGTTAAATCAAAATGGCTGACTCGGATGAAATTAATAGTCACCCAAGGGAGAACAATGATAACGGCCGAATTAATATAACGGGTGCTGAACTGAAAGCATTAGTAGACGACGCTGTTACAAAGGCCTTAGAGCGGCAGTACGAAGAATATAGTGGGACTCGAAGTAGGACCCTATCTGCACCGCATTCAAAGCCACCTCCCAAGAAGGATGAACCCAAGAAAGTAGATGACGATCGTCACTCTTCAAATCATCATAGTGATCCGTCTCAAAAGATAATGCTGAATCAAGGACCCCGTGATAAGGGTTGCTCCTACAAATACTTTGTTTCGTGTAAGCCCAGGGATTTCACTGGGGAAAAAGGAGCCATCGACTGCAAGACATGGCTCGATGAGATGGACACTGTTGTTGATATTAGTGGGTGTGCAGAGCAAGACATTGTGAAGTTTGTTTCACAATCTTTTAAAGGAGAAGCTCTAGCTTGGTGGAGGTCACTAATCCAAGCTACGGGGAAGATCCCGTTATATAATCTGACATGGGATCATTTTGCTGCCCTTATCAAAGAAAATTACTGTCCTCAACATGAAGTTGAGAAAATCGAGACTGAATTCTTGACATTGGTCATGAAGAACCTAGATTGTCAGACATATCTTACAAGTTTCAATACCATGTCTCGGTTGGTTCCTTACTTGATCACACCGGAACCAAAGCGAATAGCTCACTTTATTGGGGGTCTAGCCCTAGAAATAAAGGCAAGTATGAAAGCATCGAGACCTACTACTTTCAGGTCAGCGGCAGATCTGTCGCTATCTCTCACACTCGATGTGGTCAGAAACAAGGTTGCCAAAGCCTCTGAAGATGGAAAGCGTGAAAGAGAGGAGGAGAACTCTCATCGATCTGACAAGAAGAAGAAGGGAAGTTCTGAGCATAAGAAAGATTCCGAGTTTAGGAAAAACTCGAGTCAGTTCAATAACAAGCCCAAATGCAGTAACTGCAGAAAACAACATTCTGGAAAATGTACGATTGACCCAAGTGCTAAATTGTGTGGAATTTGCAAGACCAAGGGTCACAAAACTTTAGATTGCAAGGAGTTGAAGAACGCGACATGTTACAATTGTAACGAGGAAGGGCACATCAAAACCAACTACCCAAAACTTATAAGGAAGCCTGGAGAGGCCAAGGGAACAAATGCATGAGACTTCCAGAGGAACAACCAGGAGATGATGCAGAATGATGACGATATAGGAACATATGATTCTATAATGAATGATAAATGTTGAGAACTGTTGTCTCCGCCTGATTGGGACTCCGGTCATTTAAATGCGAGATAGAAATTGGCCGATGATACTTTAGAGAATGCTTCCACAAACCTTAGATCGATATCTTATATCTATTAGGAATCACTCTTTTCTGATATCCTTATGGCAAGCTTTCAAGCTATCCAAATTCATCAATATAATAAAGACAAATGTGACATTTCGATCCCCTGTAAAAAAGATGATGGATTAGGTCCAAACCTTAACTGCCATTGATGGTCTTTTGTGACCTAGGCTAAATATAATGGATATATATATTAAGTGACATTCATTAAGGATGTTAGTACTATATTAGCCTGTATGGTCTATTGATTCCATGGTTAGTATATGTTAAGGCCATCAGGATGAAGAATAGCAGTTATTGAATTGCAACTATGAAATTGTTTTGTTGGTGTTAGGAACCATTATCGAGTATAACAAACTCTCAAAGTCTTCCATGAGAACCCTATATATTAAGTGTAAGGTAAAACTTACAGGTGAAAAAATTCACAGGAACTATTTCTTCTATTCCTGTCAGAAATCTTAAATCATAAAATTCTAATGTACACCCTCTCCAGATAAATGCATTCGAATGAAATTGATATCTCTTTGATCTCCATCGATTACGAATGCCATATGGTATGACAAAAGCGCCATATGAGGATTGGTGTATCTTAATATATTCCATAGATTGCTTCCATGCCTGATCAGTATGGAGGTTTAATGCATGGAACCACAAAGATATTCCAATGGTCATAGGGTATTAAAGTCAACTAATGGTATTCAAAGATGATATCCAGAATGGAATTGTCTAAGTAAGTGTCACTGATTAAGAAATCCGTGGACTCGTAACATAAATGTGTCACTCATTTGACACCAGCAAGGATGGATGAGCTGGTGCCTGAGATTTGGAAAATCTCTGTAACCTCCTTGTATCTTGATTATCTTCTCCTTAGACTACCATGTTTACCTCCCGAAAGACAAGTAGAGTTAAGATTAACATCCCGCTTAGGGTTGGAGTGTTGTAAGAACTCCGTGTTGATCATGGAATAATCGAAACCCTGATTAAGTAAACTTTAAGATAAGAGATTCATATAGCCTAACTCGATATTCCGAGAGTTTGATAAGAAAGACGGTTCATTTTGCTTATGCACTCATTACCGCAACCCTATTTTAACAACGATTAAGAATCACCATCAACTACCCAGGATCGTTGAGTTATTCAACTAGCTATGAGGATTAGCTACTCCTTAAGATTAGTTTTAAGCAATGGTTGGGATAACCATCCCACCTTAAGATAAGCTTTTCTATAATAATTGATATGTAAGTATAAAGGCTGCTCCTTTGGAGACCTGGTATAGATGGAATGTTAAACATCTATTGTTAGATAGAGAATTGGTAAGTCCAATTATCAGGATATGAAAGTTGCCTAGGAAACAGCAAATAAGATCATACAAATCCATAATTGATTGTAAGTTTCCAGTATACGGTAGGAAATCAAGGATTTATGAAAATAGCAACCCTCCTAAGTTCTGGTTAAAAGATAAGGTTCAACAAAAGATAACACCCTAGAAGGGTGTGCCGAGTTGTAATTTTCAGGATAGTTAAGCTCGGAATATATAAAGACATTCGAAGGACTAAATAGCTTACGAGCTAAGACCTAATTTAGGAAGCTTGGTGGAACGCGCAATGTGACCCACACTAATGATTTAGCGTCGTGTCACCAATAAGTCGAAAAGCGCTATCACATAATGATATGCAGATCTATGATAGTATGAGCAACCTATGTCGACCGAGAATTGACAGGTTAAGGAGCTCCAAAAGAAAGTATGCACCTATTGTATAGGTCATCTGGGATACCCTTGGAGGCCCAAATATACTATGGAAGTTAAATCCATGATACGACAGAAAGTACTTCCTTTACTTTAAGCAAATCTCGAGGTCGAGATTTCTTTTAAGGGGGTGAGGATGTAACACCTCGAAAAATCACGTCCAATGAAGTATTGACACGTGTAATAAACCCTAATAAAGTCAAACGTTGAATTTAAGGGACTAATTTTTTGAAAAATCGAAAAATTTGATTATGAAAGAACTGGAAGTATTATCATACCTAAAATAAGTTTCTAAATAACCTCTTACGATGTTTATATTCACAAATGAGCCACTTGATGATTAAGTGTAGCCGTTTGTGTAATTAATTGAAGTTTGCGCAATAAAGGGTTAAAAGCGTCAACATGTAAATTCTTACCTCTGAGTGACCTTTTAACAAACCGGGAGCTTCATGATATTCGATCATACTCTCGGGAGTGCCAATTATTGGCCGACTAAGGTTTTTATGCCTATAAGTTAAGTTACGCGCAACTTTGCAAGTTAGAGGGACTAAAAGTGTCAATATGTTTAATTATACCTCTGAATGACCTTTTAGCAGACCCGAAGCATCGTAATGTTTAATAATACTTTCAAGAATGCCTAATATAGATTAGATGAGGCTTCAATGCTATTAAATGATGAGATGCGCAAGTTTGCGCAATAGAGGGACCTAAAGCGTCAACTTTTGAATCTACGCCTTTCGGTGACCATCTAAGAGAACGTGAGCGTAGTAATATTTAAGTATATGCTTGGGAATAATCAATATGGGCCATGGAAGGCTTGGATATCATTAAACGGCATTTCGCGCTACTTTGCGTAATTAAAGGACTATTTGCGTCAAACTGCAAAAGTATGTCGATTCGTAGGGTAACGGACCTTCCGGAAGATGACCCTAAGTTAAACATTCCCTAAATATCCTTTGTATAGCTTAGATATAGGCTTAGAGGTGTTCGGTGCGCAAAAATAAACTTTTATGTCAAGCAGGGACTAAAAGTGTCAAAAAGTGCACAAGTTTGCATTTTCGCGCATATCTCACATTCTGAATATCTCCGGACACCCAAAAATTTATGTAAGCATTAAAATATTTTATTTTAGTGATCGCCATGATAAAATTCCATTCGTCGCGTAATTTGGATCGTTTTTAGCGTCCGTTCGTGTGTCGTCGTAATTAGTCGAACAACGTGACCGTACGACCAAACGAACCGACATCCGACATGTTCTTGAGCATTTTTCATGTCCCTCATGTTTTGGCATCATTGTAGAGGCTTAAAAATGGTTTAACGGGCCTCAAACACATCAGAAAGGGGCTAGAAGCATGCAGGGACCAAAACTGCCATTTCAGAAACTTGATTTCCAGCTGTTCCTGCTGTTTTAATCAATTGCAAATGGTATTCCTTCAATCTAGGGGCTGCCCATAGGATTATAAAACCACCTTACACTTGTAATGATCTGAATATAGCTCCCCGACACTTGTCGCGATCCTACGAGGTCCCGAAAAGTATATAAGGAGGTGGGTTTTCACTTTCACCTCACACCTTCATTCCATTCTGCTTATTCTCTGATTTCTGTGAGGATCTCGAGCTTCTTAAGAACCTCCTTCAGTCCATTGGACCCTTGTAAGTGTCCCCTTTCGTGCTTAGTTAAATATTTAGCGGTTATAGCCGAAAAGTCAAGCATTTCGATAAACGCTTTGACTTTTAAACGGTTAAGCCATTGTTCGTAACGAACATGGCTACGTGACTGTAATTAGATAGGTGTTTAACCCTCAAAAGGGCACCTCCTAATTACCACGTTTGCTTAGTTAATTGTTGGGTCGAAATAATCAGTTTTTAATTAAAATTTATAACTAATGATATAAAGGCAATAAAATCAGTTTTATCACTTTAATAACTTGGTAAATATTAGTTGAACATGTCTAAACATGTTCAACCCGAAAATTCTAAGTATAGGCTCGGTTCGGAGCCGAAAGTCGCAAACAGTTGACTTTTGCTTTGACTTTCAGTTCTGACCCGATTTAGCTTAGTTTATATATGCCTTAGGATTTGAAGGGGTAAGGTCCCAAAAACCTCATAATAAGTATTTAGGACCATACCACAACCCTGCTTTTAACCTTCTAACCTTGCGCGGCCGCGCACTGGTCTTATAAAAGGGAAAAACAGTCAGCAATCTATAGTCGCGCGCCCAAAGGAAAACATAAATCCTTGCGCCTTCTCCCGATAGCAAAGGATAAAAATCCTGAGATCAATGCTTCCGCCTAAACACCCAGACCTAGATAATTACCCAGACTTAGGATTTATTCATTCAGTGGTCTCCACACAATAAAGTGCCACACCAGATTATAGCAGTAAACTTCTAGAAGAAATATAATCGTGCACCACCCAGACGGTTATAACCGTCTGGACACGTGTCATTGCCACAGACGCCCCTGAAATCACAACAAAGGCATGTAATTGGAGAGTAATCTCCACTTGATCACATTACACGTGGCAAACCCCCAGCCCTTGATCTAAACCACGATTCGTGTGCTCTCACGTCGGATCAAAGAACTTAAACGGAAGGAAATGTAACCGCTTACGGGGTTAGCATCTTCCGTTAACTTTTCATTAACGAGTTTTCCCGCCTAAAACGACTCCCGGCTATAAATATGAGAAAGAACCCAGGTATGAAGGCAGGTCACACACACTTCTCAAATACATTCTCTTCTCCATTACCAATACTTATTCTCACACCGGAGTCGGTTCAAGGAGAGAACCCTTTTCTCCCCTTGGCGAGGCTAACGGTGTTCTTTTTTGCAGAACCATCGGAGAAGAAGAGCAGCTGCAACTGAATCAAATCGAGTGAGAACTAACCTTTTTATGCGGATTCAAACCCCCTAGATATCTCGGTTCTGACCATTTATCTAGTGTTTCTTCATTGGCGCCCACCGATTCCTCTGTTTTCTAGTTTCTATCTCGTTTCGATGCAGTTCGTCTCATTTTCTGTTTTGCACATGGCAGAAAATTCGTCATCTCACCGGCAACCTGGTCCTCGACCAAATGTCGGAAACAATTTACAAATAGAAGGATCCCCAGAACATTGGGTTAACAGATGCCAAGCTGCTTTAGACACAATCGTTATACAAATCGCTAGATCTGATTTCCCAAACATCAGATCTGGAGAAGAAATCAACATTACAGTATTGGACCCACCAACACCACGTCGGGGGGACATCCAATCCAGTCGTACCATTAAAACACAACCCAGATATAGCAGTTATAAAAAACAAACGCACATGGTTCAATGAGGTCCGTCACGAAGACCAAATAAACGAAACTATGATCAACACTGGAGAGAACAACAAGTTGTGTTTCCTGTTGTTCCTGGGGGCCCTCAGGAAGAACGACCAGTGATTATTACTGGTATCTTCGGACATTACCGGACGGACTATATGTTTATAGATCCAGGAAGCTCGATGGACATCATATACGAGCAATGTTTTAAACAGTTAGACTCGGAAGACAAAGCACGTCTAGAACCGGTTGATTTTCCCCTCACCGGATTTTGCAATGAAGCTGTATTCCCATTAGGGAAAATAGCTTTTCATGTGACTCTATCAGATGGCGAGCATTCACGAACAGTTACAGTTAATTTCATGGTCATGCCGGCAACATCACGCCATGATGTTCTGCTCGGAAGAAGGTCACTAAGGGAGTTCAGCATGATCACCTCTATTCCACACGCCGCATGCGGATTTCCAACGGAAACCGGAGTTGCAATTTTATACTCAAGTAAAGAAGTCATGTATGTGGACGATGAACCACCAACAAAGGCAGTCAAACCTTCGACATCAAACGAACCAGAGAAATGGGTCCTGAACAACGAATACCCAGAGCAGACCATCCTGCTGGGACACGCCATTTCACCAGCAACACGAACACAACTCAAAGAATTGTTGTCTAACAACAAAGATATATTTTCTTGGTGTCCAGCAGACATGACCGGAGTCCCACGCGACATCGCGCAACATTGTCTAAACATCAAACCATCAGCGGAGCCTATTGCTCAGGGGAGGCGCAGCTTTAGTGAAGAAAAAGCAAAAGCCATGGACGAGCAAGTAGCAGAGTTGCTTAATGCGGGAATATTACGCGAAGTAAAATACCATACATGGGTTGCCAACCCAGTCATGGTATAGAAACATAGTGGCGGCTGGAGGATGTGCGTCGACTTCAAAGACCTGAATAAAGCATGCCCAAAAGATTGCTACGCACTTCCAGAAATAGACAAAAAAGTCGACTCTCTAGCATCGTTCAGATGGAAGTGCTTCCTCGACTGTTACAAAGGTTACCATCAGGTATAGATGAAGGAAGAAGACGAAGATAAAACTGCATTCCGCACAGACAAAGGCATTTTCTGCTACACTAAAATGCCCTTTGGCTTGCGCAATGCTGGCGCAACTTATCAACGTTTAATGGACACAATTTTCAACAGCGACATCGGCAAGACAGTTGAAGTGTACATGGATGACCTCGTCATCATGAGCCATGAGGAAGACTCGATGCTCAACAATATTCAGCGCACATTCGACTCTCTGCGCAGCATGAATTTAAAGCTCAACCCAACAAAATGCTCCTTTGGCATGGAAGAAGGAAAATTTTTGGGCTTCATAGTCACAAAAGATGGCTTTAAAGTAAATCCAGAAAAAGTGCAGGCTATTCAGCTAATGCCGTCACCAGCAACAGTTAAAGAGATGCAAAGGCTCGCCGGACGTTTGGCAGCTTTGAACAGATTCTTGGCTAATCACGCAGCAAAGTCTTATCCATTCATCAGCACGCTACGAAATTGCGCAAAGAAAACCGACTTTCAATGGACATCTGAAGCGGAAGCAGCGTTCAAGCAAATGAAAGAATGTTTAATCCAGCTACCAACACTGACCGCGCCAAAAGAAAAAGAACCACTAATTTTATATCTATCTGCTGCGAAAGTAGCGGTCGGGGCAGTACTGATGGTAGAACGCGAAAACATTCAGACTCCAATCTATTATTTAAGCAAAATGCTCACCGGTCCGGCTCAATGATAGAAAAACTAGTCCTTGCACTAGTACACGCATCGCGACGACTGCGCATATATTTTTCGGGCCACGTCATCACAGTTCTCACCAATTATCATTTGGGCCAGATTTTATCCAAACCCGACGTCGCAGGAAGGTTGGCTAAATGGGCCATTGAGCTGGGAGGATACAATATCTTCTATAGGCCAAGACCAGCAATCAAAGGGCAAGTTCTAGCAGATTTTGCCACCGAAGTTCCCATCGACAAAGTTCAAGAGTGCGAAGCAATCCAGAACCCTGAACCCGTTTTCGACGATAGAGTCTGGACTTTACACACAGATGGCGCTTCCAATGATGATGGAGCAGGGGCAGGTCTCCGACTAGTCAGCCCAGACAATCACGAACTCACATATGCCATACGCTTAGATTTCCGAAGCACCAACAACGAAGCAGAATACGAAGCGTTTCTCGCTGGCCTTCGCTTAGCGCTAAAAATGGCGGCAAGAAATCTTGAAGCTAACGTCGACTCAAAACTAGTAGCCGAGCAAGTTAACGGCCATTATGATGCAAAAGGAGAAGCTATGGCATTATACATTGAACAAGCGCGGATTCTAATCAGCCAATTCCAAACGTTCAAAGTTGACCACATAAACAGAAGCAAGAACAAGCACGCCGACGCGCTAAGCAAGTTAGCTGCTACCAGCTTCAAGCACCTAGCAAAGGAGGTACGCATAGAGGTACTGTCCAACCCTTCCATTCACCTCAAACAAGTAAACGTCATAGAAATGGGAAATCCATCCTGGATGTCCTCAATTATCTTGTACCTTCAACACAGAAAACTTCCGGAAGGAAAAGCAGAAGCTCGAAAAATACAACACAAAGCGATAAATTATGAAATGGCGGATGGCGTCCTTTACCGAAAGTCATTTATGGGCCCATTACTACGCTGTGTTGATAAAACAGACGCCCAATACCTAGTCAGGGAAATCCACGAGGGATTATGCGGAATACACGCGGGGCCACGCATGGTCGTGGCGAAGATAATGAGTGCCGGATACTACTGGCCAGGGATGCACATGGACGCAGTTGATTTATTAAGAAGATGCGCAGCCTGTCAACGCCACGCCCCAAAGACACTCCGACCCAAAAATCCGCTAATTCCCGTTACTTCCGCCTGGCCATTCCAACAATGGGGCATCGATCTTGTCGGCCCATTTCCTGACGCGCCAGGAGCAGTAAATTTCATCATCGTGGCGGTCGATTACTTCACCAAATGGGTAGAAGCTAAAGCTTTGGCCTCAACAACAGCAATGGTAATCCGCAAATTCATATGGGAACATATCATTTGCAGATTTGGATTACCATTGCGCATTATTTACGACAATGGTACAAACTTCGCCTCAGAAGATCTTAAAAAATGGTTCAAAGAAATGAAGATCGAATATAATTTCGCTTCCGTCGCACACCCCCAAGCAAACGGTCAACAGATCGTCGACGGCATAAAAGCGCGGTTAGGAACAGCACGCAGAGGGTGGGTCGACGAACTCCCCAGCATCCTTTGGGCACATCGAACAATGCCAAAGACTAGCACAGGCGAAACTCCGTTCAGTCTAGTCTATGGGTCTGAGGCCGTCATTCCAGCTGAGATCGGCTTACCATCGCCGCGCATGATAGCCATGAAAAAACAGAACAATGAACAAGAGCGAAGAATGGATTTGGACCTTCTTGAAGAAAGGCGCGAGAACGCCGCCATAACAGAAGCTAGGTACAAATCCAAACTCGGAAAATATTACAATGCGCGCGTTCGCGTATGCACCTTTGTCCCCGGTGATTTCGTCTTGCGCGAGAACGAAGCTTCAAACGCTGAAAAGCCGGGCAAATTAGCGCCAAGATGGGAAGGACCATACGTCATTAACGAGGTCCTAGGCAAGGGGGCATATACCCTAAAAAGGATCGACGGAACTCTAGTTCCACGCACCTGGAACGCGCAGCAGCTGCGCAGGTGTTACATGTAGGTCAAATCATTCACAGGCAATGTATTTCCTATTTACATTTGTATTACAAGCCTCGCGCTTTATCAATACAAACGTTATTTCTATACTTATTACAGTTTGTTACAAATTGCATGAAATTATTTTGGTTTACGCGAAAACGGAATGGCAAATATTGTACAACTCATGAACAGTCTGAGAAAAGCGCAACAAAAGCGCAGCTTTTGACAAACGTTCACACATGAGCACAATGCCAACTCTAATTCGCTCCACCTAATCAAAACAATTAAAGAACATGCAACACATTGTAATCCAAACATACAAAAACATACAGCACATAACAAGTGTGCATATCATTAAGTGTAACAAAACACTTCATAACAAGATCATGGCAATGATCTTCAAAAGTTTAGTTCCAAAAACTGGAATATTTACAAAAACAAAAATCATGTTTCAACCAGTAGCAAGACGTCCAGCCGATAACCATTCACATCACCTACCCTATTCAAATAGAAACATCTTCCTCAACAACCGGAGCAAGATCGATCCGACGCTTCTGACGACGATGGTACACCAACTCACACTTACCCGGACAGAGAGTTGGGAATCGAGCCATCAAAGCCTTAGCTGACAGCACAACGGTTTCTTCACCAGCCTCCGGTAAACAAAGATCAGCATTAAAAGACCCGACAGCAGACGTCACCTTGCTAGTTCCGGTGAGAGGCGGTGACGATGAATTAGCAAGCAACAACAGACTTTCTGCAGCATCATAAAACCTCAAGATATCGTGAAGCCGACGAGTACGAGACGAACCCTTTATCTCCATAATCTCCAAAATAAGGGATGAAATAAACATCCTACAAATATATAAAGGGAATACCACCTCGGAGAAAGGGAAACTGGATCGCTATGATTAACTGTCAGAAAGATATCACATCCAAGCGGCGCTACAGGAACAGGAGTCATATCCTCATTAATAAGGCCTGACAAAAGCGCCACTACAAATCCCAAGAGAGAAGAAAAAATGCACACTCTTACAGACAGATGATGTCATCACACGTCAATACATGAGTACAATTTCCCCTAAAAAACTTTTTTAGCAACATCCAATCTTCTCATAGAAGATTTCTTATTTCTCGCACCCAAAAACATTTCCCTCTCATAAGTCCAGTGCTCCACTTATTTGCATAAGTACAACACTAGACTGGGGGGACTTGAAGGGGTAAGGTCCCAAAAACCTCATAATAAGTATTTAGGACCATACCACAATCCTGCTTTTAACCTTCTAACCTTGCGCGGCCGCGCACTGGTCTTATAAAAGGGAAAAACAGTCAGCAATCTATAGTCGTGCGCCCAAAGGAAAACATAAATCCTTGCGCCTTCTCCCGATAGCAAAGGATAAAAATCCTGAGATCAATACTTCCGCCTAAACACCCAGACCTGGATAATTACCCAGACTTAGGATTTATTCATTCAGTGGTCTCCACACAATAAAGTGCCACACCAGATTATAGCAGTAAACTTCTAGAAGAAATATAATCGTGCACCACCCAGACGGTTATAACCGTCTGGACACGTGTCATTGCCACAGACGCCCCTGAAATCACAACAAAGGCATGTAATTGGAGAGTAATCTCCACTTGATCACATTACACGTGGCAAACCCCCAACCCTTGATCTAAACCACGATCCGTGTGCTCTCACGTCGGATCAAAGAACTTAAATGGAAGGAAATGTAACCGCTTATGGGGTTAGCATCTTCCGTTAACTTTTCATTAACGGGTTTTCCCGCCTAAAACGACTCCCGGCTATAAATATGAGAAAGAACCCAGGTATGAAGGCAGGTCACACACACTTCTCAAATACATTCTCTTCTCCATTACCAATACTTATTCTCACACCGGATTCGGGTCAAGGAGAGAACCCTTTTCTCCCCTTGGCGAGGCTAACGGTGTTCTTTTTTGCAAAACCATCGGAGAAGAAGAGCAGCTGCAATTGAATCAAATCGAGTGAGAACTAACCTTTTTATGCGGATTCAAACCCCCTAGATATCTCGGTTCCGACCATTTATCTAGTGTTTCTTCAGGATTCCATTAGGACCATATTATAAGTTAGTATAACCCTCCGAGGTTATACAACTTGGTTCCATAGAAATCCGAGTTCATGCATGTTTCCGTTAAATGCCTAAATGTTGACCGTTATGCCCTTTTGACCCTAAAACGAGAATTTTGAAAATGTGAGAGGACAATAATCTTTATTACTGATTTATAGACTTGTCCCTGAAATTTGACATCAGTTTGAGGTCTAGAATAGAAGTTATGCTCATTAGCGTAATTGAAAAGCTTTTTTTTAATTAAACGGCGTAATTAGCGTATATTCTATCTAAACCCAATTTTTGATACCAAACTTTTTACCTACTGATATAAAATAATATTTTGGGATTTTTGAAGATTTTTATTTATTTTTAGGTTGAGCATAACTTAGGGTTATAGCATTACTTCGGTAATTACCGGTTTTGCCCTTTTGGGCTATAAAATGAGTTTTACAAATCCTTTTGATGCCAAACCTTTTCCTACTGATCTAATATGATAAATAAATTATTTTGAGCCTTTTGGAATAATAAAAACATCATCTTTCCTTTGAAAACCCGAAAATGGCTCCAAATCGCCTTTTTAAGCGTTCTTAACGCATAATATGTATCAAAACTATTTTAAACATATAAGGGTTGATGCCTACGAATATATTCAGTAAATTTTTATATTTTAACATTAAGGAAAAGTTTTAAACTCAGGTTTTCAGTTTTGACCTTTTAAGCCTGTGTGAAATTACCAAAATGCCCCTACGGTGCATAGTATGGTTATGATTAATAAATTTCACATATATATGATACCCTACTGATATAACTTGGTAAATTAAGTATTTTACTGATTAATCAGACCTGTAACTCAAAATGATATTTAATCTCTTTTATAACCTCTAAAATGACCAAAATACCCCTGCGAGGCATAAATTGGTTTTAAATTCGTTTTGGGCATAACGGAAGGATCCTACTGATATCACAACATGTTTAGGGCATATTAACTTAGGAAACCTGTTCATGACTCATTTGGTTACCCGTTACGCATATTTCGCGTTCGGATCGGTTTATGTAACTAGTTTGCATAAATTAGCCGAAACGGGTCAAACGTTATCGTTTTTATCTCAAAATCCAGAATGTGTTTAGTTTACCCATATTATACAAGTCTCCAAACTTGTCGGGTCTAAATCACATCCTATTCCGGTCTTCGCTTAATCATGCGTTTTGAACCGTAAACCTTTCCTTAAAACTAACCGGTCTAAGTTACGACTTAAATAAGACCCGTTAGGAATCTAATAGGTTAATAAAACCTTCGTTCCAGATTGAGAGCCCAGTAGAAGTACTTGTGCTTGCTGATTAGAATATACGGCTGAGTATAAATTGCTTTGCTAGCTCAGGTAAATACTTTTAACTTATTTTCCCTTATACGGGCTTGGGATACGGTATTATAAAAATATCGCTTGGTCGGGTGTAGAAACCTTTTAATCGGAGATGATTAAATTGCATAATCCTGTTTTAATCTGTATTGATTGATAACAAATAACATTAGGGGTTAATGACCGTGTCCTGGATATCCTTGGCTCATTTAAAAAGTGAATGGCCATAACTTAAGCACAAGGTGTAGGCATAACACCTCCTGTTGCGTATGTAAAAGATATACTCACTCGTAAGGCTGTCTTCTTGTGAGTTATATTTATGGTGTGTCGATTAATCTTGACCGGCTTGTATTGTATAATCACCGGCCCTAAATGTTGGACAAGCATGTAAATCGAATACAAGATTTTTATTAATAAGATTGTCCCAAGTTATAAAAGATATTTTTGTGCCTCGTGCATTCAAATCAATTTTCAAACTCTTTTCCAAAATGAGTCAGTTAATTGTATTTACCAGTGTAAACTGACGTATTTTCCAAAAAGGTTAAGTGATAGGTACTGAACGTAATTGGCTGGAAGCTTAGGGCGTTAATAAGGAATCTTGCAAGTTCTAGATGCCGGAAGTCTGTTGAACAGTTTTTCATTTATTTGATCCGCCTGTGGATCCTTTACTTTCCGTTGTAATACTTTGATATTACTTTATATTCGGATTGTAATATATTTATCTTTTGCTTCCGCTGTGCATTTATATATTGTGTTGTTTGACTATGACGATATCAACTACGTCACGATACTCCCCACCGGGCCCACCGGTAATACGTGGAGATATCGGGGTGTGACGTAAATGTTGTATTAAGTTACTAACCGAATTGTGTGCTTGTTATAAATTTAGGTTAAAAGGCTAATCAGTAGGCTAGGCTCTGCTCAAATTAAATCTGCAATGTGAGTCATTCTCTTTTTATCAAATTTGATTTCAAAAGCATGTTTATTTTCAATATTATAATTACAGTGATTAAGTTTATGTAGTCACCAAATTACAGCCGGTATGTGGGGTATTGTGCACATTACTATTGTTTTTATCACTTTAGGTGGGCGAACCTAATTAGTGATACTCGTCATTATTGGGTGAACGGACTCAATAGTGATATGACCACAGTCACGAAACGAGTCGATGACAAGTACTGTGGGTATTTGGTTGAAATAAACATTGTAATCTCTCTTAATACTGTGAATTATAACAAAAGAGTCATTTTAGCAAAAAGAATGATTCACTCAGTATTTCCCGTTGACAAAACCTTTTTCAAACATGTTTCAGGTGATCTGTTGTGATCCAGGAAAAGTGCCGAGAAGCACTACAAGCTTAAGGAAGTGGCTCAGTATAAAATAAAGAAAGATGTTTTGTAAAATAAAAGATTTCTTCGTGAAATCTCAAGATTGTAAATTACCGGGTTTTATCCCGAGTTGTGAAATAAAATAATCAGGAAATAGTTCAGTTTTAAAAAGATCCCGATGATAAACTTCCGCTGTTAAACTCAATTAAATAAATACCACGGGATTTCTGTCCCGCGGCTCCTGAAACGGGTCAAACCGGGTCGGGGGCTGTGACAGAAAAAGGTGGTATCAGAGCCACTGATTTAAGTCTATTAAGTATTTAGAAAATACTTAATTTTACTGATTGCCATTTTGTGATTATGTGTTTTATTAACTGACTATTTGCTAGTTACAGTATGGGTAAGCAAAAGCTTTCAAATATCTATTTTAAATTAGATAGGTCATCCAACGAGAAGGGAAGTTCATCCCAAACCAAACCCTCAAATCACCTTGCAATCCCTGAAGAAGGAATATTTGTGCGAAAGGCACACTATGAGGAACCACTTTCTCCTAGTAAAAGAAGTCTGATTATTAGGAAAAGTAAAGAGAAAATAAAGAAACTCCGAGAAAAGAAGGTTAAACAAGAAACCCAGGAATTAACCAGTAAATCACCTTGGGAAGACAAGTTAGATGAAAAATGGGCAAATCTCTATATGCTAGCCACCGTAGCAGTCAGTGAAAATCTTTAAATAACTTGTTTCAGTTTTAGCACCCTTATCACTCATAAGCCAGAAACGTTCTCCAGTAAATAAATAATTTTACTGTAAAACATAGTGTGTTTTTAAATTTTAATTGATTGATAGTCACACAGTATGCAATAATATTTGAAGGCTATCTTTTAAAATTTTTATAAAATTTTAACTTATTATTTTTACATATATGTTAAACAGCATGAATGATTTATCTGAAGCCCTAGATAATCTCTACCTCTACCCTGTAAACATAGAAGTTTCTAAAGAATTTACTGGGTATTTTCCTGATGTGGAACAACCTATTGAATTTAATGCTTCACCACCTCCAGAAAACCCAAGCCCAAGAAAAGGAGGAGATTTGTAGGATGGAGACGTGTGCGTAAGAGGAAACCCGTCCCTAGAAAGATTCCCAAAATTGAAAATCCTTTAGATAAAGGGAAGGAAATTGAAGCCGGGGAAGAGTCTAGGCAAATGGAGATACAGTTTGATGAATATTCAAAGCAAATAGAAATAGAGACTGGAGGAGGATTTAATCAAACCCAGATAGAAATGGGAGAAATCTCTAAGCAAAATCAAGAAATGACATTGCAAGAAGAGCTGGATTTTATATTGGCAAGATGTGATACTATTCAGCCTGTCAATAGAAATGTTTTTACCCAGCCTCTTGAATCTCAATTACCAATAAACTTAGAACCAGCAATCCCAGAACCTATAGTCCATACCCAACCTTTAGGAATGGACGAATGGTGGACGAATGACTGGCAATTCCAAAACCTGCTCAACAGTCCTAATTCCTTTCTTCCTCAGTTCGACCCGGAACCATTACCAAATCCACCCATGAGTAACGAGAATTTAGCAGAACTTCGCCATTTTGGCGAAGAGTTAATGGATGCGGGAAATAGAATCCGGGAGATAGGGGGACAAATTGCATGGAAGTATGATGAAAGGGAGCTTCGTTTTTAGGAAAATAAATGACGAAAGATAGTAGGTTTATGAAACTGTTGTTGTGTAATAGTAACAATAAAACCAGTATGTGTAACATAAATAATAAAACGGTTGTATATAGAAGCATGATATAATCTATAAAACAGATAAAATTTTAGAAAATTTACAATTTTATTGGTATATTCGTTTACGTGATTATGTGCAATTAATTGTAACATTGGATTATTTCTTTGATACTAATTATTTATCTATAAATTAATTATAAGATGGAAAACGCTAATAACGAACTAGTAAATGAGGTTAATCAATCTGAGCAACACCTGGGGGATCAATATATGACTAGACAGGATATAGAAAATATAGTTGCTTAAGGGATAGCTAATGCTATTCCAGCAATCGTTGCTGCTATTAAAAATCCAATCGAACCTCAACAAATCATTCCAAGCAAACGTATTTCTGAAGATAACTTCAGTAATAGCGTAAACGGAGGCAATGATCATATTAATCACGATAATGAACCACGGCAAGCTCCGCTCCCTAAGAAAATGAAAGCCGCAACACCTGGTTGCACTTTCAAAGAATTTCTTGCTTGTAAACCATCTGAGTTTGCAGGCAATGAAGGAGCAACTGCGGCACTGCGTTGGTTAGAGAAAACCGAGGCAGTAATTGCCATAAGTAAATGTGACAAGGATGATCAGGTCATGTACGCGTCAAATCTTTTTAAATAAGGGGCGCTAGAATGGTGGAACACGGTGCTACAGGCTAAAGGAAGAAATAGGGCTTATGCCATGAACTGGGAAGAATTTAAGAATCTTGTAGAAAGAAAATTCTGTCCCGAATATGAAAAAGATCAAATGGCAAATAAATTCCTAAACCATCGTATGACGGGTGTAGATTGTCGCGGTTATACTTCAACATTCTTTAAATATGCTAGAGTGGTACCAACACTGGCTTCGCCAGAACCGGTACTCATTTCTCGCTATATTTGGGGATTAATTAGTGAAATCCGCAATATCGTTAAAGATGCTAGACCTCGCTCTATTGACGATGCGGTAGAATTAGCTAACACCCTAACCGACGAATTAGTACGCACGAGAGATGAAAATAGGAAAAAGGAATTGGCTCAAAAATTACCCAAGGATTTCGGGTGGGTAATAATAGCAACTTCAAGAGGAGAGGAACAGGGCAATCTTCAACTCCACCGTTCTGCAGAAATTGCAGAAAGAAACATTTTGGAAGATGTAGTGTAATCTGCGATTTTTTTAAAATGGTAGGACATCGTGAAGAAAACTGTAGGAAGAAATCCACAATCTGTTACAATTGTAGAGAAGTTGGACATTTCAAAACAGAATGTCCTAAATTGGTCAAACCAGCAGACAACAAAACTAAACCAGTTGACGAAGCTATAAAGAAGAATGTCAGAGCATTCCAGCTAACCACTCAAGAAGCAGAACTTATTCCAGATGTGATAGCTGGTACGTTTCTAGTTCACAACGTGTATGCGAAAGTATTATTTGACTCTGGTGCAAACCAAAGTTTTATCAATACTTCATTCTGCCAAGCTCTTAATATACCTTTAACCAACATTAGGCAAATTTTTACAGTCGAAACGGCTGATGGGAATTCAGTTAAAATAGATAAAGTTCTGCAAAATGTAGAAATAGAACTTTTAAGTCATAAATTTTCTGCAACCCTATTGCCTATGAAATTAGCTGAATTTGATGTTGTGTTAGGAATGGATTGGTTAGTAGCCAACCATGCTCGAATTCTTTGTGATAAGAATTCCATAGAAATTCAGGCATCCACCGGAGAAGTAATCACGATTATAGGAGATAAACCACGTAAGCCCATGAAATTCATACCAGTAATGAAAGTTGCTAGTTATGAACGAAAGCAAGGAATAGTGTATATGATTTCGGTAATCATTAACACTAAGGGTAAAGAACTTAAGGAAATTCCTGTAGTCTCAGAATACCCAGATATATTTCCCGAAGAGTTACCAGGGTTACCACCTGATAGGGAAGTAGAATTTAGAATTCATCTAATTCCAGGAACTATACCGATAGCCAAGGCACCTTATCGGTTAGCACCCACATAAATGTTAGAATTGAAAAAGCAATTAGATGAATTACTAAGCAAAGGTTTCATCCAACCTAGTTCATCCCCTTGGGGAGCACCAGTATTGTTTGTTAAGAAAAAGGATGGTTCAATGAGAATGTGTATTGATTATAGAGAATTGAATAAGGTTACAATTAAGAATCGATACCCATTACCTAGGATTGATGATCTTTTTGATCAACTTCAAGGAGCTAGATATTTTTCTAAGATTGATTTACGCTCCGGATATCATCAATTGAAGGTACAAGAAGAAGACATACCTAAGACTGCTTTCAGAACTTGGTATGGTCATTACGAGTTTACAGTCATGCCCTTTGGGTTAACGAATGCACCTGCAGCATTCATGGACATAATGAATAGGATCTGTAAACCGTATTTGGATAAATTTGTGATTGTTTTTATAGACGATATACTTATTTATTCAAAAAGTCAGACAGAACATGGTCAACACTTGCATGCACTCTTAACTTTGTTAAGAAAAGAAAAGTTGTATGCCAAATTCTCGAAGTGTGAATTTTGGTTACAAGAAGTGCAATTCTTAGGCCATATGGTAAATCATGAAGGTATTTATGTAGATCCTGCTAAGATAGAGGCAATTACCAATTGGAAGGTTCCACAAACTGCAATGGAAATTAGAAGTTTTATAGGTTTAGCTGGCTATTATAGACGGTTTATTAAGGATTTTTCCAAGATAGCTATACCATTAACTAAGCTAACCTGTAAAGCAATTAAGTTTGAATGGGGACCTAAACAAGAAGAAGGTTTTAGAATCTTGAAACGGAAACTAACCAATGCCCCAATCTTAGCCTTACCAGAAGGAATTGAAGATTTTAAAGTATATTGTGATGCTTCAAAATTAGGATTTGGGTGTGTATTAATGCAGCGCAAGAAGGTAATTGCGTATGCTTCAAGACAATTGAAAAAGCACGAAGAAAACTATACGACTCATGATTTAGAATTAGGAGCCGTAATTTTTGCCTTGAAAATCTGGAGACATTATCTGTATGGAAGTAAGTTTACTGTCTATACAGATCATAAAAGTTTAAGATATATATTTGGGCAAAAAGAGTTAAATATGAGGCAAAGAAGATGGATGGAAATCCTAAGTGACTACGAATGTGATATTCAATATCACGAAGGAAAGGCAAATGTAGTTGCAGATGCCTTAAGTCGTAAATATCATGAAAAGCAAAAGCGAGTTCGTGCTCTCAGATTAAATCTACAGGTAGATTTAATGGAACAAATAAAAAGTGTTCAGGAAACAGCAATCAAGGATGATACTGAAGGAATGAAGGGAAGAATAAAAGAATTAGAACAAGGAGCTGATGGAATAGATTTTGGTGGAAATTGGGACGATCACTTACCTTTAATTGAATTCTCCTATAACAATAGTTATCATTCAAGTATTGAAACGGCCCCATTCGAAGCATTATATGGAAGAAAGTGCAGAACTCCAGTTTGTTGGGCAGAAATAGGAGAAAGTCAATTATCAGGACCTGAAATAGTGCAAGAAACTACTGATAAGATTACACAAATCAAGGAAAGGCTGAAGACTGCTCGAGATCGCCAGAAGAGTTATGCAGATAATAGATGCAAGCCGTTAGAATTCCAAGTTGGAGACAGAGTACTGTTGAAAGTGTCACACCCTGGCTTTGCGGAAGCGTGGTTAATTTGGTGTGACTTCTTAATACCATAGCTTAACCATAACAAAGCTATATGAAATAAAACCATGCAAGATCATCCATTTAATTAAATTTTAAAAACCAAATACAACGACATTGTCTCAACGGAAACACATCCTAACGACATTGTTCAACAAACACAAACATCAACATGACATAAACACAGTTTAAGGACTGTGACTTGTCCAGGAAAGAGTCACATTCCCCAAACCCGGATGACCTCGTAACTAGTGCAGTGGGAAAACGTGTCATACCGCGCCAGATCCTTTAATTCCCTGAAATACATGTAAGTTGAAGTGCTGCGCACTCTGGGGGAAAGTCAGGATCGGAATCCTCCACCTCCTCGTGGTCGAAAGCAAAACTAGGAATAGGGGCAACAGAGGATGCCTGGTCGGGATCTGATCCATGTGAGAAGTGTTGCGCACTCTGGGTGTGTGAAGGCGCGGAGGCCACAGACTCGAAAGAGTCTTGGACCGGAGAGTGAGCAGGTGACTCCTCAGCGGGAGCATCTGCGATCAACAAAAGATCTCCAGCAGGAAGAAGGGCCTCGCCCTGAACCTCATCCTCTAAGGGCTCGTCATCAAACAGATCGACGTCGCCACCATCGTCGGCGTCGAGAAGCAAATCGTAAGCAGGATATGAAGCCAAAGGTATGGGAGCAGGGATCTCCACTAACGGTAGGTCCCCGGCCAAAGGGCCATCAGCGAGCTCATCAGCACCATCAGGTAAAGCGAAGGGCTGAAAGTCGTCCTCGTCCGTGCTAGTAACGTCGGATGTGTGGACCTCGCGCTCTGAAGACTCTAGGTCATCTGATACTATAGGTCTAGGTCCTGTGGTGTCTGAGCCACCTGTGCCAGAGGTGTCCATGGTGTCTGTAACATAAACACAAATATTCATAAACAGTCAATCATACAATCAAATAATCACATAAGTCACCAAGTAAGCATTCAAATAGTTCTCCTAGTCCCACTAGCCTCCCAGCCTCCCAGACTGCTCTTCCTAGTCCCACTAGCCAATTCTCCCAGCCTCTCAGACTGCTCTTCCTAGTCCCACTAGCCAATTCTCCCAGCCTCTCAGACTGACTCCCTAGTCCCACTAGACTACTACCTCGGCCTCTCAGACCGAGCCTCGGCCTCTCAGACCGAGCCTCGGCCTCTCAGACCGAGCCTCAGCCTCCCAGACTGAGCCTATAAATAATAAATAAAATGTGCTCAACATTTGTTTATAAAAAGTTTTGGATCTGGACTTAAGTGGTATGTAGTAAAAATGTTTTCGTGAGAGCCCTAGTGATCATAGTCTAGACTCGAGAAAGAATCCTAGTTCGCTATGATCAGAGCTCTGATACCAAGCTGTCACACCCTGGCTTTGCGGAAGCGTGGTTAATTTGGTGTGACTTCTTAATACCATAGCTTAACCATAACAAAGCTATATGAAATAAAACCATGCAAGATCATCCATTTTATTAAATTTTAAAAACCAAATACAACGACATTGTCTCATCGGAAACACATCCTAACGACATTGTTCAACAAACACAAACATCAACATGACATAAACACAGTTTAAGGACTGTGACTTGTCCAGGAAAGAGTCACATTCCCCAAACCCGGATGACCTCGTAACTAGTGCAGCGGGAAAACGTGTCATACCGCGCCAGATCCTTTAATTCCCTGAAATACATGTAAGTTGAAAAATCAACAATAATGTTGAGCGAGTTCATGTGTAAGTGAGTAAATAAACCTTTGTAAGTATAAAAAAATCCTGGTATGTAGCAAATAAGGAAAAAGAGATCACCAATGGTTTGCAAGGCCATTGATATGTGTGAAGTGCAAGTAGGAAGACTCAAACCTAGCAGATTTTGCGTTTGGGCACAAAGTCACCCCAAGGTCCGTTCTGTTTGGGCCTGGGGTTGGGCTCGCTACACCCAGATAGATCTACCGCTTACGTCCCTCGGTCCTACAATGAGGATTAATGGCCTCCAGTTTCTGCCTACCCACTCACATGATCTAAGTAGTAAACCTCCTTACGCTAACCATACCATGTATAAAGTACTTGTAATCAAAGTAACATGTATTTCACCCCCGCAGTTTAGAAAACTGAAAACAGTTAAGAGAAAAGGGGGACATGAACTCACAGTGGTGCGTCTCTACCAAGTATGCCTCCAAATCAAGCAGTTGTGTGACGACCTACACGTACTAATTCTATTAGACGGACGGCCGTGCCTTGGCTTTATGGTTTAAGTTTTTGGGAAATAGTTAGGCAACTATTTCGTGTTTACATTCTGTATATACTTGGTAGTCATTTTCCTTCCCAAGGATGGGGGATTTAATACATGTGTGTTCGTATAATTTCGAAATATATTATTAAGTCTCACTTAAGATATATTTTATTTCTAACTCCAAAATATAAATATTCTTCCCAAAAATATTATATTTTAGTACATGTGATTTTCCCAAAATAATACGTAGTAATATTATTTTTACCCTAAAAATAATATTTACGTAGTTCACAAAATAATCATACACACTTATACAAGTGATGTTGTGAAAAATATATACTAAATATATATATATATATATATGTATCACGTTTTATTTTGTGAAATCCCACCTCCGATATTTTGTAAATAAAGTCGTGGCGAAATTCATAGTTTGAAAACAAGTCGACAAGTATCTCTAACACTTATAGTGAAAATAATTCTAAGTGTTAGGTTTTTAGAAAAATTTCGCCAGAGTTTCCTCTGTAACTGGAGGTGGCCACGCTTTCAAGCGTATCATTTTCTTTTATATATCAGACCAACAATTTTCTCAATCATCAATAAGCATTATTCAAACCATCAAACTAGTCAAAATAGATGTAAATCGCAAAAATACATGAACTTGTGGTTTTTCCAAAATATGTAGTATCTTTCCATTATTTTTAGTGGATCTTTATATAAACAATCCGATTTTTGTAAAAACCTCGTTTTTAGGGAAGTTCCGTCTTTGCAACTTCTCGTCATCTTTTTCAAAAATAGTTATTTTGTCGAAACCTTGTGTTACACAAGGGTTTACACACTTGTGTGTTCCAAAAACCATTCGTGTTGGTGTAAGATCCGTCTTTAAAAGTATGTTTTCTCTTGACACGTGGTCCTTTGAAAATACCGCTTGTAGATACGTAGATCTACTAGTTTTAAACACTATTTCACAAACAAAATCGCTTTTACAAAAGTTCATGATTTATGTGTGGTAGAGTTCATCCTTTAACCCTTGTTACTTCCAAAACAGCCTTATGTCATGATCCAAGATCATGACCAATCCGGGTTAAATGACGATCCGAGCTACCACAACATAGATCGGGTCCAAATAACCACACAAATCAAATACTACATGATTTACACAACATATGAGCTTTTAACCAACATTTATAGCGTTTTAAGTAGACTTTTGTGTGTCATCTTGTATGTTTACGAGTTTTAACCATTACAAATCATATTATCCACTTTAAAATAGTTCAAGATGGTGATTTAAGCAACTTACTACTAGCTCGAGGCTAGGGAAGAATCTAAGCGAAAAACGCGTGGATAAAAGCAATGTAGTGAGGTCCTTCGCCTTCCGTTTGCTCCAAGCTTCCTTATACGAGATCCTTGACACTTGTAGATACTTGGAATGTGATGACCAAAATCGAAAGGTGGTGGTGGTGTTGCTTGTGTCTTCGGCCAAGAACCAAAGAGAGGGAGAGAGAGGAGTGTTGTGAAGTTTGTGGTGAAGGTTATGTGAAGTGATTAGTGTGTTAAGTGATGAACTTATAGACAAATCAAATGAGCATTAACCAATGGACCTTGTGTTAGCTAGATATTAAGCATGGATGATTAAAATAATCATCAAAGGTACAAGGGTGTCCCCCAAGGGGGCCGAATTCGGTTAGGGGGGGGGGGTCCTTGGTTCGATTTCAACTTGTAGTTAAGTATATAGTTAGGTTAATCTAGTTAAGTTAAGTTTTTAACCCGGTTACTAGTGTGTAGTGTGTTATGGCGGGTGTTAGGGTATTCAGGGACCCTAACTGGCTCAGAAAATGATAAACAATGAAAATGACAATATTTTCATGTTCCGGGTAAAATCCGGTTGTTCGGTTGGATAGTAATCCGTTAAAGCGTTAAACAAAGCTTTAAAGTGTCGTTAATACCCTTTTTAGTGACACAACTAATTTCTGACACTTTGGAAAGTGTCTAGTAATATTTTTCTCATGTTTTGGCACTTTATTAGTTAGCTAAAAGCTGAATTATTATGTAAAGTGCTGAATTTTGTGCTTAGAGCACGTTTTAGGCACATCCAGTCATTGTAACTTATTCCTAGAGACGCAGTTCTACAACCCTTGTATCCCTACACTCACCACTAGTGTAGTAAAATATTTCTGGCTCAAACAGGCCTTAGAGGCAGTGTCTGCCAGATGCTGGCTTTATCAGCATGTTCAATAGGTTATCCGTTTATAGTGCTACTGTGCTTTTTGTGCATCATGTTTGTCACTAAGGTTCAGCATGTAAATAATGTAGTGACGGTAAGTAAAGTATGATGCAAGTAAGTACATGTATCAGTATTCAAGTAGCAGTTCATCAGTAATTTCAGGTAAGCACAGTAATTAGGCAGTAATTAATTATTAATTAAGTCGTACGGATACCTGGTTTAGTGAGGGTTGTCACATTCTCCCCCCGTTAGAAAAATTTCGTCCCGAAATTTTAAGTTCTGCTTGTCGATGCAGGGTTCTTAGGAAATAAGTGGGGGTATTTCTCTTTCATCCGGTCCTCACGCTCCCAGGTGTATTCAGGACCATGTCTGGCATTCCAACGAACTTTGACGAGCTTGACACTGCTCCGGCGGGTCTTGTTTACTTTCCAATCTGTAACCTCAACCAGTTCTTCAACGAAATGGAGCGTGTCGTCAACATGAATCTCGTCGATGGGAATGGCAATGGTATCTTGAGTTGGACTTTTCTTCAGGTTGGATACATGAAATGTATCGTGAACTGAATGGAGTTCGGCAGGCAAGTCCAGCTTGTATGCTACTAGTCCTATTCTTTCCAAAATTTTGAAACGACCAATGTAGCGCGGATTTAACTTTCCACGCTTTCCGAAGCGTGCCACACCCTTCCAGGGTGAAACTTTCAATAAAACCATTTCTCCCACTTGGAATTCCAAGTGTTTCCGGTTTGGATCCGCATAGGCTTTCTGTCTGTGGGGAGCTGCTTCGATGCGTTTTAGAATCTGCGCAATCTTGTCTGTCGTCTCTTGGACGATTTCGGGACCAGCAAGCTGCCTATCACCTGCGTCAGCCCAGCATAGGGGTGATCGGCACTTGCGTCCGTAAAGGGCTTCAAATGGCGCGACACCAATACTGGTGTGGTAGCTGTTGTTGTTTGAAAATTCGACCAAAGGCAAATGCTTGTCCCAGCTACCGCCCAAATCCATAACACACGCTCTCAGCATGTCTTCCAAAGTCTGAATCATTCGCTCGCTTTGACCGTCAGTCTGTGGGTGAAATGCGGTGCTCAGATTTAATTGTGAGCCAAAAGCTTCTTGGAAGGATTGCCATATCCTTGACACAAACCTTCCGTCTCTATCAGAGATGATCGAGAGAGGCACTCCATGACGTGCGACGATCTCTCTCATGTAAATTTCAGCCAACTTGCTCGTATTATCCTTCTCTCTGATAGGTAAGAAGTGTGCTGACTTCGTTAATCGATCCACTATCACCCAAATAGTGTCATGGCCTCTTGGCGCTCTTGGCAACTTTGTAACAAAATCCATTGAGATTTGTTCCCATTTCCACTTGGGAATCTCAGGTTGTTGCAGAAGTCCTGAAGGCTTCTGGTATTCGGCTTTAACCTTAGCGCACGTTAGACATTTGCTCACATAAACAGCAACATCGCCTTTCATCCTAGGCCACCAATAATAATCTTTGAGATCCTGGTACATCTTATCCGCTCCTGGATGGATAGAGTACCGCGATTTGTGAGCTTCATCAAAAACAACTTTCCTTAAACCTCCAAACAAAGGAACCCAAATCCTTTTCTCAAAACATAACGTTCCTTCCTCGTTTGGTACCAAAAGCTTCTCCATCCCACGGAGGTATTCTTCTTCAAGGTTTCCTTCCTTGAGAGCTTCTTTCTGCGCGACACGAATGCGCAAGGGAAGATCGATTCGAATAATCATTTCTAAAGCCCTAACCCTTATGGGCTTGATCCTCTCCTTTCGACTTAGGGCATCGGCAACCACATTCGCCTTCCCTGGATGATACTTTATCTCGCAGTCGTAATCGTTTAATAATTCAACCCATCGTCTTTGCCTCATATTCAGCTCCTTCTGATTGAATATGTGTTGTAGGCTCTTGTGATCTGTAAAAATTGTACACTTTGTACCATAAAGGTAGTGTCTCCAGATCTTTAATGCAAATACTACTGCGCCATGTTCCAAATCATGTGTGGTATAGTTCTTTTCGTGCACTTTCAATTGACGCGATGCGTACGCAATAACCTTTTGGCGTTGCATCAACACGCAACCCAATCCTTGACACGAAGCGTCGCAGTATACCATAAAATCATCTATACCTTCTGGTAGTGCTAAGATTGGCGCATTGCAGAGCTTATCCTTCAATATCTGGAACGCTTCTTCCTGTTTGATTTCCCAATCAAACTTCTTATCTTTCTGCGTGAGGAGCGTCAAAGGTTGAGCGATTTTTGAAAAATCCTCAATGAACCTTCGATAGTAGCCAGCCAAACCCAAGAATTGTCGAATCTCGGTTGGCGTCTTTGGCGTTTCCCAATTCTTGATCGCTTCGATCTTGGTTGGATCCACGTGGATTCCATCTCCATTCACCACATGTCCAAGAAATTGGACTTCACGTAGCCAAAATTCGCACTTAGAGAGTTTGGCGTACAGCTGTTCTTTCTTTAGCAGCTCCAAAATAGCTCTTAGATGCTGTTCGTGCTCAGCCTTTGTTCTTGAATAAATCAAGATGTCGTCGATAAACACAATCACGAACTTGTCCAAGTACGGCTTGCAAACTCTATTCATCAAGTCCATAAACACTGCAGGTGCATTTGTCAACCCAAACGGCATAACAAGGAACTCGTAGTGTCCATAACGAGTTCTGAAGGCTGTCTTCGGGATACTTTCCTCTTGTATCCTTAACTGATGGTATCCAGATCGAAGATCGATCTTTGAATAAAAGCTTGATCCTTGCAGTTGGTCAAACAGATCATCAATCCTTGGCAGAGGGTATCTATTCTTGATCGTCAGCTTGTTCAACTCCCGGTAGTCAATGCACATACGAAAACTACCGTCTTTCTTCTTGACAAACAGGACCGGAGCTCCCCAAGGCGAGAAGCTTGGTCGGATAAATCCCTTGTCTAACAACTCTTGAAGTTGTGTCGACAGTTCCTGCATCTCAGACGGAGCAAGTCTATAAGGTGCCTTAGCCACAGGCGCGGCGCCTGGAACTAAGTCAATGCGAAACTCTACTTGTCTCTGAGGTGGCAGTCCAGGTAAGTCCTCTGGGAAGACTTCTGGATATTCCCTCATGACAGGGATGTCTTCGATTCTCGGCTCAACAGCCTTCTTATCCACAATGTGTGCCAGGAAGGCAACACATCCCTTCTTCAAACACTTTCGTGCTTTCAGGCAGCTGATAATTTCTCAACGGCGTATCACGCTTCTCCCCGTGAACTACAATTGTTTCGCCATCCTCGGTTGGGATACGAACGACCTTTTCGTGACAAACTATCTCAGCCTTGTTGCCGGATAACCAATCCATTCCTACCACCACGTCGAAGCTTCCCAACTGGACTGGTAGTAGATCCAGAGCAAACTCACGCTCTCCCAATTCGATCACACAACCTCTGATAACTTCATTGGCTTCTACTAACTTCCCATTAGCCAATTCGATTGAGTACGGAATATCTAATTTACTAGCGGCTAAACCAAGCATGTTCTTAAATTCTAACGATACGAAGCTATAATCGGCACAAGTATCAAATAAAACGGATGCATAGCGTTGGTTTACAGGGAACGTACCAGTAACGACATTGGGGTCCTGGCGCGCTTCCCTCGCTTCGATTTGGAACACTCTTCCACGGGCTTGGTTTAACTCTGGGCAGTTCCTCTTAAAATGCCCAATATCACCACAGTTAAAGCATCCAAGTCTTTGCCCGTTTCCACCTCCGTTTCCAGCTTGGTTGTTGTTTTGGTTCGCATAACCAGCTTGATTCGCATTGTTGCCTCGACTCCCGTTTCCTCCATTGTTCCCCTGTGGGCGATTCCCAATACCACCACGATTATTATTTCTATTCCCAAATCCTCCTTGGCCTCCCCGGCCAGTACTAGCCCAACAAGAATCCTTCAAGTGGCCAGTCTTTCCACAAGCTTCGCATACTTTTGGCCCGCATCGGCCAGAATGGTGACGTTGGCAGGTGTTGCACTTGGGCTGGGTGCCCATATATCCCTTCCCTTTCTTTCCACTACCAGCTGTAACCTGAGCTGGCGTGCTTGGCTCTCCTTTCTTAACAACCACACTGGTGCCTTGTTTGAAGTTCGAGAACTTCCGTTTGTTACCTCCTGATGACTCGACGTGAGTCTCTTTCTTCTTAGTCTCAGCATCACCAAACTTGTTCAGGCGAATAGCCTCCTCTGTGAGAGCCACGCTCAAATCAATCGCCTCAGTAATGGTCGGAGGCTTGGAAGAGGTCACCATGCTTATGATTTGAGGAGCTAATCCCCAAATGAAACGTTCAATCCGCTTGAACTCCGGAATGACCATGTAGGGTACCACATGCGATAAGTCATGGAACCTTTGAACGTATTCTGCGATCTTTGGGCCTTCCATTTTCAAATGCCAGAACTCGGTTTCCAATCTTTGGATTTCCGAGCGAGAGCAGTACTTCCTGCGCATAAGTTCCTTCAGTTCGGTCCAGGTTAGCGCGTAGGCAGCAGCTTCACCAAGTGTCTGTGCTTGCAAATTCCACCAAGAGAGGGCTCCATCCAAGAATAGCCCTGAGATATAGGTGACTTGCTGGTCTGGTGCGCATTTGCTCATGCGAAGAACAGATTCAGTTTTCTCAGCCCAACGAACAAAGGCGACAGCACCTCCTGTGCCATCAAAGTTGACCGGTTTGCAGTCTAGAAACTGCTTGTAGGTGCACCCTGCACATACGTTATGACACGTGAACGGCATTAGCATCTTTGCTAAAGATATCCAATTAGGTCATGGTATGTCTAAATGTCTTAGTATTACCATGAGGTGGATTATTGTTGCCATTGTTGTTTGAGCTGCTTCCGCTGGGTCCTTCTTGCGAAGCGGCGTATTGTGCGATGGCAGCAGCGATGACTTGTTGAAGTTCTGCCTCATTGGTAGGCATCGGCGTTGGACGTTTCGGCGGCATCTTCTAAAAGATGTGTTTACGTCGGTCAGGCCATAGTTATAATACATACGCTTTATGATAGTAATAGTACATAACATCTCATGTTATAATCATATCAATCACACAACATCCCATGTTACAAACATTAATCACACAACATCCCATGTCACAAACATCAATCACACAACATCCCATGTCATAGAATACAAATGACCAAATCAAGTATCAAGTATGATGAGAATACTGCGATTGCCATATATTGAGACCACATAGTAAACGTATAAGTACATCACAGTGTTATACCACATCAGTCGACTAAGGGCTACATCACCCTAGTCCAAAAAATATATCAAATCAGTGTCAATACATCAAATACATGTCAGCAAAAGTCAGAATCATAATGTAGTCTCCAAAAATGCTGTGCAGTCAAAAGCATTCGTCGTCTTCTCACCAACGTCTACCCACACGGTACTGAAGAGCTCTACACGGATGGCGGTGGAGGAGGGGGAAAGTGAGTGTAAAACAAACGACGCTACTGGAGCCAGTCCTCCTCTATGTCTCTCTGGGTACGCAACCAAGAAGCAACCTGCTGCTCAAGTGCCAAAAGGCATGCAGCATACTCTGGTGGTAAAGGTCGAGTAGGCTGCAAAGGAGAGTGAGTCTGACCCTGGCACTGACACGGCGGCGGCCGGGCTCTCTCAAGCTCCTGGATGCGCTGCGTGTGTGCCTCGTGCTGGGCGACAAAAGACATCAAAACGTCCTCAATAGTATACCCCATGTGGAAAGAATGGTAGGGGTCAGTCGGTGGCATAGCAGAAGGTGATGTCCAAAGGAACGGCTCACTGGTGGGATCAAAAGGTGCCACATGAAATGGAGAAACAGGGGGAAAAGTAGCAGACGGTGGTATAGCAGGGATAGATACCGGTACATGTCCAAAAGGGTGAGCCGAAGAACCTTTTCCAGGTCGTGCTGGAGGTGTAAACCGAGGAAATGAAAAGGAGGTATCAATGTGACGGGTATCAGTGATCTGAGGGGGAATAGGTGGGACCTCGTCATCCGCAGGAATCCACCCACACTGGGCGTGCTCATCTCGTGGATCAATCTGTGCCTCAAAAAGCGCACGATCAAACTGAACTGGCATAGGATCATGGTGAGGTGCAACAAGAGGGTCAACTGGTGCATCAGCAATAAGTGGGGGATCAACATGATCAGCAGCAATGACCTGATCGCCCTCCAACAACGGGGCATCTACGGGGTGATCATCAATAGGTGGGTCAGCAATGACAGGCTCAATAATAGGTGCGTCAGCATGAACTGGGTCATGCTCAAGCACTGGGTCAGGAGCAGGGTCCAGTGCCTGCTCGGGCTCATAAAAGGCCATCTCAAAATCAAACTCAGGATCGATGGGATCAACTGGGTCAACTGGGTCGACTGGATCCTCCATAGGCTGATCCATGGGTATAAACTCTATATCCTCATCCGGGTCGAATCCTGGGGGAAAGTCAGGATCGGAATCCTCCACCTCCTCGTGGTCGAAAGCAAAACTAGGAATAGGGGCAACAGAGGATGCCTGGTCGGGATCTGATCCATGTGAGAAGTGTTGCGCACTCTGGGTGTGTGAAGGCGCGGAGGCCACAGACTCGAAAGAGTCTGGGACCGGAGAGTGAGCAGGTGACTCCTCAGCGGGAGCATCTGCGATCAACAAAAGATCTCCAGCAGGAAGAAGGGCCTCGCCCTGAACCTCATCCTCTAAGGGCTCGTCATCAAACAGATCGACGTCGCCACCATCGTCGGCGTCGAGAAGCAAATCGTAAGCAGGATATGAAGCCAAAGGTATGGGAGCAGGGATCTCCACTAACGGTAGGTCCCCGGCCAAAGGGCCATCAGCGAGCTCATCAGCACCATCAGGTAAAGCGAAGGGCTGAAAGTCGTCCTCGTCCGTGCTAGTAACGTCGGATGTGTGGACCTCGCGCTCTGAAGACTCTAGGTCATCTGATACTATAGGTCTAGGTCCTGTGGTGTCTGAGTCACCTGTGCCAGAGGTGTCCATGGTGTCTGTAACATAAACACAAATATGCATAAACAGTCAATCATACAATCAAATAATCACATAAGTCACCAAGTAAGCATTCAAATAGTTCTCCTAGTCCCACTAGCCTTCCAGCCTCCCAGACTGCTCTTCCTAGTCCCACTAGCCAATTCTCCCAGCCTCTCAGACTGCTCTTCCTTGTCCCACTAGCCAATTTTCCCAGCCTCTCAGACTGCTCTTCCTAGTACTAGCCAATTCTCCCAGCCTCTCAGACTGCTCTTCCTAGTCCCACTAGCCAATTCTCCCAGCCTCTCAGACTGACTCCCTAGTCCCACTAGACTACTACCTCGGCCTCTCAGACCGAGCCTCGGCCTCTCAGACCGAGCCTCAGCCTCCCAGACTGAGCCTATAAATAATAAATAAAATGTGCTCAACATTTGTTTATAAAAAGTTTTGGATCTGGACTTAAGTGGTATGCAGTAAAAATGTTTTCGTGAGAGCCCTAGTGATCATAGTCTAGACTCGAGAAAGAATCCTAGTTCGCTATGATCAGAGCTCTGATACCAAGCTGTCACACCCTGGCTTTGCGGAAGCGTGGTTAATTTGGTGTGACTTCTTAATACCATAGCTTAACCATAACAAAGCTATATGAAATAAAACCATGCAAGATCATCCATTTAATTAAATTTTAAAAAGCAAATACAACGACATTGTCTCATCGGAAACACATCCTAACGACATTGTTCAACAAACACAACATCAACATGACATAAACACAGTTTAAGGACTGTGACTTGTCCAGGAAAGAGTCACATTCCCCAAACCCGGATGACCTCGTAACTAGTGCAGCGGGAAAACGTGTCATACCGCGCCAGATCCTTTAATTCCCTGAAATACATGTAAGTTGAAAAATCAACAATAATGTTGAGCGAGTTCATGTGTAAGTGAGTAAATAAACCTTTGTAAGTATAAAAAAATCCTGGTATGTAGCAAATAAGGAAAAAGAGATCACCAATGGTTTGCAAGGCCATTGATATGTGTGAAGTGCAAGTAGGAAGACTCAAACCTAGCAGATTTTGCGTTTGGGCACAAAGTCACCCCAAGGTCCGTTCTGTTTGGGCCTGGGGTTGGGCTCGCTACACCCAGATAGATCTACCGCTTACGTCCCTCGGTCCTACAATGAGGATTAATGGCCTCCAGTTTCTGCCTACCCACTCACATGTTCTAAGTAGTAAACCTCCTTACGCTAACCATACCATGTATAAAGTACTTGTAATCAAAGTAACATGTATTTCACCCCCGCAGTTTAGAAAACTGAAAACAGTTAAGAGAAAATGGGGACATGAACTCACAGTGGTGCGTCTCTACCAAGTATGCCTCCAAATCAAGCAGCTGTGTGACGACCTACACGTACTAATTCTATTAGACGGACGGCCGTGCCTTGGCTTTATGGTTTAAGTTTTTGGGAAATAGTTAGGCAACTATTTCGTGTTTACATTCTGTATATACTTGGTAGTCATTTTCCTTCCCAATGATGGGGGATTTAATACATGTGTGTTCGTATAATTTCGAAATATATTATTAAGTCTCACTTAAGATATATTTTATTTCTAACTCCAAAATATAAATATTCTTCCCAAAAATATTATATTTTAATACATGTGATTTTCCCAAAATAATACATAGTAATATTATTTTTACCCTAAAAATAATATTTACGTAGTTCACAAAATAATCATACACACTTATACAAGTGATGTTGTGAAAAATATATACTAAATATATATATATATATATGTATCACGTTTTATTTTGTGAAATCCCACCTCCGATATTTTGTAAATAAAGTCGTGGCGAAATTCATAGTTTGAAAACAAGTCGACAAGTATCTCTAACACTTATAGTGAAAATAATTCTAAGTGTTAGGTTTTTAGAAAAATTTCGCCAGAGTTTCCTCTGTAACTGGAAGTGGCCACGCTTTCAAGCGTATCATTTTCTTTTATAAATCAGACCAACAATTTTCTCAATCATCAATAAGCATTATTCAAACCATCAAACTAGTCAAAATAGATGTAAATCGCAAAAATACATGAACTTGTGGTTTTTCCAAAATATGTAGTATCTTTCCATTATTTTTAGTGGATCTTTATATAAACAATCCGATTTTTGTAAAAACCTCGTTTTTAGGGAAGTTCCGTCTTTGCAACTTCTCGTCATCTTTTTCAAAAATAGTTATTTTGTCGAAACCTTGTGTTACACAAGGGTTTACACACTTGTGTGTTCCAAAAACCATTCGTGTTGGTGTAAGATCCGTCTTTAAAAGTATGTTTTCTCTTGACACGTGGTCCTTTGAAAATACCGCTTGTAGATACGTAGATCTACTAGTTTTAAACACTATTTCACAAACAAAATCGCTTTTACACAAGTTCATGATTTATGTGTGGTAGAGTTCATCCTTTAACCCTTGTTACTTCCAAAACAACCTTATGTCATGATCCAAGATCATGACCAATCCGGGTTAAATGACGATCCGAGCTACCACAACATAGATCGGGTCCAAATAACCACACAAATCAAATACTACATGATTTACACAACATATGAGCTTTTAACCAACATTTATAGCGTTTTAAGTAGACTTTTGTGTGTCATCTTGTATGTTTACGAGTTTTAACCGTTACAAATCATATTATCCACTTTAAAATAGTTCAAGAAGGTGATTTAAGCAACTTACTACTAGCTCGAGGCTAGGGAAGAATCTAAGAGAAAAACGCGTGGATAAAAGCAATGTAGTGAGGTCCTTCGCCTTCCGTTTGCTCCAAGCTTCCTTATACGAGATCCTTGACACTTGTAGATACTTGGAATGTGATGATCAAAATCGAAAGGTGGTGGTGGTGTTGCTTGTGTCTTCGGCCGAGAACCAAAGAGAGGGAGAGAGAGGAGTGTTGTGAAGTTTGTGGTGAAGGTTATGTGAAGTGATTAGTGTGTTAAGTGATGAACTTATAGACAAATCAAATGAGCATTAACCAATGGACCTTGTGTTAGCTAGATATTAAGCATGGATGATTAAAATAATCATCAAAGGTACAAGGGTGTCCCCCAAGGGGACCGAATTCGGTTAGGGGGGGGGTCCTTGGTTCGATTTCAACTAGTAGTTAAGTATATAGTTAGGTTAATCTAGTTAAGTTAAGTGATTAACCCGGTTACTAGTGTGTAGTGTGTTATGACGGGTGTTAGGGTATTCAGGGACCCTAACTGGCTCAGAAAAAGATAAACAATGAAAATGACAATATTTTCATGTTCCGGGTAAAATCCAGTTGTTCGGTTGGATAGTAATCCGTTAAAGCGTTAAACAAAGCTTTAAAGTGTCGTTAATACCCTTTTTAGTGACACAACTCATTTCTGGCACTTTGGAAAGTGTCTAGTAATATTTTTCTCATGCTTTGGGACTTTATTAGTTAGCTAAAAGCTGAATTATTATGTAAAGTGCTGAATTTTGTGCTTAGAGCACGTTTTAGGCACATCCAGTCATTGTAACTTATTCCTAGAGACGTAGCTCTACAACCCTTGTATCCCTACACTCACCACTAGTGTAGTAAAATATTTCTGGCTCAAACAGGCCTTAGAGGCAGTGTCTGCCTGATGCTGGCTTTATCAGCATGTTCAATAGGTTATCCGTTTATAGTGCTATTGTGCTTTTTGTGCATCATGTTTGTCTCTAAGGTTCAGCATGTAAATAATGTAGTGACGGTAAGTAAAGTATGATGCAAGTAAGTACATGTATCAGTATTCAAGTAGCAGTTCATCAGTAATTTCAGGTAAGCACAGTAATTAGGCAGTAATTAATTATTAATTAAGTCGTACGGATACCTGGTTTAGTGAGGGTTGTCACAGAATGTTTCTCCTTGGAAAGGAGTGGTTAGATTTGGTAAGAAAGGAAAGCTAAGTCCAAGATACGTAGGACCATTTCCAGTGATCCAACGTATAGGACCAGTTGCTTATAGGTTACAACTACCAGAAGAGAGGAGCTGAATACACTTGGGAGCTGGAATCTGAGATGAAGAAAAAGTATCCTCAATTATTCCAGTAAATCTCGAGGACGAGATTTTTATTAAGGTGGGGAGAATGTAACAACTCTCATCAAAAGTCATATTTATTAAATTTATTTGTCCAATAGGAAACCCTAAGTGAGACACCCAAGTGATTCTGTACAAACCCTAAAATTTTCAGAACAATCAGAATCAGGATCATGGCCCCTAAAACTCAGGGGGGGTAAACCCTAGTAACGATTATCTTAAAATCTCGTTGTCTAAAATTGAATTTACAAAACATTTAAGTCAGCAAGGCAAGTCCCAGACGTGGCTGACCTAGGGTGAAAACGTGTCCCTTGCGCACCGCAAGGGTTCATGCTTACGGTGCGCAAGCATGGCCAATTTTTGTGTATAAATAGCAGACATTGGCATTCGAAGTTTGGCGCTTGAACGACGTAAATTCTCGTTACGTAGACTGAGTTATAGCAGAAACACTTCTAAAAACACACACGGTTCACTAATCGACGCCGCAATCAGGGTAATAACTCGATCGCTGATACGATTCAATGTCCGATCGATTAAACTATCCAATGGATGTTTAAGTGCTGCCCACATTAGGGTTTATGCTTTGTCATTCGTCGTTAAATCGATGGATGTTTAAGTATCGCACTTTGTCATTCGTTGTGAAGGTGTTAATCTCGTGAGTTATCGTAAATGCTGTATTAAGTTACTAACCGAATTGTGTGCTTGTTATAAATTTAGGTTAAAAGGCTAATCAGTAGGCTAGGCTCTGCTCAAATTAAATCTGCAATGTGAGTCATTCTCTTTTTATCAAATTTGATTTCAAAAGCATGTTTATTTTCAATATTATAATTACAGTGATTAAGTTTATGTAGTCACCAAATTACAGCCGGTATGTGGGGTATTGTGCACATTACTATTGTTTTTATCACTTTAGGTGGGCGAACCTAATTAGTGATACTCGTCATTATTGGGTGAACGGACTCAATAGTGATATGACCACAGTCACGAAACGAGTCGATGACAAGTACTGTGGGTATTTGGTTGAAATAAACATTGTAATCTCTCTTAATACTGTGAATTATAACAAAAGAGTCATTTTAGCAAAAAGAATGATTCACTCAGTATTTCCAGCTGACAAAACCTTTTTCAAACATGTTTCAGGTGATCTGTTGTGATCCAGGAAAAGTGCCGAGAAGCACTACAAGCTTAAGGAAGTGGCTCAGTATAAAATAAAGAAACATGTTTTGTAAAATAAAAGATTTCTTCGTGAAATCTCAAGATTGTAAATTACCGGGTTTTATCCCGAGTTGTGAAATAAAATAATCGGGAAATAGTTCAGGTTTAAAAAGATCCTGATGATAAACTTCCGCTGTTAAACTCAATTAAATAAATACCACTGGATTTCTGTCCCGCGGCTCCTGAAACGGGTCAAACCGGGTCGGGGGCCGTGACAGAATATCTATATCGAAACTGAAAAACATTTGAGTTACTTTTATGACAACAAGATTTGTTGATCAGAATTGTCACCAAGGGTGGAAGCTATGGGTGGTCATGGTGATTTTCAACAATAAGGGTCCTCTAGCAATAACACGCACTATGGATCCAAACTTGAAGGTAAAATATAATAGTTTTTTAGTTGAGTAAATAGTGTTGTTAATAATCAGCATGCTTGCTGGATCTATTATGTTATGGTGTTCTTTATTCACAATTCTTTTGACTGTTTATATCACTTAAAGAATGTTTTTTTATTACTGATCAGATGTCTAAAATATTCAGTAGCTTGTCATGAGAAAATCTATATCACCTGTTAGATGCTGCCTAGCTATTTTTATATGTTAGAGATTGAAAATGCACATATTAACTCTCAACATGATCATCAAAAGGGGTATTAAAATTACTTCAGAAGTCACCAGCTTTGTGCCGTTGCATTGTAATTTTTGTTATCTTGCAGTTGAGCAATTACTCATGAATGGAAGGAGTGCTCTACTGCAAGCCTCACTTTGACCAACTCTTCAAGGAGAGTGGCAACTTCAACAAAATCTTCACGTCACATATGCTTTTTTTTCATTATTTTTATATTTCTTGGACATATTTGATTATTTTTAGCTTGAAACTTTACTCTGTTTTTTTAATAACTGCAAAGGCTGCTGAGAAGTAATGCTGGTAACTTTTATGTCTGAACTTGTTTACCCATAACCACAAGAAGAGCATAAAAAAGAAGCCTGATGGACAATCTCAAACATCACTGCTGGAAATGGAGAATACATACAGGTAAAGAAATATGCAAACTGAGTTGTATATCAAATAGTATTCTATTTTTAATAAGCTTATCGCTTAGATATTAAATTAAAAAAAATACCCTTGAGTTTAAACTTTCTTGAGTTTGCTATGATGTTTTTTTAGCCAGGCTCAGGCTCGCTATAGCAATTCTTTATACTTTTGACCCTATGGACCCGTTCACCCAAAATGAGATAATCCAAAAGCAGAGAGTATATGGACTTGAAGAAAACAACCTAGAAATAGTTCCTAGTTTATGTGTAGTCATTTCTTTTTGCAACTTTTGTAGATAGATTTTGTTAGAAATTTATGTCTATAGTATTTCAGTTGAAAACTTATTTATGGTTATTGGGTTAATATCATTTGGTTTTGATTTTCTAGATTTGTTGATGTTTAATGTAGTTTTAATTTTACAAAAAAAAAAATGTAAATAAAATGGGTAATTACACGAAAATGGTCACATAGAACAATAATATATATACATATGTGACCAAAGTTAAACAATAGCCACACTAAAATTTAAAATTTCATATGGCTTAACATAAAGATTCGTCACACCATCGTGACTTTGTTCTTTTTGTGAGACGAAACGATAGCAAATGTGATGGAAAAAAAAATATTTGTCACCAAAGGTTAGATAATAGTCACATTTAAAATTACAAAAAAATTTGTGTGTAAAAATAGTTTTTGGCCACACTTACAATAAAGTCATGTGACTATATAATAGAAACGATCACACTTATATTAAATTCATGTGACCGTTGCTACTCTTTAGTCAGACTTAAAACTACAAAAATTTGTGTGGCTATAAATAACAATTAGCGATACCATAGTCACTTTGTTTCTTGTTTGTGTGACAGGATGATAGAAAACGTCATAAGAAAAAAAAATACGTGTGACCAAATGTTAGACAATAACCAAACTTCAAATTACAAAATTTTGTGTGGCTATAAATAAGTATTAGCCACACCATAGTCACTTTGCTTCTTGTTTGTGTGACAGATAGAAATCGTCATAAGAAAAAAAAATATGTGTGACCAAAGGTTAGACAATAGCCACACTTAAAATTACAAGATTTCGTGTGGCAAAAAAATAACTATTAGCCACACCATAGTCACTTTGTTTTTTGTTTGTGTGTGTATATAATAGAAACAACCACACTTACAATAATTTCATGTGACTATATAATAGAAACGAACACACTTATAGTAATTCATATGGCCGTTGCTACTCTTTAGCTACACTTAATGGTCAAAATACTTGATTACAACAACCCTTTTTGCCACACTTTTTTTATTTGATGTGGCTAAAACATTTTTTTTGGTAATTCATGTGACTATATAGTAGTAATGATCACGCTTAAAGTAATTACATGTGGCCTTTGCTATCATTTAGCCACACTTAATAGAGGAAATGTTAGATTTTAACAAAAAATGTTGGTACCCTTTAGCCATACTTTTAAGTTCTACGACCACTAATAATTGTATGTGGCCGTATGATACCTACGATGACTCGACCTTTGGTCACACTTGACTTGAAAAAAATATGTGTGGCGAAAGACATATAGTCACACTTTTTTTGTGTGGCTGTATCCCTATTTTGGCGTAGTGGCAGGTGCTGATAAGATGAACCAGGATCTGCGTACAACTTATTGGTGGCCCGGTATGAAGAGGGACATTGCTATATATGTTTCTAAATGTCTTACCTGCTCGAAGGTAAAGGCTGAACACCAGCATCCTTCCAGACTGGTAGAGCAACCAAAAATCCATGTTTGAAAATGGGATAGCATTGCTATGGACTTTATTACCAAACTACCCCGTACTGCTAAAGGTCACAAGAGTATCTGGGGGATTATTGATCGTTTGACCAAATCCGCTCATTTTCTTCCTATCCGTGAGGATTACAAAGTAAGGAGACTTGCTCGAATCTATACCGATGAGATTATAAGCCTTCATGGCGTACCTTTAGACATAATCTCTGACCGTGATGGTCGCTTTACTTCTCGTCTTTGGCAAACATTTCAGCCCGCTATGGGTTCGCACTTGAATTTTAGCACGACCTTTCATCCTCAGACGGATGGACAGACCGAGCGTACTATTCAAACCCTAGAGGACATGCTCCGTTCTTGTGTCATCAACTTTGGTGGTAACTGGGATGTACATTTACCATTGATAGAGTTCTCGTACAACAATAGCTATCATTCCAGTATTCAGATGGCTTCTTTCGAAGCTTTGTATGGGCGAAAGTGCCGATCTCCCCTCAGCTGGCATGAGGTTGGGGAAAAGCTGTTCACTGGTGTAACATTCCTATTTTTATATAAGAATTATGAGTCTGGTTAAATTTATTAACCACTAGTAACTAGTAACTAGTTTATTTTTAATATAAATATTCAACCCAAATAGTTTTAAACACTATTTTTTATAGTTGGTTGAAATAATATATTAATTAATTGGCCTGTATATAGGTGACCTTTCTAAATAAAATAAAAGTATATAAAAACTTATATTATTAGACGGGTAGATTACGGGTAAGTTGAAGATTAGAAATATGAAGTAATTAGACGGACCCATGAACCGTATAATAATTAAATTATAAAAATACATTGTATTTTGAACCTACTCTGTTTTTAATAAAACTTGGTTCAAAATGTAGACATAAATATTCTCATTCTAAAGACATATTTATTGTTTGGTAAAAACTCATATTTTAGAAGTATACACGCTAAATAAGTGAAGCAGTTGAACTAATTATAATAATAATCATATACTAATAAATGAAAATCTTTTTGTACACGTGTCACTCTCTGGTGTCTCCCCACTTTTAATAATAATATTATTACATATTAATTTTATAATTTATACACAAATTATAATATAATATAATATTAATTAATATAGTTAGAGATAAACATATAAATTCAAATTTAATTAATAATTATCTTTAACTAATATATACGCTTTAACGAATTTGCCTAAGTGATATACGCAATGTGCCCGAGTCATAAATATATCCATGAATTTCATTGAGAAAAAATATTATGTTTACTATAAAAAAACTCAATTCAAAAACTATATAATTAAAAAAAGAAATATTAGAGATGTATAGATTGCTTATATGTTTGTTACTTACCAATGAGGTTGGTGATCCATTTACAAAAGCAAAAACCTTCTTTAGGTATACTTAGATTTGAAGGTCTTAGACTCAAGAATTCAAGTCCCACATATAATAGAAATAATAAGAGTTAATTACTGTTTTCGTCCCTGTGGTTTGTCAAAAATCACTATTTCAGTCCATTAGTTTAAAAATTGCGATTTCAGTCCCTATGGTTTCACTTTCGTAACCATTTCAGTCCACCTCCATTAACGCCATCCATTTATTCTGTTAAGTACACGTGAATTGACCATAATGCCCTTATTAATAAAAAAACAAAAAGATATCTAAATGAGTTAATTACTGTTTTCGTCCATGTGGTTTGTCAAAAATCACTATTTCAGTCCATTAGTTTAAAAAATGTGATTTCAGTCCCTGTGGTTTCACTTTAGTAACCATTTCAATCCCGTCTCCTAACACCGTCTATTTTAGCGTTAAGTTTTTAATGAAATACCTAAATTACCCTTGTGTTAATTAAATATGGACTTATATGATTTTATTATTGGATTTGTATGATTTTATTGTCGCATGACATATGGACTTAAATTGGATTGTAGGGTTCGACCCACCATGGCTTCAGTAGAAGTAGAATACTGGCACTATTTTTACATACATGGTTCCAAAATTTTAATTTTGGATTTAGAATGAGAAAATGTTCAGGTAAGCATTATTTTTCAAAGTTATTATGTTAATTGATGTTGCTAGGAAGATATTAATTGGGGTGGGGTAATGGGTCGCCGGACATTAAAAGGGTGGGGTTGTGATGCCGGAGAAGATGACCGGAAACTTTTTCCGGAAATGAGAGCAGGGATGGAGTGGGGTGGGGTAGCGTAGGGTTGTGTTTTAACAAGTGGGTCCTAGAAGACAATCTTTTAAATTTCCATGGTTTTTTTTATTTATCCCCACATTTTTATGTATCTCATCATTTTTTATGAATTATACCGTAAGAAATAAATTCTCTTTGAATGGAGTATAGAATTGTTATATTTTTGAAAATGATGTTCTTTCTAAATGTTGATGCAATGTGCGATGAATGATGGGTGTAAACCATTTATAACACCACGTCTAACATTACAAATGTGAAACTAATTTGTCTAAATTTGACATTTGAAAGAATTGTGCGACTATAACGGTGAGGCCAAACCATTATAGTGATGCATCTAAAAACATTTATAGCTTAACAAAAGCATATGCCCTGGACCTATAATTATTTAATTCTAGTGAAAGAAAAAACAATAATGCAATCTAATCTAATCTAATTCTAATAAAGGATTTCAAATGTTGTCATGTGGCGCTCTCTCCTTTAATTTAATAATAATATTATTAGTAATGATATATTAGATTATTATTATTGTTATATTAAACTAATATTGTTAATATATAATCTTTATCATTTATCTTTATTATTATTATTATTATTATTATTATTTAATGTTATTTATTTATTTATTTAATTATATTGTTAATGATAAGCCGTAAAAAGTTTTTTAGTATTGTTTACTTTTTATTATTGTTATTATTATTACTATTATTATTATTATTATTTTATCTTTTATATAGTAAATGAAAATCTTTTATAAAAAAGGTGTATCCTTATCTAAATTTTTGTTTAAAATTATTTATAAACCACACTAGCTTCGAAAGACTTTTTAAGAGCTACATGTTTGAATTCTAACAATTTTTTTTAAACTCATCAAGTAATCTATACATATAATAAAGTAAATCTGTTTAGGAACACGTGTCATCACTGCATCTCTTCTCACAAATATTCTCCCGCCTAAATCATTATTACCCGGATGATAAAACTCTCGGGCTTTAACTCGATCCTTAAACTAATAATAATTAAACTTACAATTAAAATTTAAATTCCCTCAAATATCTCTCGCGACTATTACCTGTTACTACAATTATAATATTTAATTTAACATTTCATTTACATATTCAATATAAAGTGAATATGTGTCAACAGGTGTACGTTTAAAGTGAAGATAGTAGTACGTGTCCATGATTTTCGAAATTGTAAGCATGAAATTCTCTACGTGTCCCAATAAAAAGATAATAATAAACATTAAATCATATAGGGACATGTATACATATACGTGTCTGTCAAATCTTGAGTCTCCTAAACAACTATATAAATGAGGATAACTCAAAAGAACAAACTGTTCATATACCATCGCCCATCTTTCTCTCTCTAAAAATCTCTAGTATTTATTTATTTTATTTATAATAATAATAATGGCTCTGGCTCGTTTTAAGTATTTTAACTCCCGATCACCGCTACCCTTTCCGATTGATACGAGCCCCATATCATATGTCAAGGCTCTGCCTGACTAAGTTCATTGGGGTTCTGTCTCGGGACATCGGGATAAGGTTGAATTAGGGGTACTATACTTAACACAATTACAAAAATATATTTTTATATAGCTCATAAGATTTTACCCAATATTCTACCAGGAGACATTCTAGTTGAACCCTAAAGTTACAAAGTGGGTCCATTCTCTTTTCTCACTATTTTATTCCCTTTTTCCTTGTGATATAATTTAATTCAAAAATGTCCCAAATTGATCCATAAGTAAAAACCCGGACCCCTGAAACCCCAATCCATATCAAAAATAAAGAAATCAATAATTGTGGTCTTCTCGCGGGCCGCGTAAGGATAAGGAGGGAGTTCACGCGGGCCGCATCAACCTTCAGTTTGACCAGATAAGCATCCGAATCCACGTATCGTCACACGTGTCGCGACTACTGGTGACTCAGCAGCCTTCGATATGATCCACACACCCACGCGGGCCACGTAAGGTTTGGCTTGAGGCTTACGCGGGCCGCGAGGGAACCCAATTTCAGCTATAAATAGCCTAGCTCAGGGGCTTTCATTCTGTGTCGACGAAACTTTCAAATTCATTATCACTCTGCTCGAATTTCACTTTCAAAGTAGCGGGGTGCTGCTACGATACCGGGTATTAACTTGATCGCTGCTACGATTCAATATCCGATCGATTGAAACTATCCGACAGGATGTTAAGTACTATCCTTTGTCATTAGTCGTGATTCCGACAGGATGTTTGAGTACCACCCGAACTCGGGGAATACTCTGTCATTTGTTATGAATCCGATGGATGTTTAAGTGATTACACTTTGTCATTTGTCGTGAGGGTTTTAATCTCGTGAGTTATCGTAAATGCTGTATTAGTTACTTACCGAGTTCGTGTGCACTAGGTTACAAGACTAATCAATAGGCTAAGCTCTGCCTGTATAAATCTGCAATATCAAGGCTAACCAGTAGGCTAAACTTTGCCCGTATAAATCTGTATGCTTATAATGTGAGTCATTCTCTTTTTATCAAATTGCCTTACAAAACTCTAAATGTTTTTCCAGTTATATTTTGCAATGATTAAGTCTTTGCTAATCTTAAGTTACTGGAAGTAAGTGGGGTATTGTGCACATTACTACTGTTTTTATCACTTTAGGTGGGCGAGCCTAATTAGTGATATACGTCACTATTGGGTGACAGGACCCAATAGTGATATGACCACAGTCATAGATCCGGTCTAGTGACAACTGAACCAGCTAATTATAAGATAAGGGGCAAATGTAAAAACTCTTAATGCTGTGAATTATAACAAAGTTGTAATTGCAGTGATTAAGTCTTTGCCAATCTTGAAGGAGCAAATATAACGTGACAACTCGTATTTCCGAACCTATCTTTGTACCTTAATGTAACGTTTGTGACTATATGAATTTGGTTGAGTAATTGAATGTCATGATTATGTGTTTATGTGAATGTATGTATGATGTAAACGCACAACACACGCACAACACTCACCCGACCGCACAAGCCATTCGGGCCACAACTTGTATTCGGATTAAGGGCAGCCCAAGTGAGGGTTCGGGCCATCCCCTTTAGTCGATTAACACATGGGGTGCTAGTACCCATCTCACACTTTACCAAAACAAACAAATCTACAAACCCTAGTGCTCTTTCTCTCTCTCTCACAAACTCGAAGGCAGCCACACACATTCCCTCATCATCGAAGATCTTTTCTTGTTCGGATCAATCATCTATTCTATCCTCCTCTCAAATCGGTTAGTGTTTGATGATGTATGTTCTATGATGTTATTGTTACATGATATAGTGTGTACGAATGATGATGATTCTTGTGAATCGGATATGTATGATAATATTAATCGGATATCATGTCTTGTTTCGGATTGATCTCATGATGAGCTAAGGATATCTTGTGATTGATTGTGATTTAAATTATCGATTGTTGTTGTGCAAGTAATCGGTTATTATATGTGTATTGGTGAATGTTCATGCTAATCGGATTCCATAATTATTGTTATAAGAACCGAATGATTGATAATAGGCTGCATGATTTCTGAAATCGAAGTAGTTGTAGGGTCGATCATGAGGTGTTATATAATGGTTTGAAATCCCTATATGATTATGTTTAAATGTATTGATTATTGTTCATGATTATGATTATGTTAGAGTTCATGAGAATTTATTTGAATATGTTCAGTATGATCGACTGGATGTTGAAAGAATAGTTGGAAATTGTTAATTGATAATAGATAAATTTGGAAATCATTGAATGTTGTAACCGATTGACATAATTTTCAGAAATATTAAACTGGTCGCACAAGACTCCTGGTCGCACAAGGAGTCCATTCGCACAAGACTCCCAGTCGCACAAGGAGTCCAGTCGCACAAGGCACCCACAGTCGCACAAGGCTTATTGGATCGCACAAGTGATAATGTTTGTTAACTGTTGGGCCTTAAAGCCCAAACCTAGTCGCACAACCCAATCGGATCGCACAAGACTTGTGTGTCTATTTGGGCCGATATATGTTAGGACAGTTACGCTAATTGTTGGGTTGGGTGTATATGTTGGGCCGGGTGTATTACAAAATCGAACAAGATATGTTATAAGGGCCGTGTTCATGTTTATAGTAGTGTTGGGTTCTTGATAATGGGCCGGGTAGTATTGGGCTCCAACGGATGACTCGCACAAGGCCACTAAGCTTGTGCGAGCCCAATCTTGAATATGTTATAATTGTTGAACGTGATGTTGCATGTCGCCATGATCCGTATGTGTTTCTTATATGCCATCTATGTGATACTTGTATGCACTACTTGAAACCAAAACCTGACTTGTATGGTAACCATGTTAGGACGTGGTTGACCACTAGCTGCTAGACTTGACATTTATGTGTATCTGCCGAGCAAACGAAGGTGAGTTCACACTAGCCAAGGCATGGGATTCCCAGGGGATGGGAATGGGATTGAATAACTACTCGTATAACTATTACTATTAAACAAATTATTAATGTCCTCGGTTGAAGGGCACGTACGTAAAACCTACGTACAGTTATACTTACTACTGTCCTCGGATTGAAGGGCACGTATGTAAAGCCTACGTACACGATCTTAAGACCATCACCTCTATCAAAGGAAGTCCCTCAATTATCGACTTAATCGCCGAGGCCTAGGGCGAGCGGGTCATTAGTTAATAGCGCTATTAGGTTTAACAAACCTCACACCGTGCCAGTCGGACGGGCGTGTACTAATGGACTATGGGAAAAGGGTCAATGCTGATAGACATTGACCTAGGGCACCTCTTACATTTTCGTAGCAGTTGATACACGTGGTCTTGTAACACTTGGGAAGCCCCCACTAATCATCGCACACTTTCCTGGACTGGCCGCGATAAGGATTAACACGATACATGGTTTACAAAACGAACATACAATTTACGAAATGAATACTTTAACCAAACAACCAACTGTGAACTCGCTCAACTTTGTTGTTGATTCATTGCTACATGCCTTGCAGGTCATTAGGTACCCATGGAGCTTGCACAGGGAGGAACGGTCGTTGTGGGACATGGCAATGTGTGCCATGCTTTAAACATTACTTTATTTCATATCTAGTACTTGCTATGGGTTTTACAAATTATGCTTCCGCTAAACACTTAACTATGCTTTGGTTTTTGAACACCTTTCATATTGGTTGGTTGAATTATGTCTACTTACATGCATGTTCAATATGATTGGTGGTTTGATCCTGGTCAGTCACGCCTCCAAGCGGTGATACTCCGCGTGTGGATTTTGGGGGTGTGACATATAAAAACTCTTAATATTGTAAATTATAACAAATGAGTCGTTTTAAGCAAAATGAATGAACTCACCAGTATTTCCTGCTGACAAAACCTTTTTAAAACGCGTTTCAGGTAATTACAGTAGATTGGAGTAAGAGATGGATATGGCACTGAAAGGCTTCAAAAAGTGGCTTATTTTATTAATTAAATCAAATTAAGAAATATTGTTTTATGTAATTGGGTATATCCCTTATTAAAGCTACCTTTGTAAAACATGGATTTATTCCATCTATTTAATAAATAAAATCCGGTGTTTTCTAAACTTTGATATTTTTCCTAACTCACGGTCCTGATGAAATTTCCGCTGCAATATTTTTCAAAATAATCACCGGTACCACTTGGCTGTTCGCGGCTCCCGATTCCGTCCAGGGTGGGTCGGGGGTCGTGACAGAAGGTTGTATCAGAGCCACTGATTTAAGTCTTTAGGTGTTGTGATAATATTACATAAGTTTATATAAACGAGTTAGGAGATTGCTATTAACTGGTAGCACACATGATAGCATTTAGACTTGAACTTAATAAAAGATGCCTTAGTATAAGATAAGCTAAGTACTTGTGTAAATAAAGTATGATGGATTTTAGTATGCCGTAAGAATGGCGATTAGAACATTGCAGGCAATAGCACTTAATTGCTAATAATTATTGCTTATTGATATTACTTGGTCTAGAATAAGATATGTTACGGGAATACAAATTTCCCTAAATTCTGGATAAAAGCCTAATAAAAGAGGCACTTTTAAAAATACTATTTATAGGAAATATAAAATTTTCTCCGACAAGACTGGGTTTGGTGTAGCAGACTCTCCAGCTTGTCCGGATATACTGGGGTTACCTCTCCGGCGAGAATCGGATAAGACGGGGTATATAATCTGTCAAACAAGTGACAAGATTTCCCTAAATAGTATCATGACCTGATATCTGACTTGTTTTTGGAAATATGAATCTGATAAATACATTGACTTATAGAGAGTATGTATATTACAGCATGTAAAATATAAAATTATATAAATATGTATATCTATAAGGAATTCCAAAAGTCAATTAAGAATAAAGCACAAGTATATGTGACAATAATAAATCTAGATTTCTTTATCAAGAATCTCTTTCATATATCTATAATTCCGATATCAAACATTATTTCGTTTAATCATCTACCTCGTAACTCGTGCAATGGAAACCCTTTAAGTTGGGACTTCATAAAAAAAATATATATAAGAATTTCCAAATGCGTTACCATAGACTATTAACGCAAGTATGAAGCATGTAAAGTTGTGCTAATACACAAGAAAACACATGAAACTTAAATTAAACGTCCACAGACGTCAAAGTATATCACACATGACTTCCAAGGCAAGACCTTTGGAAAATATAAATTGGGCACGATGACACCAATGCTAATTCCGTCAGTAGAAGAACTACTAATAAAAAAGAAGCACTTTGCCAAGCAATCCTACAAACGACATGAATCTCGCTGAGGTACGTTGTAACAAGATTTCACAACCATCGGTGCACAGTTAAATCAGAGTCATAATCATTATCACTTCAAAAGGAGTCACATACCTTTGCAACTCCCCTTTTTCATTTTATTCGACATTTCCTGGTAATGTCATTTAACAACGATTATCACACGAAATTCCAGATAAAGTTCTTATATTTCTTTTTCTGACTTCTGCATATAATTAGTTGACTTTCGTGTTTCTACTTCCTCTAATGGTCATTATACCATGAGGATTTCTTTCATAGTAGTGATTATTGATCTATTTCATTTCTTGGTAAATCCACACATTACACATGCATTGTTTGTTACGCATGTGGTTCGTTTGATTTATGAAGACCACTGGAGGGCTTCATTCCGATTTGTTATTTTATCCAAACTCAAATATCATTCCACTTTTTGCACTATGAACCTCATTATTGCAAAACGATGACTCTTTGATATCGAGTCAATGAATTTCTTGAAAAACTCAATTTCCTTTGGCATACATGGTTTTGTTGTGACCATGTCCGAACTTTCTTTTAATTGATTATATATGGAAACTTACATAAGTAATTTACAATATATTATTACTATATTTAAAATTTCTTGTTAAACCATTGAGGTGAAGAATTTATATTTTTATATAGAGTTAAATGCCATTTTAGTCCCTGTGGTTTGGGCCATTTTACCAGTTTAGTCCAAAGGTTTCATTTTTAACCTGTGGGTCCAAAAAGGTTTCACAGTTGCCATTTTAGTCCACTGGGTTAACTTCATCCTTTTTTCTGTTAACGAGAAGGCCAATTTGGTCATTTTGTATGTAATTCTGTTAACTAAAAGGGCAATTCAGCCATATAAAATGACCGAATTGGCCTTCTCGTTAACAGAAAAAACGGATGAAGTTAACCCAGTGGACTAAAATGGCAACTGTGAAACCTTTTTGGACCCACAGGTTAAAAATGAAACCTTTGGACTAAACTGGCAAAATGGCCCAAACCACAGGGACTAAAATGGCATTTAACTCTTTTATATATATGTATAAAACTATGTTTGAGGTATACTCTCATTTAAAGTTTATGTTTAGTTATTTATTATTGGTAATTAATATTAGTTTTATTATTAATAATAATATATTAATAGTAATAGTGTTAGTATTATTTTTAAGTACTAGGGTTATTGTCAGGGGCATGTATTGGGTAGCCTAGCCTTAGTTAGGCATGGACTGATCACCTATGCTTAAACAAGGCTGCACTAACCAATATCCAACCATGATAATGACTAGTTAAAATATATAATTTAATCATCATAATTATTTAATAAATTTTAATTATATGTAAATATATATATATATATATATATATATATACTTTGTACTGTAAGGAGAAGACATATTTTTATAAAACAAATACAAGAATTAGAGGGACGAATAAAATTATCTAAATAACTGTCTAAGTATTCATGGACAAGACATTTTATACTTATAAGTAATTGTTCATCTTGTTTAATATTCTACAACTATTAAATACTTATAGAAATATTATTTTATAATATATGTATTTTAATATATTAAAATATCAAATGTTATTTATTCAAGCCAATATTTAAGTATGTTTGATATTAAAATAAATATTTATTATTTTACTTTTATGATTTAAAATATCTTATTGTAAAATCTTATAGTTAAACATACTTGATTTTAAAAATGATAATCGTGAGTTCTAGGATAGTTGGATAAACATATTAATAAAACATATATCATTATTTTGTCAAAATTACCACGGGTTTTGATATTTTAAAAAACTATCTATATTAATTTATATTTTTACTTTATGATAACATAAAAAGGAAAAGGTATTTAATAAATTAAAATATCACATATCTTTGATCGAACATTTTGATTAAAATCATCTTAATGCAATTATGTATTAAGACAATAATACACTAACTCTATTGTCTTTTCATCTCAACACAATTGATTTTCTCATATCATAATTCAATATTTGACAAATCATTTTCATGCTTTTATTTCATTTTGAACCTGTTGATTCTAAGTCTTCCTCAGTTGCCTATCAAAGTAAGCTTTCTTTTGACAAAGAATTTTAGTGATTCTAAAAGTCCTTTACATTCATTTTAAATATCTATTGATCATATATCTTTTGGCTTGAACCTAGTCACCTTGGAAATTATATCATTTCATCCCATTCGTTTGTCATCGATTTCTTAAACTAATTCAGTTAAACCATTGAATCCTACTTATTGTACAACTCTTATTCACAAAATTTGATATTTTAAATTCTGTGTCATCTACCTTAATATTTTTTTATTGACTAAAATATGACATAAGTCTAAAAGAAATATCGTAACCCAAATCTCGAGTACGAGATTTAAAACAAGGTGGGGAGAATGTAACATTCCTATTTTTATATAAGAATTATGAGTCTGGTTAAATTTATTAACCACTAGTAACTAGTTTATTTTTAATATAAATATTCAACCCAAATAGTTTTAAACAGTATTTTATATAGTTGGTTGAAATATTATATTAATTAATTGGCATGTATATATGTGACCTTTCTAAATAAAATAAAAGTATATAAAAACTTATATTATTAGACGGGTAGATTACGGGTAAGTTGAAAATTAGAAATATGAAGTAATTAGACGGACCCATGAACCGTATAATAATTAAATTATAAAAATACATTGTATTTTGAACCTACTCTGTTTTTAATAAAACTTGGTTCAAAATGTAGACATAAATATTCTCATTCTAAACACATATTTATTGTTTGGTAAAAAGTCATATTTTAGAAGTATACACGCTAAATAAGTGAAGCAGTTGAACTAATTATAATAATAATCCTATACTAATAAATGAAAATCTTTTTGTAATAATTATCTTTAACTAATATATACGCTTTAACGAATTTGCCTAAGTGATATACGCAATGTGCCTGAGTCATAAATATATCCATGAATTTCTTTGAGAAAAAAATATTATATTTACTATAAAAAAACTCAATTCAAAAACTATATAATTAAAAAAAGAAATATTAGAGATGTATAGATTGCTTATATGTTTGTTACTTACCAATGAGGTTGGTGACCCATTTACAAAAGCAAAAGCCTTCTTTAGGTATACTTAGATTTGAAGGTCTTAGACTCAAGAATTCAAGTCCCACATATAATAGAAATAATAAGAGTTAATTACTGTTTTCGTCCCTGTGGTTTGTCAAAAATCACTATTTCAGTCCATTAGTTTAAAAATTACGATTTCAGTCCCTATGGTTTCACTTTCGTAACCATTTCAATCCACCTCCGTTAACGCCATCCATTTATTCTGTTAAGTACACGTGAATTGACCATAATGCCCTTATTAATAAAAAACAAAAAGATATCTAAATGAGTTAATTACTGCTTTTGTCCATGTGGTTTGTCAAAAATCACTATTTCAGTCCATTAGTTTAAAAATTGTGATTTCAGTCCCTGTGGTTTCACTTTAGTAACCATTTCAATCCCGTCTCCTAACACCGTCTATTTTAGCGTTAAGTTTTTAATGAAATACCTAAATTACCCTTGTGTTAATTAAATATGGACTTATATGATTTTATTATTGGATTTATATGATTTTATTGTCGCATGACATATGGACTTAAATTGGATTGTAGGGTTCGACCCACCATGGCTTCAGTAGAAGTAGAAGTCTGGCACTATTTTTACATATATGGTTCCAAAATTTTAATTTTGGATTTAGAATGAGAAAATGTTCAGGTAAGCATTATTTTTCAAAGTTATTATGTTAATTGATGTTGCTAGGAAGATATTAATTGGGGTGGGGTAATGGGTCGCCGGACATTAAGAGGGTGGGGTTGTGATGCCGGAGAAGATGACCGGAAACTTTTTCCGGAAATGAGAGCAGGGATGGAGTGGGGTGGGGTATCGTAGGGTTGTGTTTTAAGAAGTGGGTCCTAGAATACAATCTTTTAAATTTCCATGGTTTTTTATTTATCCCCACATTTTTATGTATCTCATCATTTTTTTATGAATTATACCGTAAGAAATAAATTCTCTTTGAATGGAGTATAGAATTGTTATATTTTTAAAAATGATGTTCTTTCTAAATGTTGATGCAATTTGCGATGAATGATGGGTGTAAACCATTTATAACACCACGTCTAACATTACAAAGGTGAAACTAATTTGTCTAAATTTGACATTTGAAAGAATTGTGCGACTATAACGGTGAGGCCAAACCATTATAGTGATGCATCTAAAAGCATTTATAGTTTAACAAAATCATATGCCCTGGACCTATAATTATTTAATTCTAGTGAAAGAAAAAACAATAATGCAATCTAATTTAATTCTAATAAAGGATTTCAAATGTTGTCACGTGGCGCGCTCTCCTTTAATTTAATAATAATATTATTAGTAATGATATATTAGATTATTATTATTGTTATGTCAAACTAATATTGTTAATATATAATCTTTATCATTTATCTTTATTATTATTATTATTTAATGTTATTTATTTATTTAATTATATTGTTAATGATAAGCCGTAAAAAGTTTTTTAGTATTGTTTACTTTTTATTATTGTTATTATTATCATTTTATCTTTTATATAGTAAACGAAAATCTTTTATAAAAAAAGGTGTATCCTTATCTAAATTTTTGTTTAAAATTATTTATAAACCACACTAGCTTCGAAAGACTTTTTAAGAGCTACATGTTTGAATTCTAACAATTTTTTTAAACTCATCAAGTAATCTATACATATAATAAAGTAAATCTGTTTAGGGACACGTGTCATCACTGCATCTCTTCTCACAAATATTCTCCCGTCTAAATCATTATTACCCGGATGATAATACTCTCGGGCTTAAACCCGATCCTTAAACTAATAATAATTAAACTTACAATTAAAATTTAAATTCCCTCAAATATCTCTCGTGACTATTACCTGTTACTACAATTATAATATTTAATATTTAATTTAACATTTCATTTACATATTCAATATAAAGTGAATATGTGTCAACAGGTGTACGTTTAAAGTGAAGATAGTAGTACGTGTCCATGATTTTAGAAATTGTATGCATGAAATTCTCTACATCTCCCAATAAAAAGATAATAATAAACATTAAATCATATAGGGACATGTATACATATACGTGTCTGTCAAATCTTGAGTCTCCTAAACAACTATATAAATGAGGATAACTCAAAAGAACAAACTGTTCATATACCATCGCCCATCTTTCTCTCTCTAAAAATCTCTAGTATTTATTTATTTTATTTATAATAATAATAATGGCTCTGCCTCGTTTTAAGTGTTTTAACTCCCGATCACCGCTACCCTTTCCGATTGATCTGAGCCCCATAACATATGGCAAGGCTCTGCCTGACTAAGTTCATTGGGGTTCTGTCTCGGGACATCGGGATAAGGTTGAATTAGGGGTACTATACTTAACACAATTACAAAAATATATTTTTATATAGCTCAAAAGATTTTACCCAATATTCTACCAGGAGACTTTCTAGTTGAACCCTAAAGTTACAAAGTGGGTCCATTCTCTTTTCTCACTATTTTATTCCCTTTTTCCTTGTGATATAATTTTATTCAAAAATGTCCCAAATTGATCCATAAGTAAAAACCCGGACCCCTGAAACCCCAATCCATATAAAAAATAAAGAAATCAATAATTGTGGTCTTCTCGCGGGCCGCGTAAGGAAAAGGAGGGAGTTCACGCGGGCCGCGTCAACCTTCAGTTTGACCAGATAGGCATCCGGATCCATGTATCGTCACACGCGACGCGACTACTGGTGACTCAGCAGCCTTCGATATGATCCACACACCCACGCGGGCCGCGTAAGGTTTGGCTTGAGGCTTACGCGGGCAGCGAGGGAACCCAATTTCAGCTATAAATAGCATAGCTCGGGGGCTTTCATTCTGTGTCGACGAAACTTTCAAATTCATTATCACTCTGCTCGAATTTCACTTTCAAAGTAGCGGGGTGCTGCTACGATACCGGGTATTAACTTGATCGCTGCTACGATTCAATATCCGATCGATTGAAACTATCCGACAGGATGTTAAGTACTATCCTTTGTCATTAGTCGTGATTCCGACAGGATGTTTGAGTGCCACCCGAACTCGGGGAATACTCTGTCATTTGTTGTGAATCCGATGGATGTTTAAGTGATTACACTTTGTCATTTGTCGTGAGGGTTTTAATCTCGTGAGTTGTCATAAATGTTGTATTAGTTACTTACCGAGTTCGTGTGCACTAGGTTACAAGACTAATCAATAGTCTAAGCTCTGCCTGTATAAATCTGCAATATCAAGGCTAACCAGTAGGCTAAACTTTGCCCGTATAAATCTGCATGCTTATAATGCGAGTCATTCTCTTTTTATCAAATTGCCTTACAAAACTCTAAATGTTTTCCAGTTATATTTTGCAATGATTAAGTCTTTGCTAATCTTAAGTTACTGGAAGTAAGTGGGGTATTGTGCACATTACTACTGTTTTTATCACTTTAGGTGGGCGAGCCTAATTATTGATATACGTCACTATTGGGTGACAGGACCCAATAGTGATATGACCACAGTCATAGATCCGGTCGAGTGACAACTGAACCAGCTAATTATAAGATAAGGGGCGAATGTAAAAACTCTTAATGCTGTGAATTATAACAAAGTTGTAATTGCAGTGATTAAGTCTTTGCCAATCTTGAAGGAGCAAATATAAAAACTCTTAATATTGTAAATTATAACAAATGAGTCGTTTTAAGCAAAATGAATGAACTCACCAGTATTTCCTGCTGACAAAACCTTTTTAAAACGCGTTTCAGGTAATTACAGTAGATTGGAGTAAGAGATGGATATGGCACTGAAAGGCTTCAAAAAGTGGCTTATTTTATTAATTAAATCAAATTAAGAAATATTGTTTTATGTAATTGGGTTTATCCCTTAGTAAAGCTACATTTGTAAAACATGGATTTATTCCATCTATTTAATAAATAAAATCCGGTGTTTTCTAAACTCTGATATTTTTCCTAACTCACGGTCCTGATGAAATTTTCGCTGCAATATTTTTCAAAATAATCACCGGTACCACTTGGCTGTTCCCGGCTCCCGATTCCGTCCATGGTGGGTCGGGGGTCGTGACAACTGGCCCTGAGATTATTCAAGAGACAACGGATAAGATTCTTCAGATCCGTGATAACTTGACTAAGGCTAGAAGCAGAAAAAAGAGCTATGCAGATAAAAGGCGCAAGCCTCTGGAATTTGCTGTTGGAGACCGAGTTCTTCTCAAGGTATCTCCCTGGAAGGGAGTAGTTCGCTTTGGTAAAAATGGAAAGCTCACGCCTCGCTATGTGGGTCCTTTCGTGATACTTGAGAGGATCGGCAAGGTGGCGTACAAACTCGACTTGCCTCAGGAACTAAACAACATGCATCCAGTGTTCCACGTATCCAATCTACGAAAATGTCTAGCCGATGAGGAACTGCAAGTTCCTCTGGAAGACTTGCAAATAAACGAAGCTATTCAGTTTGTGGAGAAACCGGTCGAAATCATGGATCAGACTGTCAAGCTTTTGAGGCGCAGCAAAATTCCCATTGTTAAGGTTCGATGGGAAGGAAAGCGTGGTGCTGAATTTACTTGGGAGTTGAAAAGTGATATGAAGGCCAAGTACCCGCATCTCTTTGAACAGTCTTATTCAAAGATTTCGGGAACGAAATCTCCTAAAGGAGGGGAGACTGTAACGCCCAGCATCCCTAAACTTTAGACACTTGGCAAGATCAGTCCCTGAACTCCTGTAAATTGTCAGTCTTAGACCTTGTGGTTATTTGATGTTGATACTTTGGAAATTTTGGTGTGAATCTTAGTGACACTTGATGCTTAACACTATGATACTTGATTCTTTAATCTAGATGTGTTGGTGCATTACATCTGTCGACTTCGTCTTATATCGAGTCTCGGACTGAAAGTTTGAAGAGTGCCTGAAAGTTTGAAGGCTGCTAGTTTGAAGGCTGCTAGTTTGAAGGCTGCTAGGTTGAAGGCTGCTAGTTTGAAGGCTGCTAGTTTGAAGGACCTGCTAGTTTAAAGAGTGTCAAGTTTGAAAGTGTCGTGACCGTTTGAAGGGTGGCATGTCACCTTCAAACGGGAGGGTCTTGTCCTATAAATAAGCTTCAAACTTTCACCATTTGTAACTTTCTGGCTAGAGCAACGAAGTGCTGCCGAAGTGTTGTCAGGTTGTAAAACAGTGTGAAATCAATATTACAACAGTTTAAAGTGTATTGCTTGCTGAATTGAACTCAGTTTCTTAGTTTCCGCCTCTGAAACTGAGATAAACTCTTCTGAACGACTCGGTTGGGTCAGTAAACGATCCTACAAGTGGTATCAGAGCTCAGGAGGAAGAGTTCTTACCGATTTCAGCTCGATTTCATAAAAAAATTTATGTTTCTACTCCATTCTTCACGTTTTTTTTTTAATTTAACGAGATTTTTCAGATAAAATGAACTGATTTTTGCTCATAACAAGCGAAATTATGTTTTAATCAATCTGTAAAAGGTTCAGGCTTAAATTCAAAGTAAAACTCAATCAATTTTATAAAAAACGTCATGTTTTGTTTGAAGGTGTGTCCAGTTTACATGAACAGGAACTTTGAACTCAGATCTATGGCGATTTAGTGGACATTTTTTATTGATAAACACATCATTGTGATCGGAATTCAGTGTAGTATAATCCTTGAACATATCAGACTTTAATTCATCCGAAAACTTGATAAAATTGGACTGAAAACTGCATCCAGTTTGAACGAAGTCTGTTCCTGCCCGTTCGAGGAATGCATCCCGTTTGAACTGAAGTTTGAAACTGACCTGACTGTTTGAAATCTGCACCCATCCCGTTTGAAAGCAGCCGTCCTGTTTGAAAATACATGGTGTACAGTTTGAAACTGACCTGATAGTTTGAAACTGGCCTGGCCGTTTGAAATCAGCACCCTACTGTTTGAAACTGGCCTGACTGTTTGAAAGTTACACCTTACCGTTTGAAAATGCACATGACAGTTTGAAATATACACATGACCGTTTGAAACTGGACATGACAGTTTGAACAAGGTGGCCGTTTGAAAGTGGTTCTGTTGTTCACGTGATACGTGTATTAATCTGATCAATTGTCTGACATTTACATTGAATATATACATGTGATTTAGTAACCCAATGATGTTGCATGTGATAAAGTCAGAAGATAAATGTGATAAAGTCAGAATTGCATGTGGTCATGAGAGAGTTGTCGTCCATTTGTTTGATAAGATTTGCATATGATATATATTAAATGATCATGTGACATTGTTTTTTAGCGGTCCAAGTTACAAACAATATGGTCATATCTGTTGTCGGCTAAGTGAAGTTTGTTGGTCCAATGGGTATTGATTAAGTCTCACAGTTGTCGGCTTAGGTGGTAATTGGGTTTGTCAGTTCAACAATTCGGCCCAAATCATTGTTAGTGCAGCCCGCTTCATACTTGAAACAATTTAGTAGTGATAAAACGGCCCAGTAATATCAAGTTTGTCAGCCCAATCATAGTAATATCAAGGTTTATCAGTTTGCAGGTGATAGAGATTTGTATTGTGTGTCAAAGACCAATAATTCGGTGTGTCAAAGGTCCAAGTCTCATGGTTTGATCATTCAAAGATTCATCCGGTCATTTGAAAGTCCATCAGTTCGCACGTAGTGAGTTAGGTCATTTGAATTTGATCCGGGTCATAGCAGTCCGCACAGTGTGTCAACCTTCAATCCGCACAGAATTATCACCTGTTCGAGTATCAGTTTTATTCTGTTAATTGATAAGTTTTTAAACTGATTATTTGTTTGTTCTTGTCAGGTATATTTTTACGAGGTGAACCAGTTTGTTTGAAAGCTAGTTTGAGAAATTCTTCGATATTGAATCAGGAGTGAAGATTTTTACAACGCATTCGCAACATCTCCGACTACTCCGGGTGACATTGCTAAGAACATGAACATGGAGAATGAAACCGGAACAATGCAAAAACCCCCGAAGCTTATGGGAATTGAAGATTATCATGGGTGGAAGAAACGGTTTGAGAATTGGGTTCAGGCGAATCATCTAAAAGCTTGGGAGAGCATCGAAACTGAATATGAGAGGCCAAAGAATTCAGCGGGAGTCGATAAAATCATTTCAGAATTCACGGAGCAAGAAAGAGAGAGTTACAAAGGAGAAAAGATGATGATAAATTTGTTACAACAAGCTGTTAAAGAAGATATATTTGTGTTGCTTCAACATGATGAAAACACTTATTCTATTTGGGAAGCTCTTGGAAAGAAATTTGAGGGAAGTACGGAAATGCTACAAAGTAAAGCAACTTTGTTGAAAAAGGAATTTGAACTATTTACGTGCATGCCTGGTGAAACAACAAAGAGTCTTATTGAAAGATACTGTCATCTTGTACGCACTATGTCACAGTTGAAGCTTACAAAAACTCCAGCAGAATGGGTTGAAAAGTTTGCTGATGCGTTACCGCAACAGGAATGGGGTACATATCTGATGATATTGAAAAATTCCGGACAGTTTAGAAGGTTATCGATTGCACAGTTTATAGAGAAGTTGGAGGCACAGGATCTGGAGCAGCAGAAAATTGCTAGAATGAACAGTTCTACTCATCAACAAGATATTAAATTGTACTATAAAGGAAATGTTCAAACTGCTGAAGCAAGTCCAAAAATACAAACTGCATTTAGTGCTGGAAATCAATCTACACCAAGCAGTCAAGGATCAGTTAACACTAGTGGGTTCTCAACGGTGAATCCTCCAAGTGTTCAAAGTGCATCTGCTGGAAATGGGCATTCAATTCAGTGTAATGTAGCTCTACATCTTCAAAATGGTCAAAATTATTTTGAAGAAGTTGTAAAGCATCATATGGGATTATTGGTCACTGCATTAGAGTCTTATGAAGGGTTGATTGCTGGAAGAATTGGTAATCCGATGCTCACAAAGGAAGATTATGACCAAATCGATGCAGAGGAGCTGGAACTGATGGATATTAAATGGGCTTTAGCTAGTGTTTTGAGGAGAGCAGAAAAATTTAGATTGGTTACAGGAAGAAATGATTTCTTGGATGCAAACCTTTCTAATTTAGGATTTGATAAATCTAAAGTTTTCTGTTTTCGTTGCAGGGAGAAAGGCCACTTTAAAAGAGAATGCAAGAATCAGGAGCCGAGAGGAGCAAAGGAGTCATCCGGGAAAGATGATTATTATAGGAAAACCATTTATCAGCAAATCACTAATCAACCACATCAACAAAAAGAAGCTCAAACGGCACATGGGAAAATGATCGAAGATGCAAACAGGAAAGCTTTTTATGGCATCATTGATCAAGATGACGAGAAAGTGGCTGAAGGGTTTAGCTGGGACAAGTACATTCTAGCTGATCCAAGTACATTCTAGCTGATCCAAATGTTAAAGCTTTTATTGCTCAGATTGTGCAAAAGCCAGAGTTGATGAAGGAGTGGATGGATGTGATGTCGGATAATGAGGAGAGTCAAGATGGAAAATCTGTTTCTTCTAAAAGCAGTGATGATGATGAAGAAGTTGAACAGATAAACATTGGAAAATCTCATTTATCTTCTGACAGTTTTGAATTTTATTTTGCAGAAAAATTGAAGAAACTGAAAGAAAGGAAAGCTGCAAAAGATTTAAAAGAAGTCAAAGTGATTGAGAAGATTGTGGAAGTTGAAAAGATAGTTGAAGTTGAGAAGATTGTTGAAATCACAAAACCCTGTCTTACATGTTTAGAGTCTTGTAAACAATGTATAGAGAAAGATGATAGGTTTAGTGAGTTAGAAAAGTTGAAAGAAAAGTTGTTGTTTGATGTAAAAAATTTGAAACAGTCATATAATATGTATTGAACAGAACTGTGAATAGTCTGGAAAAAACTAACTCTGAAAGAGAGAAAGCTTTGAAGATGTTGAATGCTACCATGATGACAAAGCAGAAAGAGATCAACTTGTACATAGAAGAATGTGCAAAGTGGAAGAAAGAGTTGGATAGTGAAGCAACTGAGAATGAAAGAATCAGAAGATTGCTGCAAAGTTACAAAGGTTGTGACTACATAATTGATAGAATTTATCCAACAGTTGAAGGATTTGAAGCGTTTAAAGGTGAAGAAACAAAGACAAAGAAGAAAAAAGGATACTGGTAAGAAACAGGGTGTCTGTTATAATAAGTGTCCGCCTCCAATTTGGGAAGGGTATTCGTCTAGAAAACCAAATGAGGAGCAAGTAAAAAAGGCAGTCAATATAAAGTTGGAGTCCGAGATAACCGACGTATTACCAGACGATATTGATATCATGTTCCCAGCGTCCGACATAGATCATGAGTCTGAGTTAATAAAAAGGATGGTCGATCAGGTGTTAGATAAGGATGAGGAGTCAGAGTCAATGTCTGAGTCCAGGAGTTCGAATTCATCTGTCAAGAGTTCAAAGTCGTCGGGAAAACGGGTGTATAGTAAAGAATTTTTGTTGTCAAAATCTAATTTGAATGATGAAACATTTGAAGTTGCATATACTTTGAATGATTCTGACAAATTATATTTTGATAAAGAATTTCCAATAAGAGGTGTTAAACCAGAAATGATCAAAAAGGTTTTCAAACTAACAGAAATTAATATTTCAGAAAGAGTTAATTGCCATTTTCGCCCCTGAGGTTTGGGCACATTTGCCATTTTCGTCCAAAATGACAGTTTGGTATTATTTAGCCCCCCACGTTTGTCACTTTTTGCCATTTTCATCCAAATGCCTAACCTAGTCAGTTTATACCGTCAGATGGGGTATTTTTTGAAATTTGTTAATGGTAAGGGGGTAACTTGTAAATAATATGTAACAAATGAAATTTAAATATGATCATCAAAACCCATAAATCAAGATCATCTTCAACCCAGAAAATCCCAAATCAAGAACAAATTCTGAAACACCAGAAAATCCCTTCATAATCTGCACCATCTTCATCATCTGCAAATCCGACAACCTCCTCCTCTGCACCATCTCCGGCAACGACGGCATAACCTGCAACTCCGACAACGACGGAAATGGCTTCAAATCTGTATGCGGTGGCCCCATCTCTCACTCTAGATCTGAACAACGACGGCACAACCTGCAACTCCGGCCCATCTTTCTCTCTCTCTCTTCTATCTCTCTTCTGCGATCGTTTCAGATCTTGCCTGAAATCAACCCGGTCTTGCCTGAAATCGATGCCGCAAAACCCTCCACCGGTGAAGAAAGCGGGTGTAGTTTGGGTGTGCGTCCATTGTCCTTCGCCGGAGAAGAAAGGGGTGTGGCCGGTGGCGCTGAACTCTCACAGAGAGAGAGAGAGTGTGAAGAGGTTTAGAGAGAGAGAGAATTTATAATTAGTGGGCGTGGGGGTGGTGGCGGTGTAGTGGGGGCGGTGGAGGTGCGGTGGTGGGGATGGTGGCGGTAGTGGTGTGGTGGCGGTAGTGGTGTAGTGGGGGTGGGGGTGGTGGTGGGGCAGGTGAATGATCTGTGAACGAGTATTTGGGTAAAACAAATGATCTGTGAACGAGTATTTGAAAATGATCTGTAAAGTTTATGTAACAAATGAAATATAGTTTACAATTTACCCCCTTATTATTTTCAAATTTCAAAAATACCCTAAATTGGGTAAAAAGTAACCTGGTTGGGTATTTGGGTAACTAGGTTAGGCATTTGGATGAAAATGGCAAAAAGTGACAAACGTGGGGGGCTAAATAATACCAAACTGTCATTTTGGACGAAAATGGCAAATGTGCCCAAACCTCAGGGGCGAAAATGGCAATTAACTCTTTCTGAAATAAAAGATGAAAATCTTACAAGAAAACCAAGACCTTACACCTCAAGAGTACAACAACGTTTGAACAAGAAAAAGGGTTACAATTCTGGTTCTGGTTTTCAAAAGAAACCAAACCACAATCGTAGCTACAAAAAGAAAGGAATTGGTTTTATTCCACCTGAAAACTATAAAAATGAAAAATATGTTCGAGATTATAAATCAAAAATGACATATGTTGCAGGAACTAGCCATGAAGAAGAAGCAAAGAGTTCATTCTGGAAACAGTCAAACCAGGAGTTTCTTGCTGAAAAGATGAAGAATGGAGCTTATCAAAGGAAAGAAACAAGAACCTGTTACAGATGCAATGAAGTTGGTCATATTGCATGGAATTGCCCAAAAGCAACCAATACAAAACAGGGAGTTTCTGGAAAACTGAAAGAAGTTGTTGTTGATAAAACCAAATCACCAACTGAAAGATTCAAAGTGTTCAAAAATTCAACATATGAAGTTGGAGAGTGTTCGAAAAGGTTTTACAAGAAGAGGGGAAATCTTGACAACCAAGCTTGGGTTGTTAAGAAATCAGAGGTAAAATCTGGCGATGAATCTGATTCCACAAAATCGGAGGAGCCAAAGGTTGAGGTAAAAAGTGAAAACTCAGTGCCTCTAATGGATGATGTTCATTTTCCACCATTGAGAGCTGAGAATTTTAAATCAAAGGTTGGAAAGGTTGAGATCTCAAATCAATTTTATTCTGAAAAGAATGAATTTGATGTTGAAAAAGCTTTTAATGGGAATGTAAAGAAAATTTTCGGAAAGATGGTCGATGGGAAGGTTAAAGGAGTTAAAGATTTTTACGCTACAAAGAAGGCAACTTATACTCCAACTGAATCTGAATTGAAAACACCCAAGGCTGGTCAGACTTGGGTGGATATTTTCTTTCATTGAAAAACCTGACTTGCCGGAGATCCCAAGTTGGTAAGTGTGAAGCAGGAATCGGCATTTTGATTGGTAAAATGGTTTGTGTAGATGATTTATTCCTACATGAGATTAAATATTTTGGATATACTTACAAGTGGTAAGAGGTTGATTCTGACAAAGTGATTACTCAAGGTCATTAGTTTGAACTTGATGTAATCCACATACAAGTGATTGAATGGACAATATGATGAACCAAACCCCTAACCTACAAGTGGTAAAATTAACAAAACTTATTTTCCGGAAAAATCATTTTGGTTAAAACAAACTTAAGTGTTTTGAAATCATAATGAGAAAATAGTTTTGTGAAAGGGGGAGTTCTGATTGTTTATGCCAAGTGGATGGCGATTTGAAGCGATTTGATATCAGTTGTCAATTTACTTGTATAGTTTGTTTTCAAATTTCCTTTAATGTGTTTGCATTTTAGGGGGAGTAAAAATTTCAGAAAATCCAAAAACATTTGAAAATTTGAAAAAGACAAAAACATGATAAAATTCAAAAATGAGTTTTGTTGTATAAAAGAGGAAATGATAGTACATCAGTGGACTATCACGACATGCTAAAGAAATGTAAAGTTAAAAATGTGATAAACGGTGTCACTGATGATGTGCCAGTAGGTTTTTGCACATTTAGTAGATTGTGACGAGATATAAACCTAAATTTCAAACTTGCTTATATCGTGGGGAAACATCTCTCGGATATATGGGTAACCCCCGAAATCTCGTTTGAAAGATTCCTTTTTCTGATATACTAGGTCTTTATACTCAGTGATATCTGGGGTATTATTCCTGGACTTCTGCTGAATGGAAGTTCTGACCTAGTCCTCGAATAATACTTTCCGCAATGCTTGAAACATAGCATCACCCTCAGCATATATGATAAGACAATAAAATTGCTTAGCAATGCTGTTGTAAAAAAGATCCTCTAAAGGGGACACACCCAAAAGTTGAGTCATGATCTCTCTGCTGAACGGTAGTTCTGACCTGAGCTCTCATGATTCTTCATAATTTATTAACCCCTACAGATATCATTTGTGTCATAATTACCTGTAAGACTGAATATCGGGATCTGGATACGGGAGTATATTCTGAGGTGGGACACGCGATTGAGTTTAAGTATCTAAGACATTAATTCGTATCTCGAAACAGTTGAACTTTGTGTGAAAATTTAAGTGGATCAGTATACTGACAATCTAAGTGAATCGTTTAGAACTTAAAATGTATAGAGCTTAACGGTGTTGGTGAGTTGTCTAAAAAACTGATATGATCCTCTTACACGAACTCACAAAAATATTGTTTGTAAATATTTCTTTACTGCATTTCTTAATTTCTCAAAATCCAAAAATATTTTTAGTGTGTTTTAGCATAAATTTTTGAAAAATTCAAAAAGATTTTCAACAACTGATGTTGGAAAGCTGATTTTCAAAGTTCCGAGTGCTAAACATGATGACATGGTTGTGAGGGGGAGTGTGTCTTAATTGTCAAAATATGTTTTTTAATCAACAAGTGGTTCATCATGTGTATGTGATCTGAGTGAGAGTGATTGTTGATGTATATGAGAGTTGTTATTGATGCATTCAAATTGTTAAATTTAGAAACTTATTTCCGGGTTAAGAATGTGCAGGAATAGTCAAATTTCAATTCTGAATCTGAAGATAGAGTGCTAGGTTTCGGATTTTGAAGACAAAGAAAGCCAGACAAAGATCCTAAAGCTGATGATGCTGATGAACTGAAGAAATGCCAGCATATTGATGAAGAGTGTGAAACCCGAGCCTTAATGTGTATTATATTACGTGTTTTAATGTGTTTCAAGTGATTATATGCCTCGAATGTGATAACTACGAGTTCTTGTGGTTTTACAGGTTAATCAGCGTAATTCGGTAAAGTTGAAACGTTTAGTGATGAAGCGGAATATCCGGGAATAATAATCAAGTGAATCACATTGTTTGGAAATTGTTTCGGGTTAAAAAGTAACTTGGATGTGAAAGAAAAGCGAAACCATGAAGTCCAGGGTCTGGTGTGTCATTGTGTGAAAGTTAATACGTAGCTCATGGTTCCACTACGTAACTTACGGCTGAGAAAAACAAAAGTTACAGCAGGTTGCTACCGTAACCTACGGTATTAAACCGTAGGCTACGGATTGATGATAAAAAGGGACGCATACAGCAGATTTTTGGGAGGAATGATTGGTGACCGACATCACATGAAAAAGGAATTAATTACTCTTCATTAATATAAAAACATCAATTCATCCTCAGGCTTCACGTGACTTATTTGAGTGTAGATAATTATCGTGATTTTCAACAATACTAATATTCACGCAGACCAAGATTGAAGGCAGCCAATATACACGCACATGTAGAGGTTATTAATGATGTCAGCATCATAGACTTGAAAGAGGCTACGAAGATAAAGGTCCAAGATATCACGTGAAGGGAGCAATAATCATCATCATTAAACGTGGGCTAGTGGGCTTAAGGACGCACATGTGGGCTTGGAGATTTGAGTGTCACATAAAAAGTGGGCCGATCATTAGTGGGCGGCAGTATATGACAAGCATTGGGAATAGATGAATGAAATAAGTGGAATTATTTTAAGGATAGATATTAATATTCATCCACGAATAAAAAGAGGGAGGCCGCACACATCGAACAGGACGGCAGTAGGGAGTCGGATATACCTCACAGGGTTTCAACCGTGATTCGAGCCTTTGACGATCAATCTTTCGCGATGAACGGCTAATTCTCTTTGGTTTCCTCCGGATGGAGGGTTTTTGTAAGTTGGATAATTTTATGTGTTTGTGACAATCGTTTAACTCGGTGATCTAAGCATTCGATGCTTTTCACCTTTGATTTGATTTATTGATTGTAGACAATTGCATTTATTTAAACCTTAATTTCTAAGCATTCAGTTCCCGAGAGTTCTAGTAATTGGGATATATTTGACATGGGGTTAGGGTTTGTAAATTGTAATTAATAATCATTCGATAACCTCCCGTTATGTATTGACTGGAGTACTTAGTCGTTGGTTATCACAATTGATGAATTAGGTTAAACACTTATGTCTATGTGAGTGTTTCGATTAAACACATAATTGAATCTAGCTATAAAACCTGAAATCTGGAGGAACCATTGTTCTTTCTATTGATTTAAATCTCACATTTAGTTTGTAATTTTTAGTTAATCCACAAATCAAACAATCATCAGTTTATTTTTTTATAGTTGTTAATAAATACTTGACGTTACACACTTTCCACAATCCTCCTCTGGTTCGATATCCGACTTATCCTATCTACATAGTTTAGTTGGTTTTTGCATGTCCTTAACGACAGACATCAAAATTGCGCCGTTGCCGGGGAGGCGTGCGCAAAGTGTTTAGTGTTAAGTTTTAGTTAAAAAAAAAAACCCAAAAGAATTTTTGTTTTTATTTTGTTATTTTATTTGTTCGTGATTTACATGGGTAGTTGAGCTGTGTTTGTGTAGGATGACAGATCTTACTATATTTTGCGGCTCTTCTACTTGCATTTTGTGCGGGGAACCACTTCACCCGTGTATCGGTTGCCGCGAGGCCCGATTTAAACGGGAAAGAGCGAAATTAGAAGAACCATCGATGCCTTGCTATGGTAATCCTTCCCCTCCACCATATTTCTATGATTCTGATACAATGGTGGAGGATGATTATTACTCGGATGGATATGATCGGGACGAGGATGTTTATTTTGAGCCAAGGACGGATGGACGATGTTTCTGTTGCGGTCGTAATCATACTTCTTATTATGATGATGTGTGCGCGGTGTATTTGGAAAATCCAGAGTATTGGAATAAAAAAATGATGGATACGTACATCTCAACACCGTATCAGGGATACCGACAGTATCATCCCGAGGAATATTCTAAGCCCGAGGGTGTCTATGCTTATCAGACCGAGGAGGAGAAAAAGCTTGCTATGTTGGAAGTGACTTTGTCCAAACTCGAGCAGTACTTATCAGCACCCAACCTTTCCGATGAAGATCGAATCAGCTGCCTAGTTTCCAAGTGTCAAAAGTTAAAAATGAAGATAGAAATAGAAGAGCGTCTCTCACCATTACCTGTTGATATTAGAGATTATTCTCACATGGAGGATGAGGTTGTGGAGGATAATACCACACCAATGAGTCCTTTATCTGATGAAAAGTCACTGGTGGATCAGATGGTGTGTGAGGATGATGAGGCAGAGCAGTCTGATGAGATGAATGTGTGTACCGAACCTCTTCCCATATCAATCATTCCAATTAACAAGTGTGGGGAAGAGAGTTCGAGGAAGAAGATGAAAAGGGTGAATCTACAAGACATCGGTGTATATCTCGTGAAGTGGATTAGTGAAACCCGCATGTGCAGTCTGAACATGCCAATTATACTGACGAGCTTATGGATATGGCATGTAAATTTCCGGGTATTTGTTGGAAATGTTTTGGGTAAGTGTGCATTGAGACCACCGTAATGCATAGCAGGTACGGTCTGGCTGAAGACCTTTAAACTTAGCGCTCTCGGGAGGCAGCCCGAGGATGTAGAGTTTGTACTTTGTTTTGGTTTCGTTTTGGTGTTTTTGTGTTTTGACAGGTTTCTACGTTCCATCTTCACGGATGCAATGATTCAAGTGTGGGGATGTTGCAACATCCCCGATGAGATGTCAGAGAATTCAAGAGATGTTTACGTCCCTGTCCGATCACAGCAGTTGCACCGCTACAGACACTTGCTGATTTACTGATCAGGTCAATGTGTCTCTCTATCCTTTATTTTATTTGTTTGTGTTTTTGGTGGTGTGAGTCTTTGTGTTGGGAGTGGTTTTATGTGTCGAGTCGTCTAGTTGTTAGCCGTTCATGGTTTGCGGGTGGTATCTCTCGAATTTAGATTATAAATTGCACCATACATTGGGGACAATGTATCCCAAGTGTGGGGATGCGGTAACTCGAGAGAAGGTTGGTAGGATTGATGATCTTAAATGCTTGAATTGGTTGAAATTGGTAAAAATTGAAAAATTTTGAAAATTTTGTCTCAAGTATGCTTGAACTACATGAAAACCAACATTGTCAATCGCTAAAAGGTTCCTTGCTGATATTAAACTAACTTAGATCCCTAGTCATGGTTGTCCCTTTAAGTTTCATGAGAGTATTTCTGACAAGTTTTAGAAAATAGTTGAGAAGAGATGCCTAACTAGGGGTAACATGCTTTAGGAATTACACATGTTACGTGTCGGCAACCCATATTCCTTTTGTTCGGTGAGATATTTGAGCCTACTAGATTGATAGTTGATTTGCAATAAATGTTCAATTGATGAGTGTAGGCCATATGTTGCTTTGTGTTAGAACTTGTGTAGTTTGATACGTGCCGAGACTGTGCTTTAGCGTATACACGTAGATGATAAAGGCATTAGGATCTATTCATTGTGTTATTTGTTAATTGTTGATTCCACCCACCTTAGTTGACCATGTTGAGCCTTATACCTTCATTTGTTACACCTCGTTTGATTACCAACCATGAATGACAAGTATGTGTGAGATGTTTGTTGAAAAAAGAAAAAGAAAAAATAGATAAGAAGAAAAAAAAAAGCAAATAGAAAAAAAAAGCATTGTTATGTTTGTGTTAAATAAATGGGCCGAAAATACCCAAAGAGTTAGTAGTCATTGTGAATAAGTTGTCATGGTTTGGTATATTCATTTGTGTTCGCCATATAAATATAAAAGCCAAATATATATATATATATATATATATATATATATATATATATATCCTTACCTTTACCCTTAACCCAAAACCCGAAAGTCCTTTTGATACGTGTTACGTTATTTGATACAGTGGAGGTGTGATTGCTATACAAGCTTATGATTGCAAAGTAGCAGAGTTGGTTTTGAGCGAACTATATACTAGCACATTACACGCTAGTCTTGATTAAACCGAGAGGAGTGATTATTGTGAGGGGTGTGTGGCATGTGTGTAGTAATATAAGCATGTTAGTTTTAGTTTGGCAAGTCTTATGTTGTTTTAAATGCGTATCAATTATCTGTCAGATTGTCAACCTCGATTGTGTCAGTCTATGGGACGGGTATGACTTGGGACCTTAAATTGTTAATTCGGTAAGGGATTCAATGGTGATTTGTTAATAGGGTAAGTAATGTTTGTAATGGTTGCTTGAGGACAATCAATGTTAAGTGTGGGGATGTGATGAAGAGTGTGAAACCCGAGCCTTAATGTGTATTATATTACGTGTTTTAATGTGTTTCAAGTGATTATATGCCTCGAATGTGATAACTACGAGTTCTTGTGGTTTTACAGGTTAATCAGCGTAATTCGGTAAAGTTGAAACGTTTAGTGATGAAGCGGAATATCCGGGAATAATAATCAAGTGAATCACATTGTTTGGAAATTGTTTCGGGTTAAAAAGTAACTTGGATGTGAAAGAAAAGCGAAACCATGAAGTCCAGGGGCTGGTGTGTCATTGTGTGAAAGTTAATACGTAGCTCATGGTTCCACTACGTAACTTACGGCTGAGAAAAACAAAAGTTACAGCAGGTTGCTACCGTAACCTACGGTATTAAACCGTAGGCTACGGATTGATGATAAAAAGGGACGCATACAGCAGATTTTTGGGAGGAATGATTGGTGACCGACATCACATGAAAAAGGAATTAATTACTCTTCATTAATATAAAAAACATCAATTCATCCTCAGGCTTCACGTGACTTATTTGAGTGTAGATAATTATTGTGATTTTCAACAATACTAATATTCACGCAGACCAAGATTGAAGGCAGCCAATATACACGCACATGTAGAGGTTATTAATGATGTCAGCATCATAGACTTGAAAGAGGCTACGAAGATAAAGGTCCAAGATATCACGTGAAGGGAGCAATAATCATCATCATTAAACGTGGGCTAGTGGGCTTAAGGACGCACATGTGGGCTTGGAGATTTGAGTGTCACATAAAAAGTGGGCCGATCATTAGTGGGCGGCAGTATATGACAAGCATTGGGAATAGATGAATGAAATAAGTGGAATTATTTTAAGGATAGATATTAATATTCATCCACGAATAAAAAGAGGGAGGCCGCACACATCAAACAGGACGTCAGTAGGGAGTCGGATATACCTCACAGGGTTTCAACCGTGATTCGAGCCTTTGACGATCAATCTTTCGCGATGAACGGCTAATTCTCTTTGGTTTCCTCCGGATGGAGGGTTTTTGTAAGTTGGATAATTTTATGTGTTTGTGACAATCGTTTAACTCGGTGATCTAAGCATTCGATGCTTTTCACCTTTGATTTGATTTATTGATTGTAGACAATTGCATTTATTTAAACCTTAATTTCTAAGCATTCAGTTCCCGAGAGTTCTAGTAATTGGGATATATTTGACATGGGGTTAGGGTTTGTAAATTGTAATTAATAATCATTCGATAACCTCCCGTTATGTATTGACTGGAGTACTTAGTCGTTGGTTATCACAATTGATGAATTAGGTTAAACACTTATGTCTATGTGAGTGTTTCGATTAAACACATAATTGAATCTAGCTATAAAACCTGAAATCTGGAGGAACCATTGTTCTTTCTATTGATTTAAATCTCACATTTAGTTTGTAATTTTTAGTTAATCCACAAATCAAACAATCATCAGTTTATTTTTTTATAGCTGTTAATAAATACTTGACGTTACACACTTTCCACAATCCTCCTCTGGTTCGATATCCGACTTATCCTATCTACATAGTTTAGTTGGTTTTTCCATGTCCTTAACGACAGACATCACATATCGCAAGGGGGAGTCTGAAGACCTGCGAGAAAAGACTAAAAGAGTTCGAAAGGATTGATAAAGACTGAAGATTGTGAAGACTCGACACTTAAGACTCGTCAACATCTGAGGGGGAGTCTGTTGGTGCATTACATCTGTCGAATTCGTCTTATATCGAGTCTCGGACTGAAAGTTAGAAGAGTGCCTGAAAGTTTGAAGGCTGCTAGTTTGAAGGACCTGCTAGTTTGAAGAGTGTCAAGTTTGAAAGTGTCGTGACCGTTTGAAGGGTGGCATGTCACCTTCAAAGAGGGTCTTGTCCTATAAATAGGCTTCAAACTTTCACCATTTGTAACTTTCCGGCTAGAGCAACGAAGTGCTGCCGAAGTGTTGTCAGGTTGTAAAACAGTGTGAAATCAATATTACAACAGTTTAAAGTGTATTGCTTGCTGAATTGAACTCAGTTTCTTAGTTTCCGCCTCTGAAACTGAGATAAACTCTTTTGAACGACTCGGTTGAGTCAGTAAACGATCCTACAAGATGCTTGATTCTTGAAACTTAAACTATGAGACTTGATACAGATACTAGACCCTTGATGCTTAATCTAGATACTTGAATCTTTATGATTAAACTAGATACTTGATTCCTTATACTATGGAAGCTAGATTCTTATTGTTGATACTTGATACTTGGACTCTTAATTCTTGAGAAACGATGATTCTTGACCCTTGACACTTAAATGGGTGCTTGACTCCTTAGACTCGTGAAGCTTGATTCTTGGTTAAACGAGAGACTGGAGCCTTGTCACTGGCGGAATCTATAAATCTTGAAAACTCTCGATGAGTATGCTATAATCTAGTTATTCTATTTTCTATACATAACGCGACGCCTAACCTAACGCGAAGAACGAATCAGAAACGGAAACACGAAAGGATGGAATGGCCATCCGATCGGATGACCATCCGATCGGACGGCCAGCCGATCGGATGGCACTCTAGCCGAACCATCTCACCTCCTTTCTCCCCTTCACCTATAAATAGGCTGTCACATCACCATTTCAAGCGATGTGACCGCTCTGACCGAACCAGACGCACGCGCACGCTATTTCTTCGTTTTTCTCATCGATTTCGGTACGTTTCAAGCTAGATTCTTGTACTTTCTTGATCTACACATCATTCTCTACGTGATTCTCCCTTGAAATCGCACTTTTCACCGTGAAATCTCTCAGATCTGAGTTCTTGAGGATGATGTCATCGTGGTGGTTGTACAAAATATCATGTGATGTCATTTTGAGCAAGTTCTAGCTCAGATCTAAGGCATTTCATAAGATCTTACACTAAATCTAAGTAAAAACTAAGAGTTTTTATACTAAAACTTAAGTTTCTTCATCTTTTCTTCAATTTCTGAACTATTTCGGTGATAAACGTAACTAAACGGGCTGTAGACTTGATCGGTAGTCTAGCGTTGGTTTAGGAATGGATTGTTCACTGATTAAGACGTTCACGGGATGGATTCCGGCATAAACCCGTCGCTAACAGACCACTGGTTGGACTGGGGTGGTTCCCGACCGATCAGAATGGCTATTAAACGATAAGTTACTGTTGTCTCAGTACGTGTCATGACGTCACCATTAACTTTCAAAACTTAGAAACTTTATGAAATTGGTAAACAAGAACAATAGGCCAGCCGATCGGACAGCCATCCGATCGGACAACCATATTCACATTAGGCCAGCTGATCGGACAGCCATCCGATTGGACAGCCTTATCCACATTAGGCCAGCCGATCGGACAGCCATCCGATCGGACAACCTTCATTTCTAAGAGGCCAGCCGATCGGACAGCCATCTGATCGGACAGCCTTTCCTGTTTACACCAAGTGGCAACCCGATCGGATGGCCATCCGATCGGGCAGCCATTGTCACCAAACTCATAAGGTCATCCGACCGACTGCCCATCCGATCGGACAGCCATCCGATCGGACAACCATCCGACCCAGTGACCTATTAAGCACTTTATTCAATCTCGATAATTCGCCCGACGCTTATCCTATTCTAATCTAATCAGGCTAATCTCAAAAGAGCTCCATTTGATCCAATAACAGTTGCGACTGTTAAACAATCACTGTGAGTATACTCGATCCCCTTTTTACTTTAAACTTTTGGGGTGTAACATGTATTCTATGAAACTTAAACTTGAATCTTTGAAAGTTATACTCATTCCTATGTGTTTGTGAAACTTATGATACTTGATTCTTGACTCTTTGTGCTACGTGACGTTTAATCCAGAGTGTGTAGTTCCGCCTTAACAATAATAGCGCTATAGGGGGGTGCACCTCTCCCATTATTCTTCGGGGGTATTGTTAGGAGGATTCTAGTTTACCTTGAGTCTTGGGTAGACACTAAGGCATCTGGATACTTGGGCTATCACTGCGTGGACTGCGACACGAGCACGGCTGAAAACTATTTTTACTGCTTACAATATGGATATGAGTCGTTTAATCTATTATTCTAGTATCAAACTTGTATACTTGCCAATACTTTTGTATTGATATTTTAATACATGTTGCAGGTTGATAGGTAGCGATGGATCATGGAAATCAAGCTAGGGGAATGCCTAGAAACGTCACCTAGTGAACTTAGTGACTTATTGAATAATTTGAACAATCTTTGTTATGTTTTGTACTCAATGTGATGTTGGAATTGTTTAGACAAATTTATACATGAAATCTATTAATCTCTATCGTCGCAATAGTGTTATAGAATTCTAATGAGCAATCTAAACGCTTAGTGCTCGCACCCCGATGTTTCCGCCATCGGTTGGGGTGTGACATTGTATTTCTAATTAACAGAATTACATTTAAAATGACCGAAATGCACTTCTAGTTAACAAAATAAAGGGGTTGAGTTAACCTAGTGGACTAAAATGACAACGTTTAAAACAATTTGGACTAAAATGACAACGTTTCAAACCTTTGGACTAAACTGTCAAAATGGCCCATACCACAAGGACTAAAATGACATTTAACTATCCGCGCTCCGTAGCGGCTCTCACTTATTAGTTTGGTTAAATATGATAATAATACTCGATATAGCAAAAGGAAAAGATATGCCTAATAGGATATTGACACGTGTTATACATCGATCAAAATCGATAAAAACAAATATCGGTGCTGGTAATGATGTGCTTCGCCCGACATAGGTTCAGTTCATCGTGGAATTGGTACGTTACTGACACTCGCTATTGTTTACAATAAAACAAAACTCAACCTTGAATACAATTCCGCTTTCTATGCTGTTTGTCAGAATCGGCACAGAGTTTATACCGATCACCATAAAAATAAATGTTGTTACCACTATTGAATTTGTTCAAAGGATAACGTTTTGTTTTGTCATGATAAACAAAAAAAAAAAACAATTATATTTTACATGTTCGATTTTGAATAAAAGCTCTATTGAAACAATAAACGAATTCAATTATATTTTACCTATTCGATTTTGAAAAAAACAACTAAATGTGTGGTAACTTTGATAACACATACGTTTATGCTTCGATCACTTATACATAGCCACTCACACTTTGGTTTCGATTTTTTTTTTATCTCTAGACATAGATAAAAACAGCCACGTCGCATCGACATACTTGAAATTTTGTAAAATATTATATCTTAAACTTATAATAAAAAAACAACATACATATAAACTAAATATAATAATAAAAAAGTAAAATATTAAAATATTTTCTACCGTTCACCATCCTATGCTTTTATAGTAAAGATATAATGCATAACATATTGTAATTTTGGCATTAAAAATGTGTTATAGGATGAAAACACTTAATATAGTTATATATATTTTAGGCTTTCTAGTTTTTATAAAAGTGTTACAAATTTATAAAAGCATGTTTTTCAGTATGACCAAAATCCTCCTCTACTCTTGTAATATATTTTAGGTTTTTTTAGTATTTTTAAAAGTGTTAGAAATTTATAAAAGCACGTTTTTCAGTATGACCAAAACCCTCATCTACTCTTATAGTTAGAGAATCATTACAATAATCAGATTGATACCACTTATTTGAGATATAACGACTCAATTAGTACTACTTGACAATATATTCCTACTACAAAAATTTAGTGCTAAGCTAAGTTACTACTGCACAATGGTAATTTACTATTGCTCGGTAGTAACTTACCACTAATAACCTACTTTCCACTAATGGTTAGTAATGTACTCTCATTTGTCACTACTTAACCAAGTTATCACATATCTTAGTTACCATTAATGATCACTACGAACTTACTACTCATAATTACCATGCAACTTTTTACCAGCTATGTGAAACCGAAGCAACATCCTATGATCATCGTGACCCATGTCCTAGGGGCTTTGTCTCTTACAACCCTGAAGTTTTCTTTGTGCTTTATATCTTTTAACTTGTATAAGTGTTTATTATATTTTTTCTTTGGTGTTTTAAGTAGATCTAATAATAGTATAATATTTTTGATGATGTTAAAATCACCAACGTATATTTCACTTGTGCTAAGAAGAATATGTGTTTGATTGGATTAAGTGCATAGTTTCATGATATAAAGAATGTGTTCTATTTCGCTATTTTTTCTCTATCAAGTGGATGGTCGTGTGGTACATCAAATGTACTTTTCATTTTAAAAGTAATACGCATGTGTTACATATTTTTCTTTGAAGTGGATTGATGCTAGATTTTGAGCAAGTTTATTTTGTTTTTATTTTTGTTTTTTTAATAAATAGTCATTGTACCCCTTGCCATAAAGAAGAAAGAAAAAAAAATTAATTACCATTAATCTTCCCCCAATTTCATGAAAATCCCTTATTTCGATCAAAACTAGGCTTTGCAGAATAAATTTTCTATATCGATCTAGAGATGAATTTTTGTGGTTTGATTTTTATGATAGATGAATTTTTGTGGTTTGATTTTTATGATGAATAACTTGATATTTTCAGTGAAATCATGTACGTGTAATGTAATATTTATTTCGTAATCAGTTATTCTACACATTCTTACCACATGTAAACATCTACCTTTACATAACTATTTATAACAACAAAATTTCATATTAATTTATAGAATTAATAATACTGATAAAAATCTATTAACATATACTAAAGAACCGGATTAAAAAAAAAACAAACTTAACCTTTGAAAATATTTACTTTGTAGATGTTATAAGTTACTATTAAATTACTTGGCAATGAGGTAGTGGTAGAGTTGTTGGGGAAAAACTTGATGTTCCTTGTGATCCAGGTTCGACTCTAACTCTCACCATTATTTTTCGCGGCATCCAGGTGAAGGGCGAATACGGGCGGCGCCGATTCGTCTTGGATGAGAGGCGGGGTTTTACTGATTATTCCACCGTCGTGCGTTCGGGCGGGTGGAGGTAGGGTTTCAGCGCATCTGTAAGAGCCAAGGGGCTGGCGGCGGTTGAGTAGTCGACCTTGACCACAGCGCCCGGTGTCACGATGGTTGGCACGTCATTCCTTGGCGTTCAAAAAAAAATAAATTACTTAAACCAGTGATATCATTTGCTTAAACAAATATCTGTGATGAATAACTTTAAAATAAATTGTTAAATAAGAGTCTAATTTATTATTGATTTGTATAAAAATAACTTAGGCTAAACATAAAATAAGTTGGATAGTGAGTCGAAATATGGTTTTGGGCCTATTGGGCAGAGAACGTAAGGTTCATTATTTGTTATTGTGACTAGTGGAGCAAGCCTCCATGGCCCAAACCGATAAATCCGTTTGTTGTTTCTTTATCAAATCTTCTTCACATTAAATAGAGGTAGCCCAACCCAAAACCCACCCCAAAAACCAAAGATCGGTTTTCTCATTTCTGGTTATTAAGACTAAAGGGTATGGTTTGGCCCATCCCCACGGGGATGAGCCTCCACGTAGGCGTCACGTAGGCGGCTCGTGGGGGATGGGCCTCCATGATAATTGAGGGGGATGGAGGATGGGGCTACCCCACCTCATTATTTTATAATTTTCTAAGTTTTACTTTATTAACTTAATAAAAACTTTATAAAAATTAACAAATACAACATAAAACAACATAAATAAATTCATTTCATAACATAAAAAAAAATTACATTTCCTAAAAAAAAAATACATTTCCGAAAAATAAAAAAAAATTACATTTCCTAAAAAAAAAATAAACTACTCGTCTTCGTCTTCGTCACCGTCCGCTACGTTAACGTTGTTCCAAATATGTTCTACCAAATCCTGTTGAAGGTTTATATGCGTGAAGTCGTTGGTTAGCGCGAACGAGTTTAAATCCTGTTGCGTCGGATCTACCGGGACAGTATTCCCGTAAGATGCATTCTCATCATACTCACAAATCGCCCGACCTTCGTCTTCAATAATCATGTTATGGAGCAAAATGCAAGCGTACATAATCAGGCGCAACCGCTTCGGTGTGAACGCACGTGCCGGTTGTTCAAGGACGGCCCATTTTTTTTTAAAACACCAAAACAACGTTCGATGTCTTTTCTTGCACCTTCTTGACGCTTGGCGAATTTTTTCCTTTTTTCGTCTTCAGGATATGAAATAGTCTTGACAATTGTAGACCAAGACGGATATATTCCGTCAGCAAGATAATACCCGCGTCTATACTCAACCCCTGAAACTGTAAAACGGGTGTCCGGACCGATTCCATTAATGACATCGCTAAAGATCGTCGATTGGTACAACACGTTGAGGTCGTTGAGTGAACCAGGGAGCCCAAAGAAAGAATGCCAGATCCACAAATCTTGTGACGCCACGACCTCAAGTATTAAGGTTGGATAGCCGTGATCACCTCGCGTGTATTGGCCTCGCCACCCAGTCGGGCAGTTATGCCACGCCCAATGCATACAATCAATGCTACCAAGCATTCCCGGAAACCCGTGCCTTGCTTCATGAGCTTGGTACAACTGTTGAACATCATACGCGTTTGGTTTCCGCAAATATTTTTTGCTATACAGTTTCACCACATTATGGCAAAACCGATACAAACATTCCCGCGCGGTTCTTGCCGACATCTGTAAGTACTCGTCCAACGCGTCGGCCACTGTCCCGTACGCCAGTTGGCGAATGGCCGCAGTAAACTTTTGTAACGTGGTGAACCCATCATAATTCCGAGCATCGGGTCGTTGAGTGAAAAACGGGTCTAGCCCCGCCAAATCATCAGCAATCCGTGTGAATAAACGGCGACTCATTCGGAACCTTCGTTTGAAAGTGTCGGCGTTGTAAAGGGGTGCATCCGAAAAATAATCGTTAACCAATTTCTCGTGCGCTCCTTCGCGGTCTCTGTTAACCTGTATTCGTCTGGTAATAACGTTTTCAGACGAGTCCTCTTCCTCTTCCTCTTCCTCTTCCAAAAGAATCTGCGCCGCCTTTACCATAGCGCTTGCGAAAAACATCTCCTCTTCATCCGAAGAAGAGCCGGACCACCAAGGATTAGATGCCATTGTGGATGAAGAGATATTTTTTTATAAAAGATTGGTATAAAAATGGGAGTGTTTTTTTATAAAAATGGATGAGAATGGGAGAAGAATGGGTGAAATAATGAAGAAATGGTATAAAGAATGGGTATATATTTAAATTGAAAAAGGTTTTTTTTTTTTTTTTTTTAAAAAAAAAAACTAGCCGTTATTAACGGCTATATGCTTCAAAGGTGGCCCGGCGAGCCCGGCTTGGGTTTGCTGGTGAGGACGGGTGGGATGGAGGGGGGCGGTGTGGGGGACCGGCGCCGGTCCTAGCCGGGCCTCAGCCGGCCCCCACTCCTTCTAGTCTAATACAATCACGATTCTGAGTTCATTTTGTGATGATTGGATATTATTATTATACTATTGTTCTGAGCGAGTTAGCCGTCACTTTTGGAGCAACTATTTTGGAGCAACTAAGAGCATTCACAATGGAACCCTATATATTTGTGAGTGTGTTAGTTATATCATAAGAAATGATTGTGAGTGGAGGAAAAAGAAAATGTTACTATTTATTTGTAAATATACGGAAAACATTATTCACCCCTATAAATTCTTTGATATTTTTGAAAGTGTTTTTGAATAGGGATAGAGAAAATATAATGATAAAGGTATAAAATAATATTGTTTAATTGAAAATGAGAGGAAAAAAAGTAGTGATTTTTAGTATAATTATATGTATAAAGATAACAATTCCAAAGTGAATGCTCTAACTGTTCTTGGATGATCTAGTGCGTCGAAATCTGACGCTTACCGGAAACCTTGAATTATTGCAAACAACATACCTTAAAAAATCTGGCATGGAAAAGTGGATAACCGTTGACTAAAATAGGTAACTTTGATCCATCCCAGTCATGACGTTGATTATTCAGGCGACACCAGTCCGCTCCAGGGATTCTGATTTCCTTTACACTTACGACAACCATGACAAGTAGGGTGGTTGTTTCAACTGGTTCGAAGGTTAATCAAATGTGTGCGTTGTGTATCACACATACATGTCTATTTTATGAGTATTCCAAACATCATATCTAAATGCGGGTGTAAACTAGTTTTGGCTACTAGGTATTGTTAATTTATTTCATGATTACGTGGTTCTTTGATTTGGCCTTTGGTTTTATTTTTAAGGAATGCTCTGTTGCTGCAATAGTTATATTGGGTTGTTGTTTCCACCACCATGTTAGTGCTTCTAGACATGTTCTGATCTGTTTGGATTGTTGTTGTTCGATCATCACCAGGGCATGTTTTTTATCTATTATTTTTCTCATAGTATCTAAACAACTTTCGTGAGCGGTAAATGGTGTTATTGAGCTTAGAAATCATGAATCTTGCAGTAAATGGTATAAGGATTCCATCCTTATGTAGAGATATTGGTTTGCATTTTCATGGAGAATAATGTTCTTAAGAAATAAACACAAGCATTTAAATTTATGGAAAATATAGTCTAATCTATGATGTTAAAGTGTTTAAATGACTTTGGTGTTATGAAGTGTTGTTATTAGATTGTTAATTGGTAAATTGGTGCATTATGAGGTTTTGTTGTACTAGATTGTTAATTGGTAAATTGATATAAAGAATGTATGAAATTTGCTTGGTAGCATCTTGAATGCACACAAGATTTTTGATGAAATGCTTTAATTTAGGAATTTTATAATTGTGGACGATTTTAAACAAAATTTTGGACTGCGACTCTATCCGGTTTCAGAATCCAACAAACCAAACCAGTTGAGCTGGATGAGCACCAACAAAGAGAAGATAGTTTTAGTGGCATGAACCAATTTTATATAAGTTCAAACCGTTTAATTGCAAAGCCAAGCTATATTAATCTTAAAATGGCCCACTTCCTTTTGATTCAAACGGTTAGAAAAGTTTTTTCTAGGATAAAAGTTTTATAAGAGCATGCCACATGAAGGAACAAATTCCATGCGAGTGGACCGTGTTGCTAACTGGGGCTCACATGAGTTGTTTGATAAAGATGATGAGCTCTGTCTGGTCTAATGGATGAAATTAAGGAAAATGTGATGGTTGAAGCTAAAGAAGAAACAAGTCCCTTTGATGCAAAATATCTCTACATAATGATGGAATCCTTATGCCATTTAATGGTATAAGGATTCCATCCTTATGTAGAGATATTGGTTTGCAGTAAATGGTATAAGGATTCCATCCTTATGCAGAGATATTTTTAAATCAACTTTTCCATCTAACTTTGTTAAAAATTTGGCAGGATTTTTTCTAAAAGGATGCACCGTTGGGAGAAGTTAAGTTTGATGAGGATGAAAATACTAAAGAAATAGTGAGTTTATCAGAGATGTCTATAGAATTGGCTCAATTAAAAGAGGTAACTACCAAATCTGAGTCTGAAAACGAGTCTAAATTGAAACTCACATAATGTCATCCTTGTGAGAAATGCATTGAAAAGGATGCAGATTACGAAAGGTTGAAAGAGCATACACAAAATATGCTAACCGATCTGCAATCTCTTCAAATAGCTTATAACAAATTGCAATGTGCTAAAAAATGGATCATTGAATAAATGAGAAAAGGTCAAAAGACAAATGAACTTTTACAAGCAACTGTTTTAGAAAATCAAGAAGCAATTATCAAATATCTTGATGAAATTCCAGTGCTAAAACAAGAAATTGAAGAAATTAAAATTGAATCTGAAAGAGTTGATAGAAATTTGAAAAGTTATGTGACGACGTCACATATTTTGATCATATCATCCCCAAACCAATTAAAAAAGATGAAAAAACTAGGGATGTTGTTAAAAAAGATATCGGGTATAATAGATGTCCACCTCCAATTAATAACAATTATAAAAAATCTTTGAAGGATGTTGTTAAAACACCATTGGTAGCTGACCCAAAAGATATTTTACCCGAAACCATCAATATTCCTTTTGAGAAGTCGGAAAACAATTCCGATAGTTGTGATGAGAATGCATGTCTGTGGTTGAACAAGTTTTTGAACAAGAAATATTTTAGAGTTCAGATTGTGAAAAGAAAAATGTTAAAAACAAGCACATTTCATCAGAGAATCGTAAATATGTGCATGAAAACCATACAGTGAAATATTTGTGACTACTTGTACGCGTGCTAATTGCTAGATACGTGTAGGACTTACGTGAAATGCACAAACAACCTCTAATATTCTTGGCAACCATAATAGGACGTGGTTGACCATTCTAGCTTGTATACTTTTAATCTGCCGATCTAATCTAAGGTGAGTTCACACATTACTAAAAGCATGCATTCCTGGGTATTGGGAACCACACTATTCCTGGATTGCCTTATATTCCTAGATTGGAATACTACTAATTAAATACCGCAGTTTACATTTCATGTCTTTAGCGTACTAAACGATCATCTTCTAAAAGTCCTCACACATCATACCAATTAGTTGCCGGGTTTGCCAAGCGGGGTATAGTTGATAGCGCTATTAGGTTCGACAAACCTCACACCGTGTTGGGAGCCAGGCTTGAACTATTGACCTTGAAACTTTTATCAATGATGATAGACATTGATACGAGGCACAACAACATACAACAGTCAATTTTTCGGTACTACACAGTTTAGTAGCTTAACATTGGGTTAGCTACCCATGACATGTTTTAATAAACTAAAGTATTTGAACGAACTTGTTTTTGCAATCAAACGGAATAATGTGAACTCGCCAACTTTATGTTGACACACTATTGCATGCTTTGCAGGTCGTTAGGTACAGCTATGGGCGGGCATTGCAATCGGCTGGAGTGTGTGGTTCGTTAAAGCCTTATGTTTCGATCATTTATTAAATTTTTGGTTTTAAGTTTTTGATGGGTTTTACATTATTTTTCCGCTGCAACATAAACTGTGTTTTGGACATTTAAACTTTATCGCTAGTCATGTTTTTAGTGGAGTTTTTATAATTTAAATGGTTGGTTCAACATGATTAGTGGCTAGATCCTGGTCAGTCGCACGCCTCACAGTAAAACCCCGCACGTGGATTTTGAGGGTGTGACAGTATGAATATATGTATCATTTGACAATAAAAAGGAATGAGAAAAAATGTTGCAAAATATCTAGTTTCTTCATCTATGTTCTTTAGAGCCAAACTCACTCAACAGGTCTATCACTTGTGAGATTGACCATCTTGAATCGGTCTACTAACATTGGTGCTTTCATTCACGAACTCACCCATGGCGTTCCATCTCCAACTAAGGCTAAGTGTTACTCCATTGTTCATTTAATGAACCGAATAACAAAACCCATCCACCAGAAAAACCACTCATGTGCCTTGGGTGACTTCATCCATGGAGCCATCATATGCACTAATTTAGGAACCCATGTTCACGTTTGTTTTTCCTATATATATGTACCTCTTGGGAATAAAAAGGAACGAGAAAAAATGTTGCAAAATATCTAGTTTCTTCAACTATGTTCTTTGGAGCATAACCCACCCAACATGTCTATTACTTGGGAGATTGACCATCTCGAATTGGTCTACTAACAATCTAGGTAATCTTCTGAATTGCAGGAAGATAACCTGATATACATTGTTAATGTGACGGTTAGCGAAGTTAAGAATTTGGCGGAACAACCGTCATTGCCGATAATATTTTATTACAAATATAATACATGGTTTACAATCATAATAAACATAATAACGAGTCAATTAACCTAATATACGAATAATGTACATAAAATACATACTAGATTAAGTTTACAGTTCAATATATACACGTTGTTGCCATTCTCATCCTACACTCTTTCTTGAATTCCATTAGAGTTACTATCCGCTTGATCAAACGACATGGTTTCAACATTTTCTATAACATTTTCTATCTGCCCAATAGAAGCTAAGATCGACAGAAATCTTATCGGCAAGAATTAAATATCATCCTAACCAGTACTTTGGTTTCAAGTGACTTTTTTGTGGTAGTGTTGGGCATTACTAAGAGACATTTTGATGATCTCTCACAGGTATGACGACTTTAATGGGATTAATTCACTGTCCTCGTTAGACCATGATTTGGTGTCATGACTTCTTCAACCTCCAATCAGCTCAGAAGTTGGAGTTTCAAGTTCTGTTCAAACCAATTTGTGGTCTCCGGCTCCGGGTAGATCGGTTATGAACCCCAATCTCTTTGCCACATTATGTTGGAAACAATTGTTATAAAGCATAAACACTAACACAAAGATTTTAGTTGGTGGACAATTTTATACCACTTTTCTGATTTTCTAAACTCAAATAGCTATCAATTTCAAAGTCCAAACATCTATATTCTATACAAACTAACATTTTTGAATAACCCCATCCATCTTCATTCCATGAGTCGGGTGTCACTCTCAGCACTCGTTTTCTTTTCTGAATTCTCTCCTTTTTTATTTTCTGCATTAGGACATTCAACTAGACATTTAGCTTCTCCATTCACACAAATAGTACGCAAAACATAAGGTTACCTTCTCCCATGTTGATAAATTCCATTGTACTTTTTGTGCTCAAAAGTATATAATCTTGAATCATTTCTTCTGTAATTTTCTTGTCTTCTTCAATAGGCAGCGGCATATGGTTATTCTGTTGAACAAAATAGGAACAATCCATTAATTTCTAAGGATACCATTATGGCGAACGCAAAAATTTGTATCTCACATTTGCAAAACATCTAACCGTGTCAAACCATTAATACACGTATGCCTTTTCAATAATATTAAGAAAGGTCCCTACAAAACACCATCCAAATAGGAAGTTTAATAGGCCTCCGTACTAAAATGATTAAGAAATGTATATATAATCCGGAAGCTTAACTCGTATTATGTGTCCACAAATTATTGTTTTTGGTGGGTGCAATTGGGTTATGTTCAAGCGAAATTTTGATAAAAATGGCTTTGTGTTAATGATAATATTTTGTCCACATCGTTATCCCATTAAACAATAAATGCACAGAGAAACATAGTTGTTAATGGCAATAGTGACAAATAGCGATTAGGTAACTATTTCCTACATTGCAAATAGTGATAAATAAGCGGCGGCTATTTTATAAATAACCATACGAAAAAAAACAATTTATTTTTTATATGTATATCATATAAAATACCTTAATATATATGCTATTTTACTTGCATTTTTTTTAACAAAAACCCTAGTAATGAGCTTAATTTAAAATGGGTTTTAGTGTTTAATGAGGTTTAAATAAATAAAATGTTAACGGGTTTAAGCGTTTAACAATGGATATAGATTTTTTTAAAAGACTGTATATATAAAACTATTCGGTCCTGGGGAATTCCTGCCATGGGTCGTCGTCCACCCCACCCCACCCACATTCCATTCGGCTCTGGGCAGTTTCAATTAACACTTTTTTTCTTTGGATATGCTTATGAAGAACATAGAGCAGATCTAAGAGGTAGTTCAATAAATTCTCATAGTTGTAAAGTTTAACATTACCATGTGCAATTGAATGGCATGGATCCTTGCTATGAACTGTCAACATGTTATGAATGATTAACACATGCGTTCTAATTCAATTCCCTCCATGATGAAACCTGTAACAAGTAAGTGTGCTATATTCATAACAACATTCAAAGCTTACCATAAAATCAAAACCGAGTTCTCATCACACCAAAAAACACAAAATAAAGAAGAAAATTGAATTAAGGAATCAAGAATTAAAGAGTGCTTACCTTGAGATGGCGTTGTTTTTTTTCCCTTGCAGTGAGATCCAAACGTTTCCGATTATGGTTGTCGACAGAGACAGCCGTAGTAGCCGCGGCCGAAGACCAGTCTAATGAGATAACATAAGGATAATTAGGTTTATGATTGTGCGTGTAGTAGGGTTCGATATTTTTTATTTATATTATTGGACTACGTAAGAAAAAAAATCTTTGTTTTGGGCCTATGGCCCGTTCAATTCTAAAATAGTAAAAGAAATGAAAAAAACTAGAAAGTTTGGTGATTGAGATTTGAACTCAAATCTCCAAAGCAATATATGTAATAATCTATATACTATATATAAGCATTTCCCATGTCTAAAACAGTAATTTAACCCCTAATTTTTAAGATGGCAGACTAAAAGGCTTAAATAAAACATATATTTTTTCCTTTTTCTTCCGATTTTGCCCCTATACAATGTCTAGCCACAAAGAAATCTTCAGTCGGCCAAACAAGAATGCAACCATTCATCACTGGAATTTTTATTACAAGGCAGGTCAAAAGTCCACAGTTATTGAATGGTACTAATGTGAGACCCTTCAAATTGAATGAAATCCTGTGCTCGCACTTCATTCGTTCTCTCAAATCCCCTAATGGAGTTCTGGTTGAGTGGAGTTCAAGAGGTGCCGGTGGGTAGCGCATCCGGTGTTGGATTTGTTTCTACGGCAAACAACGAACAACAGTGGGGTGGGGTTCCGGTTAGTCATACTTGACACGCCGATGTGGCAATGGACGATTTGGGGATTTAGGGTTCATGAAGAAAAAGGTGAAATGATGCAGATGTAGATGAGACCCCGTTTGGATGAATTGAAATGCGTCTTCTTTGAATGAACACTCCAAGGTTAGTTTATTTTTTCTTTTGTTTCAATTGTTAGGGTTTTAGGTGTCATTTGTTCAACAGTAATGGGCATGGTTAGTTTTTAATAGACATTATTTTGTCTCAAGTGTTTATATTTTAGGTTTCTCTATATATTGCAGTTGTACTATTGGAGTATTAAGGGGGGGGGAGGGTACTATTGTAATTACAAATCTATCCAGTATTTGATTTCATTAGTTTACATATTGACTTCTTTTTAATGATTTCAATTAGGTTTCACATTATTTTGAGAGGGTTTAGATGGATTTTTAGGGTGGATGAACAGGTGGCCTTGGTTTGCGTCTTACCTATATATAATTCTAAATGATTTCATATATGTTTCAATTTTTAAGTATGTTATAATAACTTTTGTTGATATATTATAATGCATATACCAAACATTTGGCATGTTATAATCTTTAATAGTTGTTGCTTTTACTTAGGTTGGTTTTGTTCAATTATCTGATTCCGGCTGTGTTCTTTCTTGGATTCTTATACTTTGGCTACACGAGTACTAAAAGGTGATTGATTTGGGAATTATAATGTTACGAGTGATTATTTTCAAATATACCAATTCTATAGCCTTAAGGGTCCATTTGATTTTATTTTTGAAATTGCAGATCAGTTAGATCCAATTGTTAGTCTTGTGTCGTCATGGCAAAAGATGGAATTTGAATCATGGCCTGCTTTACTTGATGAAGTTCAAGCACGGTTTGACACTAATGCTGGCCAGGTATGATTTAGTTTAGTTAATAATGATTATATTATTATTTAACTGTTGACTTTTTATATGTGATTTGTAATGACTTATTCTCTTTAACAATGTTGCAGTTGTGGTTTCCATTGCATTCGGTTCTTCAAAGATGTTCTGTGGATGCTCACGACACAATGTAGAGGCATGTTTATAACATGTGATGTAACTAAGAAATTCTAGAAGTTGAACGTGTAAGGTTTTTAACATATTTACTTTTCTTGAACACAGTTTGAAGGAGCTTATTGAGACTTCCAGCATTGGTGAGTTCAAAAAGCGTCTTCAACTTCTTTTTGCCTTCCATGGTCACATTAGCACCGAGATTTGTCAGAAATCTAATTCAAGGTTTGTCAATTCTCTGTATTTCTTTAAATCTTAAAATATAGTTTAATTATAAATTTCATGATCATATTTTATATCGTATTATGTCATGCAGTCTTGGCCATGAGGATAATGTGAAGATTTTGTGCAATACTTTTGGCTACTACATACAGTTCTTGCCGATGTTAGTTCTATTCTAACGTATTAAATCAATATTTTTTTACACTGTTACATAAGAATTTGACAAAAAAATCAATATTTTTGTATTTCAGTATTATGGAGCAATTAGCATCTAACAGAAAGAATATTGTGGAAGAATTGAAAGAACTCTTAAAGTTGTGCAAATGGGAACGTAATGAGTGGTATATGAGTATATGACAATGGAGACTTCAAAGCGGACCCATGAGAAATTTAAAAAGCTGATTCAGAAGTACACTGTGAGTAGCATTAATCCATATCTTATATCTTTAGAGTAGAGAAAATTACATCAGCAATTTTGTTTCTTTTGTTGCCCCTTGGACCTTACATGTTTTAATGTCATAGGATGTGCTGAAGTAACCTGTTATGTTTATTATCAATCAAGCAACTGGTCAAAGTGGATTAAAAACACTAGCAGCTAATGATCAAACATTGTTTTGTAATTCTTTTGTGAAATATAAGCCAGTTCTGGATGTTGCTTGCCAAGTAATACATTTGGGGAATGAAAAGAGGTACCTACATAGGTTGTCGAGCCCCTGCTATGTACTGGTCTCGATTTCATCTTATAAGTTGGTTGATTTGGGCTGCCTACTAATGTACCGACCCGTTTCAATTCGTACAGGTTCATATGGCCTTCCACTTGGAGAAACAAAGTGGATCTTGCATTGGAAGATATGCGAGCCACACATTTCAAAAAGCCTGACCGCACATGTGTCCAATTGCATGAGGCAGAAGGTTATTTTCGTCGTTTTCCAATAAAAATGTCCAATTTTATTTTTATCTAATGTTATCAACTTCGGTAAAATTTTGAGAAAATGTAGATATTATCTGGAAGTCCATAGATATTTTATCTTCAAGTGATGTGACAAAGGAAGAGTGGGACGAAATCCAATACACATTTAAAAAAATAAGCACAAATATTATTGATTGTGGTGAACTTTGGAAGGAAAAGAAAAAGAGTTTGCCGAAAAGACGGGCTCTAGCCGAACTACTAAAACTTCTCGACAGTTAGTGGATTAGCTAAGCATAGACCTGCATCCAATGAGGTACGAATATTACTGTCATCACCGTTGCAACGCGAGGGTTTAAAGCATTTTACATGTACACAAATGTAATTTCCATACAATTTTTTAAGACATCAGCCCAAGAGTCATGCTTTGTTTCTCTAATTTTTCATCCCTTCTCCCAAATTTGCCCCCCAATTAAATGTCATCAAACCTAATTGATGAATGAAACTGAAGAATATAACCACCCATCATGACATCGATTATCCCCGTCCGACCCACCCAGTTTTCCACCAATATTATCTATGGTCTAAATCATGCACATGCCCCACACAAATGTTTTAAACCACTTTTTGTTCAGGTACAAGGATGCATTTTACCATACTTGGCTTCAAATGTCTTGCCTGGGATTTGAAGTAGAAAGTCAATGGCATACATCGTTTATTAGGCTGAGCGGGGCACCCTCGGTGACTCCCTTCGGGGACCAAAGTTGCCGAGCGGTATGGTGCTGCCATCCAAGAGGGGAGCAATTTCGGGGACCAATTTCGGGGAGAAGGCACCGATTAAAGGAAGGAGAGAGAAGGTGGGCCACCCTTTTTTTCAACCAATGAAAACTTTTTTTTTTTTTAATAAAAAAACAATTCCCCTAAGAGGGGTGCACCCCGTACGTTTTTGGACAAGAGGGAAGTTATAGAGGGGAAATGACATGGCAACGTATGATTGGGTTACAAAAAGTTTCCCCTCACCTCATTAGGGGGGTGCCCCCTTCACCCTTATGTGCCCAAATTTTGCATAGTCAATTGTTTTTCATATTATATATATTTTCTTCACATAAAAACCATTAGTTTGTTCGTTTGTGGTTAAGGCTAAAATATGTTTTTTTTAGTTTCTAATTGTTTAATAGTTTTTTTTAACTTGTCCTATATATATCAAGGTGCTAGGAGTTTTTGTGATAGGCCTAAAATGTGCTTTTTGGGATTGTCCCAGGCCCGCACAAGGGTGGTGTTCTGATAGGCTCATTCAAGGGTGGTTTCCTGACTATTGCAATGGATTGCATGCTGCAACTGCTCAAAATGAAGTTCAATGTGGGATGACACTTGTCTTACGACCTAAAGGTATTGACTTGAAGGATTTTTTTTTTGTTTTTCGCTGCTCTTAGTGCCAAATCACAGGGGAAAGATGTTGGTGTTCTTGTAGGTCCCTATCCCGTATGGATCGTAACAAAACTGACAATCTACCAAGGGTGCGGAATCCCCTTGATAAACCTATCAAAACAGAAACAAGAACACAAGATGATTTACCAACCGATCTTCTATGATTATCCAACGAAAACGTTTACAATCACTAAAGATCTCCACGAACCAACAGCCAATCTCTGTTTGTTCTAAAACTCTCACAATTCGAATGCTCTCAATAATCTCCAAAAGTCTAACCCTAAAACTCTAGGTCAAGGTTGTTTATATAGCACAACCTATATAATTCGAATTGGGCTCAACCCATACGAATTCTGTTTACAATTCCGGGCTAAACTAGTTAGACTTTAACTTGAACTTGAACTTGAACTTGGACAATTTGGGCTTTAACAAACTCGAATTCCATTATGTCTTCATAAATCTTCGCGGCCCAAACTTGTTTAATATCCAAAGACCAATCCAACGCTGTTGTCACATAACATGCACCAACAAACTCCCCCTTGACAATAGCTTGCAAAGGAAACTTTAGTCTTCAGAATCTTACAGTCTTTGGTCTTTGGATAGCGTCAGCTTCAACATGAATTCTGTCAGCAACAGACTCCCCCTAAGCTGATGTATCCAATCACCAAATCTTCCAAGTTGTATTCAGCATTCGCAATAAGTCTTCACAGCATCCATTCTGCATTGTAGAAGGAGGATTCTACCAAGCAGCAACAAACTCCTCATCTCTTCAAAGCAACTTCTCAGCAACACAGCAACTTCACAGCAACATACTGCTTCAATCTGTATACTATAAAACAAACATCTCGAGAAACCATAAGAATTTTTCAACAAAGTTAAACAAATTATTATTTTTCAAGAGATTTGTTAAACTGTATAACAGATTAAGCATTTTCAAATTAAGCACCAACACGCACAAATTTTTAAACAAACACCTTATAACCTGCATCATTTCAAAATTTTGAACCCACTTACTAACACCGTCTCCCCCTATCGGTAACAACTCCTCCACGAATAACAGTTTTCCGTACATTAAGAATTTTAAACAGAAAAAGACACTATTTTTGTATTTTTCTGAAAGCAAGTAAATACGAAAAGCAATAAACACTCTATTTTTGTGAGAATCACTGGTAAGAAGATCATATCAGCACAATCAAACTGTTTCACACTATTAGATAATTCTTTATTTAATTTTTCGTGAAAAGCAGTTCAAGACGATTACCAGTATGTTTGTCCACTTAAACAAAATGCATGAACATTTCAAGAACCATTACCGTATGATACGTTAAGGTAATTTTATATCTGAAATATGTAGTGTGTCCCACTTCAGGATATACCCCCACGATCAAGGTATGCACAAAGATTCATCGTAGTAGGTGAGTATACTGAATTCATCCTTTAAGATATCCTGACAGTGCCTAGGTCTACATATAATCTGTTTTATCATGTTTTGATTGCTTAACAATGAACACCCAAACAAATACTAATCAAATCCTGGAAATATAAACAGCACACTCTATCATGCAAGTATCTTCCCTACCACATATTTCACAAGTCCAATCCAGATTTCTGAAATCTTAACTGGGAATAGGTTGAGAAGAGAACAGAATAGATCTTTAGGAGAGATGGTATAATATACAGATCAAATGAGTTTTCTCAGTTTGATATAGGTTTATTGGGTTTCTTTTGGGCACTTGAGGGCCTCTTTCGGGTGTATTAGATCTATAGCGCGACAACGTACAGCTAGGTCAGCATGTATCTGGATGCAGCAGAAGCTGTCGTTGCCTAGCACCTCCAGGTCAGCATATATCTGGATGCAGCAGAGGAGGTACACGACTTTTTTTAGAGAAGATTTCAGAATCAGATCAAAATTGTGTGTATCGGGACAACATACAGACATTCAAATAGAAATGTGCTAATTCCAAGTGACTTTCTTTCCTGGGGTCATGTACAATTTTAGTTGTAAACAGAATGACAGCCAAGATATCCCCAGATGAAATAACAGTATAAAGACCCAAAACTTCAGATTTTGGCAATCTATCAACGCAAGATTTAAGGTCATTAAACCATACACCACTGATGTGTTCCCCACTCATACACAGTTCTTTTAAGTTTATATCACTTTGGTAAGTTGATTATTTCATGCTTTTGCCTACTGGTACATCATATGATGAAGCTACTATCACCCTTGAGCATTTTAAATCAGTTCGAGTGTGACAGTCTAACTTGCTGATGTACTATCATTTCTTCTTTTTCACACAGTGAAAACTCATTTTTGATTTTCTATTTTTTTTATGTTTTTGATTTTTCAATGTTTTTGTATTTTTGATTTTTGAAAAAGCAGTAAACTATTTACAAAATTCTTATGAAAAACCAGTTATTCAGGATTCTTCATCCCGTTGAGTTCGACTAAGTGTTCAAAGCGAGCTCTATCAAAAGCTTTTGTGTAAAGATCAGCAAGATTATCTTCTGTGTCTACTCGGTGCAATTCAATTAGTCGTTTTTCAGCACAATCCCGTATAAAGTGATGACGTATGTCAATATGTTTAGTTCTACTGTGCTTTACGGGATTGTTTGTGATTGATATGGTGGCATTATTATCTATCATAATAGGAGTACGAGTGAAATCCAAACCGTAATCGCGCATCTGCTGTTGAATCCAGAGGACCTGAGAGCAACAGCTACCCGCAGCAATATATTCAGCTTCACACGTAGATGTAGATACACAGGATTGCTTCTTGCATTGCCAAGACACGATCCTGCCTCCTAAGAACTGACAACCACCTGTTGTAGACTTTCTGTTTGATTTGCATCCTCCAAAGTCTGAATCAGTGTAAGCAATGAACCTCAAATCACTATCAGCTGGATACCATAACCCAAGTTTAGGTTTCCCCTTCAAGTAACGAAGAATACGCTTCACTGCTTTCATGTGTGACTCTTTCGGATTCGCCTGATATCTGGCACACAAGCATACGGCAAACATGATGTCAGGTCTTGAAGCAGTCAAGTACATTAGAGAACCAATCATCGCCCTGTATTGAGTAGGATCAACATCTTCAGTACTTTCATGATCTGGGCCGAGATTGTGATTTTCGCAAATGGGTGTGTTGAAAGTAGAGCAATCATTCATTTTGAACCGATCCAAAATGTCATACACATACTTTGTTTGATGAATAAACATCCCATCCTCCTTCTGTTCAACTTGTAATCCCAGAAAGTAAGACAGCTCACCCATAGCACTCATTTCAAACTTACTCTTCATCACCTGTTCGAACTCCTTACACATGTTTTCATCTGATGACCCAAAGATGATGTCATCCACATATACCTGTACCAACAGAAAATCTTCCTTCTTTCTCTTGATGAACAGTGTACTGTCAATCTGACCTCTCTCAAAACCATTCTTGATCAGATGTGTAGACAGTGTCTCGTACCACGCCCTAGGAGCTTGATGTAACCCATATAAAGCCTTATCAAGTTTGTAAACTCGATCTGGATAGTCTGGATCAACGAACCCATCTGGTTGTGAGACATACACCACTTCTTGGACTTTCCCGTAAAGAAATGCACTCTTCACGTCTAGTTGGAAAACTTTAAAGCCCTTGAATGAAGCGAAAGCTAGAAACAAACGAATTGCCTCCAACCTTGCCACTGGTGCAAACACTTCATTATAATCTATCCCTTCTTGCTGATTGAACCCTTTTACCACTAACCGAGCCTTGTTGCGTGTGACAATACCTCTATCATCCTTCTTGCACTTAAACACCCACTTAGTGCCAATCTCTCTTTCACCTTTAGGAAGGTCTACTAACTCCCATACCTTCAACTTCGCAAACTGGTCCAATTCTTCTTGCATAGCTTCAACCCATGAATTGTCTTTAAGAGCCATGTGAATGTTCTTCGGCTCCTCTTGGGAAATAAAGCAACTATACAAGCATTCATTCACTATCCCAGTCTTCTCAATCGAAACAAATAACCCAGAATTCGCTGCTATGCTTCTTCTCGTCTGAACACCTGCAGTAGGATCTCCAAGTATCATGTCAACCGGATGATCTTTATTTGCTCGTGTAGAAGCAACTGCATCAACTTCAAGATTATCACCCAGGTTTGATCCAACCTCCCCCTGAATATTCTGATTTGCAAACGGATTAACAAACTCCTCCCCCTGAATAGGTTCAGAGTCACTATCACTTGAATCAGGATCAGCAGCACCTTGGGAAATTTCCGGAGCATCTGAAATATCAACATTCGATCTAGGCATGAATTCGCCTTCATCGTCTTCACATACCACTGTTTGAATCAGCTGAGAATCATCTGCATCAGAAACCTCAGGAATATTAAATGATTTAAACACACTTTCATAATCATACAGTATAGCAGGACCACTCGTTGATTGTTGAGGTTTGTAGGAAGTAATTTCCACATTAAAAACAACCTCAATTTTACCAGTTTTGATATTAAAAACCCTTTTATTCGGTGTGCCAGGCACGTAACCCAGAAAGTAGCCTTCGTCAGCCACCTCACCGAATTTTTGTTTATCTTTGTTTCGCACAATGGTGCAGGGTAATCCAAATGGTTCAAAGCCTGTTAAGTTTGGTTTTTCGTTAAACATCAACTCATGACAAGTTTTGTTAAAACGTTTAACGGTTAAAACTTTGTTTAGGACATAGCAAGCTGTATTCACAGCTTCTCCCCAGAAAAGAACTGGTAGCTTTGAATCTGAAAGCATCGTCCTGGCGGCTTCAATCAACGTCCTGTTTTTCCTCTCAGCGACTCCATTCTGTTGAGGAGTATAAGGAGCTGAATATTGATGTTCTATTCCCTTTCGAAGATAGTAGAGATCCAGAATCCGATTCTTGAACTCTGTGCCATTATCACTCCTTATCCTCTTGATCCTTGCATCATGGACGTTTTCCAATTTTGTAAAAAGATCTATCAACATCTCTGCTGTTTCATCTTTTGTACCTAAAAAGAAAACCCATGAATAACGTGAGTAATCATCAGTGACAACCAGACAGTAGTACTTTCCACCTATGCTCCTCACGTTCACTGGACCGAATAAATCCATGTGAAGTAATTCATAAGGGGCATTAATGGAATTTACTGTTTTAGACTTATGAGGTTTCTTGTGTTGTTTTCCCTTTTGACATGGAAGACATTTATCTTCCACTTGAAACCTCAGCAATGGAACCCCTTTCACTAGCTCATTTTTTATGATATAATTCATTTTGCGATAGTGAATGTGGGCCATGCGTCTGTGCCACAACATAGATTCAGCTTCAGATGCTTTTGACAGTAAACACGCCACCGCAGCAGTTGGATCCTTGGCACCCATGTCCATGACATAAGTATCATTTTTCCTCGGTGCACGCATCACTATCCAATCGTCTGGAATAACCAAACCCGGTTTCAACACCAATGCCTCAGTATTTGTAAAATGGACCGAGTGACCCTTGTCGCAGACTTGTGACACGCTCATCAGATTGTGTTTAAGCTGCTCAACATAGTTCACTTTGTCCAAAGTGATCTTCCCATTCGTCACTTTTCCTCGTCCAGTTATCCTACCACCTTTAGTGTCACACCCCAACCAATGGCGGAAACATCGGGATGAGACGAAGTGTGAAGATTGCTCGAGACTTCATAACACTATGTGACAATATTTATTTAATTCAAATTCATTGCAATGCTAAATTGTCATACAACATTTAAAATAGAAATAACAACATAACATCCAAAGATAAATAGATTAAAGGTGTGTATCTAGCCATCCTAACTTGATTCCTTCATAATCTTGACTATCAACCTGCAACATGTATTAAAATAAAATCAACAAAAAGTTGGCGAGTATACAAGTTTGATTACATAGCATAATAGAATAAAAGCTCATATCCAATATAAACATTATAAAAATAGTTTCAGCCATGCTAGTTTACGCAGTCCAAGTGATAGCCCAAAGTTTCACAATGCGTTTAAGTGTCTCTCCCCAAGTTTAACGGGAGTTTCAAATGATACCCTAACAATACCCCTCGTGTACAAACGGGGGAGGTGCATTATTCCTATAGCCTATGCATAGTACTACCAATCGTTAGAGCGGACCCTTCACAAGGATTAACGTTCACATAGCACAAGATAAGTATCACAAGTTTCATGTTTCATGCTTAAATGGATAGAGTATGTTTCAAATAAGTTTCAAGTGTCAAGTGTTTTGATATAGAATACATGTTGCACCCAAAGTGTTTAAAAGTAAAAATGGGTTCGAGTATACTCACGGTTTCTCAAAGTTGTTCCTTTGGTAATCCCGTGACGAGTTGAAGGTTGGAAACTTCAAGCCTATAAGCGGTACAATTCTTCCGTAAACAAAACTGTCAAAAGAATCCCCGTTTCTGATGTGGAAGATCAGACTAAGCTGCAACCACAGAGCATACTACGAAGAGAGAAGAATGGTTTGAACACTTGATGTTCTTTTAGAATTCTTAGAATTCTTGATTTAGAGAGATTGAGAGAACTAGAGAGATAGAGAGAAGAATGGTGTGAAGAAAATGGTAGAAGGAGGGTGGTATTTATAGGTAAAGAAGGTGTAAAAGGGTGAAATATGATTGGTTAAAAAAAGTGGAAGAGGATTGATGAGGTGGAAAGATGATTGAAGGAGGTGGAAAAGGTGATTGGAGAAGAAAAGAGGTGGAAAAAGGTGATTGGTATATTTCTTGGTATTTGTTAAGTATATATTATGTAATTGAGTATATAAAAAGTATAAAAGTATAATTCAAGTATTGAGGATGTACGTATAAGTATTTATACGTATGAATAGTGTCGGTTTGCGTATAAATACGTATTTGAATGATTGGTTGTGTGAATAAAAAAATATGTATAAAATATGAAATTTGATTATGATTAACGCCTTGAATTGTGAGATTACAATTAAAATACGAATGTAAGGTTTCTAAAATTAGAATACGAATACGAACATTTTTAAAATAGAAATACGAAGATACGAGGCGTTACAGTCTCCCCTACTTTAGGAAATTTCGTCCCGAAATTTATTCAAGAGGAAGACCTTGGAGAAAAAGCATTTTAGGGTTCGAATGTTTAAACCGAATGATTGCAAACGAGGTTTGTATAAAAGGCAGAGAATAACGGGGAATAATGGAGGTATAAGAGTGAACGACTGACCTAATAAACAAATGCGAGTATAAGAATGGCATGTGTATTGAAAGTGATGTGTTAAGAATGGGGTCTCGTCGTGGATAATCGGCTATCGCGCGTTTAGCAATGCGTTTGTGAATTGTTAAAGTTTGTATCAGGTGTAAATAGGTCTGTAAAACACCAAATTTCTCATGGCACGTTTTACGAAAGTTTGGTAACATGGTGAAAACACTTATATACAGGAAGTACCAGCGGCGTATCCACCATGTTTTGACCATGTTACGTCCGTTTCGTATTCGGTGTCATGTTACGTTCTGTGTTTTATCATACACAGTAGTACACTCTATGGTTCTCATGAGCCAATCACTATAATCCCGTGTGCACCCGCGATTATTTTGATCGTCGCATGATCCGCATGGCTTGTACTAGTCGTGTATGAATCAGGGTATACATAATTTAAAAATTAAGAATGTGTACGTGTAAGAATGTAGTATGTAAGCAAGTCCATGCTTAAGTATGTATGGGACCCACGTAAGCAAATCACTCGGATTACGCTCGCGTACGGGTACGAATGTATGAATCATGAGTTTAAGTATGAATATGCATGTATGTATGAGCATAAACATAAAACGTGTAAGTAGTATGTGGGTAAGTATAAGCATAAAACGTATGAAAAATGAGTATAAATGCGAGTATAACATGAGTAAAAGCGTAAACACAAGGCGTATGAGTATAAATACAAGTATCAGTGTGAACATAAGATGTATGAGCATAGATATGAATATGAATGTGAATATAGGTGTAAAACATGAAGGTTAAGTTTGAATAAAATATATGTGTATGAATATAAGTGTAACAAAGTTATGTAAGTGCTAATGAAAACATAACGCCTGTGAATATGAAGGTGAATACGAATGTAGTATAGACATAAATGTAAGGACAACGTAAGTGTATAATTGTGAGTGAATATATTAACGTAAAACGTACGAATTTTGAATCGTGAGTATAACATAAATGTGTAAGTGTGAACATAAGTGGAGGCATAAAATGTATAAGCATGGATGTAGAAAAATAATGATTTGTTTATAGTATAAATCGAATTACACGAGTTTATGCGCGTAAATGTTTAAAAGTTTTGAGTATGAAAGAAAAGGGGATGAGTGACACGCATGAGATTGTTGTGAAACATTGACTAAAACATGTAAAATGATATGCGTGTATAGTTTGTGAATGTAAATAGATCGAGTTGTCACGAAATACGGACTCTAGTTTGTGAATGTAAAGGGAGTATTAAACGTCTATTGGTTATGTGGAAAGTACTTTGTAAGGGAATGGAAATGCTACTGCGGTTTTAAAAAAGTTTACATAAGTTGAAAATTTGTCGGTTCCTATGAAGTTCCCGTGTCCACGTGTTTTGAATTTAATTGACGTATTGAGTGAGGTTTTGAAAAAGTTTTAGAGATTAATCATTTTAAGCAACTTTGTGTTAGAAAATTTTGAAACTTACAACTTCTTGTGAAAAAGTTGATCCTTAGAAAAGGAATTTGGTACATGAACTTAGTGATTGTTGAAAAATGTTTCATTGGTTTTGAAAAGGAATTTTTTTGTAAATGATTGAATAATATTGGTAATATTTTGTAGGTGTGTGCGAAAAAAGTTGATTTGATTCTTAATTGAGAATAACAATCTCTAGTTTAATGGTGTGAGAGGAGCGTGTTTCAATGTTTACGTTGGTTGGTGGATTTGTGGGCAACGTATTTATTAAACCGACCAGGCTGACAAGTAGTATTTCGTGAAATTTTGAAAATCGAGGAACACGCGTTTATTGGTAACATTAAAATTTTGTGTATGCGAGTGATGTGAAATTAGATTATAGAATAAAAGGTACGTTTAAATAAATGAAGCATTTGAAATACATGATAAATGATTTAGGTATAAACATGATCGTGTTTACATAATATAGTCTATTAAAAGAAAGTGTTGGTAACGATCACCTAGGTAAGGGAATCACCCCAAATCCGTTGGTGAGGTCGTTGTAAGATGAGAAAAGAAGCGGAGTTAATCGTCAAAGTAAGGAAATCACTCCTATCTTGATGATATGTCTCCACTCGTTGTTAAAAAGTGTGAATAAAATTACGTGAAGTCATGCATGCTAATAATGTATAATCGTATGAAAAGTAAGAATATGATGTGTGCGCAAAAAATGAAATCTCGAAAAAAAATTTGTTCTAAATTGACAAAAGATCGAAAATAATAAAGCTTAACTCGTGTAAAACTTAGATGGTTCCAAACGGAACATTGACTAACCAAAGTAGTCGAAAGATCTTTTGAAATTGAGAAACATGCTTTGGCCTAATAGGTGGAATACTCTCGCCGGTACCTCGGCTAACGGTACTCACCCTTCCAGTTACTACATGTTCCCAAATCCATCGAAAATTCGAGACTTGGCGGGACTTTTGAAAATCAAGGAGCGGAACTAGTCAACAAGGTGCGGGTTTCACCCCTAGCTTGACGATTTCGTACCCTAAATGTGGTTGGTACTCGTCGGGTCAAAATTTAATTTCGACTTGTTGACGAGGGTCCACGAGAATTTGAAATTTTGAAATTCTCCATCAAGGTGAGGACTTCACTCCTAACTTAGTGGTAAATTTCGTGTAAGAAAAGAAAAGTAGAAGGATCGAGAGTCGTTCACCAAATTGTGGGTTTCACGCCTATTTTGGTGAAGTCGTCTCATTTTTGTAATATGAGTGTTGTCGGATTTAGAATAAAAGTAAAATGCATGAGGGAAGTGTATGTCAAAGGAAATACATGAACAAGTATAAACACATAAGAAAGCATATCAAGAATGGTGCTTGGATAACGAAATGATAAAACGTGTATTAACACATAGAGAAATATGTTTAGAGTAACACGTAAAGAATCGAACAATGAAGCAAGTATTAACACATAATAAGACAAGCATTAATGCATAAGAATAACATGTTGAATATTTCTCACGAGTGATACATATGTCTAAAATAGCATAAATAAGAAACAAATAAAGTATCATGTAGTTGTTCAAGCAAAACATACGAATAAGGCTCTAAAAACTATAGACTAGGTAAAAGCATGGCATTTCTACCTAATTCCCTATAGTTATGGCTCTGATACCAATCTGTCACACCCCAACCAATGGCGGAAACATCGGGATGAGACGAAGTGTGAAGATTGCTCGAGACTTCATAACACTATGTGACAATATTTATTTAATTCAAATTCATTGCAATGCTAAATTGTCATACAACATTTAAAATAGAAATAACAACATAACATCCAAAGATAAATAGATTAAAGGTGTGTATCTAGCCATCCTAACTTGATTCCTTCATAATCTTGACTATCAACCTGCAACATGTATTAAAATAAAATCAACAAAAAGTTGGCGAGTATACAAGTTTGATTACATAGCATAATAGAATAAAAGCTCATATCCAATATAAACATTATAAAAATAGTTTCAGCCATGCTAGTTTACGCAGTCCAAGTGATAGCCCAAAGTTTCACAATGCGTTTAAGTGTCTCTCCCCAAGTTTAACGGGAGTTTCAAATGATACCCTAACAATACCCCTCGTGTACAAACGGGGGAGGTGCATTATTCCTATAGCCTATGCATAGTACTACCAATCGTTAGAGCGGACCCTTCACAAGGATTAACGTTCACATAGCACAAGATAAGTATCACAAGTTTCATGTTTCATGCTTAAATGGATAGAGTATGTTTCAAATAAGTTTCAAGTGTCAAGTGTTTTGATATAGAATACATGTTGCACCCAAAGTGTTTAAAAGTAAAAATGGGTTCGAGTATACTCACGGTTTCTCAAAGTTGTTCCTTTGGTAATCCCGTGACGAGTTGAAGGTTGGAAACTTCAAGCCTATAAGCGGTACAATTCTTCCGTAAACAAAACTGTCAAAAGAATCCCCGTTTCTGATGTGGAAGATCAGACTAAGCTGCAACCACAGAGCATACTACGAAGAGAGAAGAATGGTTTGAACACTTGATGTTCTTTTAGAATTCTTAGAATTCTTGATTTAGAGAGATTGAGAGAACTAGAGAGATAGAGAGAAGAATGGTGTGAAGAAAATGGTAGAAGGAGGGTGGTATTTATAGGTAAAGAAGGTGTAAAAGGGTGAAATATGATTGGTTAAAAAAAGTGGAAGAGGATTGATGAGGTGGAAAGATGATTGAAGGAGGTGGAAAAGGTGATTGGAGAAGAAAAGAGGTGGAAAAAGGTGATTGGTATATTTCTTGGTATTTGTTAAGTATATATTATGTAATTGAGTATATAAAAAGTATAAAAGTATAATTCAAGTATTGAGGATGTACGTATAAGTATTTATACGTATGAATAGTGTCGGTTTGCGTATAAATACGTATTTGAATGATTGGTTGTGTGAATAAAAAAATATGTATAAAATATGAAATTTGATTATGATTAACGCCTTGAATTGTGAGATTACAATTAAAATACGAATGTAAGGTTTCTAAAATTAGAATACGAATACGAACATTTTTAAAATAGAAATACGAAGATACGAGGCGTTACATTTAGCACCAGCAAAATTTACATGTCCACCATCATATTCTTCAAATTCAGAAAACAACCTCGCATCCCCCGTCATGTGCCTAGAGCAGCCACTATCAACATACCATAAGTTGATAATCCTCCTTAGCAGCTCCTGCACACACCAACCAAAAGATTAGTTAGATTGGGGGACCCAAGCCTTAATGGTCTTGGGTCTTCCAGATTCATCAACTACAGGAACATCCATCCAGTATCCATCACTCCTAGGTGGAGTCTTGGATCTTGGGCCTGTTGATGGAAATGGGGCATGATTTCCATAAGGTCTCTGGACCTGAGGGTACCTGTTTGTGTTTGGACTATGTGACCTTTGAAAACTTTGATTTTGATTCCAAGAACCTTGATTGTTGTAATTTCGAAAGCCATTGTTATAAAAATTTCGACAACCATTATTTTGGTATCGATTTTGATATTGACCTTGACTTCTAAAATTATTTGAATTTTGGTTGTTCATTCTTGGTGAACTACTTCTTGGTCTTTCATATCTGCCTGATGTAGATTCAGGCTGAAATCTTGGTTGATTTCTTTGAAAACGAGGAACTTGTGGAGTTCCTTTTTCAGCCTTATCTACACCACCAGCAACACCCGATTGTTGCTTTGGAGCAGATTGCTTTGGAGAACTTGAGACTTTCTCCTCATTATCACCTTGCTTCTCAGGTGATTTCCCTCTTTGTTTCTCACTAACTTGTGCTTCAACCTTTTTATTAGGACAACAGCTAGCTACATGTCCCTTGGTGTGACATTTGAAGCACGATCTCTTATTCGAAGACTTCTTAGCTGAAGCCTTTGAACTAGATTCTGGTTTAGATGATGATGCCTTAGAAGGATTTGGATCAGTTTGCTTAGTTTCAAAATTTTCTATGTTTTTGTTTTTAGCAAACTCTACATTTGATTCATTTTCTATAACAGCTGTTTCGTTTTTCATATCACTTCCTTGAACAAAATTAACTTTTTAACAAAAGTTGGATTTTTATTCGTAGGATTTGAATTTTTCTTTTTCAAAACAGGTTTGCTGTTATTGACCTTCTTAGCATCATTATCTTCAAACACATCACCTTGACCAGATGTGACACTACTTGGTGATGTTGACAGAAAGTCTGTGAACTCATCTTCATCAGGTAAGAAAGAATAGTCATGACTAAGAGGAGGTGGAACTTCATTGAAGCCCTTGAATCCCACACTTGTCTTGTCATTACTCTTCTTTAACCCACCCATCATGTGTTTCATAACAAAAGTAGAATCCCTGAATTGACCTAATTTCTTTTCGAGTTCAACAATTTTGAGTTGTGCATCTGACAACTCTTTGCATTTTTCAGAAATTTCTTTTGTTTTCTCAGCCATCATGTCATGAGCTAAGTCTATGACTTGAAGTTTTTCGTTTAGTTTACAGGTTAAAACTTCAATTTCAGCTTCATAGCCTTTTATCTTTTTCAAATATGATGACTCATTTCTTTTTGCAAAGAAATTTGATTCTGTTACGTTAGATATTTCGCTCACCAGACTTTTGTTTTGAGTTGACAACCTGTCAACTTCACCCTGTAATTCATGACACTTTAAGCAAACAGAAGTAGCAGAGTTACTTACCTCTCCTGTCGATTTGTCTGAGTTGGCCATAAGAGCAGCAAGTTGAGCTTCCATTCTTTTGATGATTTCATCTTTCTCATCTGCTTCCTTTTCATCATCCATTCCATGCTCAGACTTTGGCTTTCCTTTTTCAGCATCTGTTGTCTGATCAGCCTTATCTACCTCAGCTTCACTTTTCTTCTCAACTTCAGCATTCATGTTAGCTTCAGCTTCATCAACGGGAACAATCTCTGCCATAAATGCTTGAGTGACATTCTCATCATTTTCCAAGTGAATACTCCAGTCATATGAACCTTCTCGTGCAGTAGAGATCAGCGCTCTTGAGTTAGAGTTGTTTGAAGAATTTCTATTGTTTGAACTCTGACTTGAGGTTTCATTCTTTTGTTTCTGACATTCCCTAGCAAAATGACCATAACTTTGACAGTTAAAGCCCCTCACTTTGGTCTTGTCAAAACCAACAGTTTTACCTACAAATTTCCTTCCAGTTCTGTTCATGAACCTCTTCACCCTTCTAGTAATCATGGCCATTTGCCATTGCAAATCCATATCTTCAAGATCATCAGGGTCAATCTGATCGTAATCTTCATCTAAAACGGCAGGATCAGATATCTTCCCCTGAATGTAGTTCTCGTAAGAAGCAACAAATGAAGCAAGTAGAGCAAGATGCTCTTCAGCAGACTTCACACTCATAGGCATTAATTTTGAACTACTACTTTGCTTAGCAGTTGATGTTCTCTTAGCTCCAGTTGATCCTCCTGAAGCAGCTACAAAACATACATCACCATCCTCATTTACTGTGACCTGCTCAGTTTCACGCGAGAGAAAAGCAGTGGCAGAGTCGCTAGAAGCATCGTGAGATGAAGAAGATGTAAGCCCATTGTAAATCCCTGGATCTTGAACCTGATCATATCCAGTGTCCTTCTTCTTCATGCTGAGCTCATAAGCTCTTAGCTTTCCAACCACTTCTTCCAGTTCCTTTGTTTCATAATCAGCTTCTCCCTTTATCATGAGAGTGTAAATATCCCATTTAGCAGGCAGAGCATCAAGCAGCTTGTCATTTTTCTCTATGTCAGAATAGCAATCTATATCATAATTGTCCAATTCTGACATCAGATGGTAGTATCGAGTAATGACGTCCTCAAGTGACTCATTTTTCATGTACTTGAACACAGCAAACTGCTTCTTCAGTAGATCAATTTTGTTCTTCTTGACATCAGAATTCCCTTCATATCTCTTCTCTAGCGCATCCCACATTTCTTTTGAAGTAGTGTACTTCTTAAAGGTGTGTTTGATGCTATCAGGTAGGGACATCTTGATAGCTGCCAAGGCTTTCTTTTCAGCCTCATACATCCTTTTATCATTTTCTTGCATGTTCACATAGGCTGTGACACGCGGTCTGCCTTCAAAGTCATGTGTAGGGTTTGTGTACCCATCTTCAATACAAATCCACATGCGTGTGTCCTGATATTCAATAAAGGATTGAAACCTATCCTTCCATGTCAAGTAATTTTCCACCTTCATCATCTTAGGTGGTTTGTTCGTTATGCCTACCTCATGTTCCATCCTTAAAAGGTCGTTCAATTTAGACATGTTCGACATTTTAATTTAAGCAGACTGGTTAAACCGTACAATTTTAGTCCGAAACCTGTTTTTACTAAATTATACCGTTAGATTCGTCTCGAGATTACGATTCCAATGATATATAAAGTCTAAAACCTATTTCGGGGTTTTCTGGCTGAGCGAATTTTGGCTGCTTGCTCAGATATCTGGGCGTCATCGTGATGAAGAGACATTCTTGAAGAAAAAGAAAGGCATAGGGAGAAACAGGTGAAAGATTATTGGACAATCAAAACAGAATGATAACGCATGAAGATTGCGATCATTTGTTTGTTACCTAAGGCAAACAAATGAGACGGTGACTGATCAAAGTAAATGGGTCAAAAATAATGTATCGCGAAGACATGCTCGCCTAATAAGTGAACACTCATCCCAAGAATTCCCAGGTAAGCACAACTGGTCTCGCGTCTGATGAGATGTATACGAAGTGCTTGCCTAGCCAGAAAACCCAGAATACAGGCATTCACCCTTCCAGTTTGCACGTGTTCACATTATTTAAAACCCAAAACCTTGACGAAGTTTTGAAAACTCAAAGAGGTTCAAAACCATATAATAGAGAGTTCAAAACCTTACAATAGAGGGTTCAAAACCTAGTAATCAATCATCCTAGAACAGATGATTAATTTTCAAAGCGGTTTTGAAATATATGTTCTTGTTGTGGTCGTCGCCTAAGGATAGGTGGCGGTATTGTTTTATGACTAAACGCAAGTAAACTCGCGTTAGGGTCCTAAGAAGGTTATAGACTAGGTCAAAGCATTACTAATAACCTAATTCCCTATAACCATTGGCTCTGATACCATCTTTTCTGTCACACCCCGACCGCGTAAAACAACAAATCGCGGCGGAAACATCGGGGCGTGTTGCAACAGAATTAATGTTTCATAACCATGGATACCAAAAAGTGTTTCGTTTTATTAAACATTGAATAATTACATCGTCTGGAAATCTAAATACACTATTTAAACATAGTCTATCATTGTTATTGAGTCACTAAGGCCTTGTCCAGTCCTATGTGAGCATGCATCTTATCAATCGATATCATTCAACAATACCTGAAACATATGTGAAAACGAGGTCAGCAAAGAAATGCTGGCGAGTACATAGGTTTTGTAGGAGTGTCGAAATCATGGCTAGTTTAGACGTTGCAATACTTTATTTAAAAACCTTGTTTTGAAAAGAGTATAATATTGCAACTTAATTAACCAACTCAAATCAAGCGGGTTATAATTTGTAAAACCTCGTAGCCATGACTCTTAACCCAAAAACATTTGTTTTAGTAAATTATTTGAAAAACAATGATAAGTTCAGGTGATATGTATAAATAAGAGAATAATGCATGATTAAATGAATAACCATGTAAAATGAGTTTGTATAAAATAAGTTGTTTGTAAATAAATGTCTTGTGAAAAGTATGTTACTTGTATAAAATGTTCTATGTCTCAAACTGAAATGATTCAAATAACGCTACAATATGTAATACCATACAAACACTTATATATAGGAAGTACCAGCGGCGTATCCACCATGCTTGTATCATATTCCACACGCATTGTTACTTAATCACTTAATCCAAACCAAACCACCTAAGTAATGTTCATGCCCAAATGTAAATCATGTAATATGTATAACCAAAATAATATCGTATATCGCTTTGAAGCCAATCGTTTACCCAATCGTTAAAACATCGTGTGAAACCCAATCGTTACCCAATCGTTAAAACATCGTGTGAAAACCAATCGTAAATCGTTTAATTCGTTTTAGGTCGTGAAACTACTTATATGATCGTCTCGCTAATAACATTCAAACCTTCGTGACTTTCGTCGCTTCTCGTTTTCGTCGCTTCTCGTTTTCGTATTAACAAACCTCCATAGGGTAAGTTAATAATTACAGATTCAGTCGCTACCTACCATACCCACACATAACCACGGGTGTAGTAAATAACGGGATTTGTCAGATCCTATGGTACCATAACCTAATACTGGTCGGCTTGATCATTGCTAATGAATGTCATTTGTTATGTAACTACAACCAACAAGTTTGTTCACTTTATTGAAATCGTTATTAGTTTTGTATAAATCGTTTTAATTGTTTTTGAAACCATCGTTATAACATCGAAAACATTTAGCACATATGAGTCACCCCAAAACAATTGAAAACAGTAAAATAGGGGAAAATGTACTCGCCTGATAATGCTTGGAGGTCTTGAACAACAACCAAACAAAGCTAGAGGGAGCACGAAATCAGTCGGCAATCTAAAACTATATAAATAAACCGGACATAAATCGGGAGATCGGATAGGATGAGGCTTGGTAAACCAAATGAGTATTGGAACTCATATGATATGGTTTAACTAGGCCTACATACTACAATGAAACCAAACCTAAGTGCTTTCGACCCATCGCGACCCATTAAGGTAGCTTATGCTACTTTAACGCGTCGTGCGCGTGAAACGCGTTCGGACCGCCTAACTAGTCCTATGACAAGTGTTATATGCCTAAACATGTTACATAATCAGTTATATGACAAAGGTTTAGGTTACATATGCTTAGTTACCAATTATACATGAAAAGGGTATTATGGTAATTTACCTAAGGCATATAAACTACCTATCATTCAACTACTTAAACGATGTGACCATAGGGTATAACCTCGGAAGGTTATGCCCTATACTAGGGTCACCTAATGTATTTGGTCGGATCCTAATGATCGACCAAACTGGGTCGAGTTCGAAGGTATAAGCGATTTATTAGATCGCTTACCCTACGACCCTAAACAACGTGGTAATCAGTAGGCATAATCCCAAGGGACTATGACCATCGTGATTACAATCACGTTGCGAAGTTCAAACGAACTTCGCATTGACCATTACTGGTCAACGCTGAAAGTCAAACAAAGTTTGACTTTCTGACTCGAAAAGCAATAAAATAAGGAAAAGAACGAAAGAATACTTACGAAGGGTCCCCGAATGCTAATCCCGATCCAAGAACTCAGGTATGAAACAATGGTTTCAACTTAGAGCTCTCAAATCAGAATTCTTGTAAGAAATGAGGTTGAATGGGTTGGGTATTTATAGGAATACCCGAACCGTTAAGATCGTTTGTCGAAACTCGTGCCTTAATCATGTCCGTACAAGTGTCGGAAGGTTATGGTGACTAAATTGGCACTAACCATAGGCTATCAACATGTGGCAAAGGATTTGGGAGTGCAAAACAGCTGTAAACAGCTGTCGATACATCGAATCTGGTCCCGAAAATGCGAAAAATGAGTTTTCTGCATGTTTCTGCCCAGAATAGGCAGTCGCGTAGCGCGACTGGTAAGGCCACATGCAGTGGCGCTACGCCACTGCCCCCCTTGTTTCAGCAACTTTCAAAATTGGCAGAAATGGTCCCTACAGCCCGTTTAAGCGATTTTCGATGCGTTTGAACCCCGTTAACCTCATTTCAAGGCTCTAAAATGAAGTTAAAGTATAGGGAACTCAAAACATGCTCAAAAATATCTCGGATGTCGGTTCGTTTGGTCGTACGATCGCGATGTTCGCTTAATTACGACGGAATGCGCATAAGCGCGAAAAACGATCCAAATGACGCGACGAATGGATTTTTCTTAAGGCGAACACTAAAATATAATGTAGTCATGCTTACATAAATTTTGGATGTCCAGATGTATTTAGAACGTAAGTTATGCGCGAAAATGCAAACTTGTGCACTTTTTGACACTTTTAGTCCCTGAATGACACAAAAGTTTATTTTAGCACACCGAACCCCTCAAAGCCTATTTCTAAGCTATGTAAAGGATATTTATGGTATGTTTAACTTATGGTCATGTTCCGGAATGTCTGTTACAGTTCAAATTGGCATACTTTCGCAGTTTGTCATATTTAGTCCCTGTAAGCGAGTTAACTTGTTTTCGGCATACCAAACCTTCCAAAACTTATTTCTAAGTTATGTAAAGGTTATTTAAGGTATGTTAAGCCTATTTCACTATTCCGGAGTGTTCGTTGCATTAAACTGGTTATATTTACGCATCGGTGCGCGTATAACCTTCCAGAAAGCGATTTAGAGTTTGAAATAGAACAAGAATTGATATGTGTAAATGATACACACATTTTTACAAATCCCCAAGTATGAAATATAATATTTCATTGGTTCGGTATTTGTTTGATGGTCGTGGAGGCACAGGTGTTACAGTCTCCCCTACTTTAGGAAATTTCGTCCCGAAATTTATTTAGAGGAAACTTGTGGGAGCTTGAGAACATGAAATTGAAAAGATCGAACAACATTGGTTAGGGTTCTTGAACTTCTAGTAACCTTAATAACATTATGTTTGCAATGTAAGAGGGACACTTATATACAAGTATATGAAGCGTCATTGGTGCGTCCACCGTACCTCCATTACATCGTTCTCATTTCGTTATTTTTGTCACTATCGGTTCTTACACATAATAAATCTTACTGGGTTCCTATGCACTAAATTTCATAATTATGTACGCGTCCATAATTAGACAATTCCTTGCACAATTCACACAGTCTATTTTATAATGTGTAGGGTAAAACCAAATGAACAAACCTGTGATGAGTGTAACTAGACCGCCATAGAGTCCTTTTTAATTAAATCGATAAATGATCTAAATAGACTATCAAGGAGTCTGTTCAGCTACACCACTAGATGTCGTTCTTTAACCAAATTGTGAATCAATCTTTTAGACTAGACCACTAAAGGGTTTCTTATGAATCATGGAATGGTACCATATAATCCCAAGGGTCTTTAACTACAACGTAGAAGCCCATTAAGGATTTAAAGTAGTACCTTTTGAATATCCTACTATGAATCCCTCATATAAAGATACGAAAGATTCTATGAAGATTCGAAAATTGGATCACACAAAAACATAGAGGAGAACATATAACACATAACACATAATCGCATAATTGTAAAATCGTTTAATCGCAAAATCGTTTAATCGCAAAATCGTTTAATTTGTTATCTTTGGACATGGGTATTTAAAGCATACTAGGAATCCAATCTGTGGATTTCATTTGGTACTTTAAACGTTATCAAGAATCCAACTATAAAGATAGAAAGATTCAAAAAGAAAATTCGATTTCAATTACTAGGAACCGAAGTGTTCGAATTAAGGTACATAAGGAATCCGATTAAGGACTCTGATTTGAATGATGATTATCCACAAGGGTCTAATTGTGGAGATAAAAAGATCCCATATGGATTTTAGAAGTTGAAAATGTTTTGAAATCTTGCACGGGATGTGCTTAAGTCAAAACATGAAGTAAAATGCTTATGAAGTTGAGATGCCTGATATGTCAAGGCGACATATGAAGCGGAATTTGAAGGTTAAGTCAATGTATGAGGAAAATATTTTTGAAAGCTATGCATGGGGTTCTTTTAAGAAAAATGTGTTTAACGTTTTTGAAACCTTATATATAATATTTTTTTTTTGAAATCATAAAGTAGGTGTAATAGGTAGATATATTTACAAAAATGTTTTAAAATCATGCGAAATGAATTTTGAAATTATGTATAAGGTTTTTGAAAGACATGAATGATGCTTTTCGAAATCATGCACTTGATCAGAAAATGTATTGTGTTAATATTGTCTTCAGACTATATGAAATATTTTGAAATTAGAAAGGTTGGTTTTGATAACATGGCCAATGTTTTTGAAATAACACAGACAATGCATCTAGAAAAATTGTTTTCAAACTATATGAAATGTTTTGAGATCATGAAGATTGTTTTGAAATACTGGTACTGTGTATGTTGAAAAATCAAAACGTAATGGGTATGAGATTTGAAAATACCCTTAGTTATCTAACCAAGGATTTAAAGGCACAGATGTGCGAAAAGCACGATTACTCATAATGTCACTAAATTTTCTGTACTTTGTTTCTTAGAGTGAAACGAGTACTTAAAATTTTCGAGGGAATCATGAGCAATCATTTGAGAGAGAGAAATCACAAGAGTAGGTTGTAAGGTACATAGTTCCTTGATGTAGGTATCATAGGAAAAGCCATACACACCTAGCAGGGGGTTGAGCTGGTTGGTTGGGGACTGCTTTACCATTGTGAGCGACCATGGCGAAGTTCTGAGAAGCCTTTCGCTTCTTTGACTTCTTAGGGGATCGTTCATCCATGGTCTTTGATTCCTCGATTGGTTTCTTGGCTGATGGTGCTGTCACCTGACTAGGTCCTGCCTGTCTTGGTGACTCTTGAGTGGCTTCATCCTGGAGATGATACATGGCAGTAGCTAATTCAACAGGCTTCAGGGCTACTTCGCCTATTCGCTGAGCGAATTTTGGCTGCTTGCTCAGATATCTGGGCGTCATCGTGATGAAGAGACATTCTTGAAGAAAAAGAAAGGCATAGGGAGAAACAGGTGAAAGATTATTGGACAATCAAAACAGAATGATAACGCATGAAGATTGCGATCATTTGTTTGTTACCTAAGGCAAACAAATGAGACGGTGACTGATCAAAGTAAATGGGTCAAAAATAATGTATCGCGAAGACATGCTCGCCTAATAAGTGAACACTCATCCCAAGAATTCCCAGGTAAGCACAACTGGTCTCGCGTCTGATGAGATGTATACGAAGTGCTTGCCTAGCCAGAAAACCCAGAATACAGGCATTCACCCTTCCAGTTTGCACGTGTTCACATTATTTAAAACCCAAAACCTTGACGAAGTTTTGAAAACTCAAAGAGGTTCAAAACCATATAATAGAGAGTTCAAAACCTTACAATAGAGGGTTCAAAACCTAGTAATCAATCATCCTAGAACAGATGATTAATTTTCAAAGCGGTTTTGAAATATATGTTCTTGTTGTGGTCGTCGCCTAAGGATAGGTGGCGGTATTGTTTTATGACTAAACGCAAGTAAACTCGCGTTAGGGTCCTAAGAAGGTTATAGACTAGGTCAAAGCATTACTAATAACCTAATTCCCTATAACCATTGGCTCTGATACCATCTTTTCTGTCACACCCCGACCGCGTAAAACAACAAATCGCGGCGGAAACATCGGGGCGTGTTGCAACAGAATTAATGTTTCATAACCATGGATACCAAAAAGTGTTTCGTTTTATTAAACATTGAATAATTACATCGTCTGGAAATCTAAATACACTATTTAAACATAGTCTATCATTGTTATTGAGTCACTAAGGCCTTGTCCAGTCCTATGTGAGCATGCATCTTATCAATCGATATCATTCAACAATACCTGAAACATATGTGAAAACGAGGTCAGCAAAGAAATGCTGGCGAGTACATAGGTTTTGTAGGAGTGTCGAAATCATGGCTAGTTTAGACGTTGCAATACTTTATTTAAAAACCTTGTTTTGAAAAGAGTATAATATTGCAACTTAATTAACCAACTCAAATCAAGCGGGTTATAATTTGTAAAACCTCGTAGCCATGACTCTTAACCCAAAAACATTTGTTTTAGTAAATTATTTGAAAAACAATGATAAGTTCAGGTGATATGTATAAATAAGAGAATAATGCATGATTAAATGAATAACCATGTAAAATGAGTTTGTATAAGATAAGTTGTTTGTAAATAAATGTCTTGTGAAAAGTATGTTACTTGTATAAAATGTTCTATGTCTCAAACTGAAATGATTCAAATAACGCTACAATATGTAATACCATACAAACACTTATATATAGGAAGTACCAGCGGCGTATCCACCATGCTTGTATCATATTCCACACGCATTGTTACTTAATCACTTAATCCAAACCAAACCACCTAAGTAATGTTCATGCCCAAATGTAAATCATGTAATATGTATAACCAAAATAATATCGTATATCGCTTTGAAGCCAATCGTTTACCCAATCGTTAAAACATCGTGTGAAACCCAATCGTTACCCAATCGTTAAAACATCGTGTGAAAACCAATCGTAAATCGTTTAATTCGTTTTAGGTCGTGAAACTACTTATATGATCGTCTCGCTAATAACATTCAAACCTTCGTGACTTTCGTCGCTTCTCGTTTTCGTCGCTTCTCGTTTTCGTATTAACAAACCTCCATAGGGTAAGTTAATAATTACAGATTCAGTCGCTACCTACCATACCCACACATAACCACGGGTGTAGTAAATAACGGGATTTGTCAGATCCTATGGTACCATAACCTAATACTGGTCGGCTTGATCATTGCTAATGAATGTCATTTGTTATGTAACTACAACCAACAAGTTTGTTCACTTTATTGAAATCGTTATTAGTTTTGTATAAATCGTTTTAATTGTTTTTGAAACCATCGTTATAACATCGAAAACATTTAGCACATATGAGTCACCCCAAAACAATTGAAAACAGTAAAATAGGGGAAAATGTACTCGCCTGATAATGCTTGGAGGTCTTGAACAACAACCAAACAAAGCTAGAGGGAGCACGAAATCAGTCGGCAATCTAAAACTATATAAATAAACCGGACATAAATCGGGAGATCGGATAGGATGAGGCTTGGTAAACCAAATGAGTATTGGAACTCATATGATATGGTTTAACTAGGCCTACATACTACAATGAAACCAAACCTAAGTGCTTTCGACCCATCGCGACCCATTAAGGTAGCTTATGCTACTTTAACGCGTCGTGCGCGTGAAACGCGTTTGGACCGCCTAACTAGTCCTATGACAAGTGTTATATGCCTAAACATGTTACATAATCAGTTATATGACAAAGGTTTAGGTTACATATGCTTAGTTACCAATTATACATGAAAAGGGTATTATGGTAATTTACCTAAGGCATATAAACTACCTATCATTCAACTACTTAAACGATGTGACCATAGGGTATAACCTCGGAAGGTTATGCCCTATACTAGGGTCACCTAATGTATTTGGTCGGATCCTAATGATCGACCAAACTGGGTCGAGTTCGAAGGTATAAGCGATTTATTAGATCGCTTACCCTACGACCCTAAACAACGTGGTAATCAGTAGGCATAATCCCAAGGGACTATGACCATCGTGATTACAATCACGTTGCGAAGTTCAAACGAACTTCGCATTGACCATTACTGGTCAACGCTGAAAGTCAAACAAAGTTTGACTTTCTGACTCGAAAAGCAATAAAATAAGGAAAAGAACGAAAGAATACTTACGAAGGGTCCCCGAATGCTAATCCCGATCCAAGAACTCAGGTATGAAACAATGGTTTCAACTTAGAGCTCTCAAATCAGAATTCTTGTAAGAAATGAGGTTGAATGGGTTGGGTATTTATAGGAATACCCGAACCGTTAAGATCGTTTGTCGAAACTCGTGCCTTAATCATGTCCGTACAAGTGTCGGAAGGTTATGGTGACTAAATTGGCACTAACCATAGGCTATCAACATGTGGCAAAGGATTTGGGAGTGCAAAACAGCTGTAAACAGCTGTCGATACATCGAATCTGGTCCCGAAAATGCGAAAAATGAGTTTTCTGCATGTTTTTGCCCAGAATAGGCAGTCGCGTAGCGCGACTGGTAAGGCCACATGCAGTGGCGCTACGCCACTGCCCCCCTTGTTTCAGCAACTTTCAAAATTGGCAGAAATGGTCCCTGCAGCCCGTTTAAGCGATTTTCGATGCGTTTGAACCCCGTTAACCTCATTTCAAGGCTCTAAAATGAAGTTAAAGTATAGGGAACTCAAAACATGCTCAAAAATATCTCGGATGTCGGTTCGTTTGGTCGTACGATCGCGATGTTCGCTTAATTACGACGGAATGCGCATAAGCGCGAAAAACGATCCAAATGACGCGACGAATGGATTTTTCTTAAGGCGAACACTAAAATATAATGTAGTCATGCTTACATAAATTTTTGGATGTCCAGATGTATTCAGAACGTAAGTTATGCGCGAAAATGCAAACTTGTGCACTTTTTGACACTTTTAGTCCCTGAATGACACAAAAGTTTATTTTAGCACACCGAACCCCTCAAAGCCTATTTCTAAGCTATGTAAAGGATATTTATGGTATGTTTAACTTATGGTCATGTTCCGGAATGTCTGTTACAGTTCAAATTGGCATACTTTCGCAGTTTGTCATATTTAGTCCCTGTAAGCGAGTTAACTTGTTTTCGGCATACCAAACCTTCCAAAACTTATTTCTAAGTTATGTAAAGGTTATTTAAGGTATGTTAAGCCTATTTCACTATTCCGGAGTGTTCGTTGCATTAAACTGGTTATATTTACGCATCGGTGCGCGTATAACCTTCCAGAAAGCGATTTAGAGTTTGAAATAGAACAAGAATTGATATGTGTAAATGATACACACATTTTTACAAATCCCCAAGTATGAAATATAATATTTCATTGGTTCGGTATTTGTTTGATGGCCGTGGAGGCACAGGTGTTACATGTTTATCTGCTTTGTTCAAAATATGCTTGATTAAAACGCAATGCTTGTTTAAAAGCAATATATATAAAGTTTCAAAAAATTAGTTGTGTAAGTTGTTTACAATGATTTATATTATAAAACGCAACAAAATAAGTATTGAGTATTGTTTTAAAACGCAATAATTCATACAACATTACAAGAATTTGAAGATGCTGAACACACTGAAGAGTTCTCTCTAGATAAAATTGACTCTACAACATTACAAGAATTTGAAGATGAATTGGAAATTGTTGCGCTAAATGAGGGGAGAGATCTTGTAAAGGATAAAAAGAAAAAAGAGAAAAATGTCAGAAAGAATAAACAAAAAAAGAAAGATGAGGAGGATGAATTTTATGTTTATCCATCTGAATCCGACAATGAAAATGAAGAAATTTGTCAAGATGAATCTGAAGAAAAAGATGAAGACGATGTTGAAGAACAACCAGACATCCAAATCAACTCAGAAGAGATAAAAGATGGAAACACCTTACTTAGAGCTGCAATAAACTGGATTGAACAAGAGGATGCTCAAAGCAGCCAGCTTAAAACAAATGAAACTGAAAAAACACAAACAGAAAGTGTTGGATCATGGGGGCAATTCTTCATAAAACCATCAAAAGGAAATAAAGATAAATTGTGGGTAGACAGTCAATGCCGATTGCGTAATTTCATGCCATCACAAAATCAAAGTGAAGGTCTTTCTGACATTCATTCAACAAAAAGTGGCGATGAAAATATGAAGAACATTGAAGGTAAAAAATCCAATGAAGAATATGTTGTGACTGCCTTAGATTATCCTTTTAAAGGATTTCAAGAAGTTTTCGAAAGCATCCAATCACGCATAGATGAGATCATTGAAGAATATTCAAATAGTGAAATTGTTCATAACAAAGTAAACGAATGGGCTTCATTGATTGAAAAATTCAACGATCAAGCTAAAAAGCACAAGAAAGTTAGTATTGATTCAACTCTAATCGAAACACCATCAAGATTTCTAAATTTGAGCCAAAATGAAGACACAGAAAATCAACTCATTTCATCTCCATTGACTGAAAAATGCAATGATGATGCTACAAAACGCAATGAAGATAACACAGTTGTAGTCCAATCCTCAAATCCAGAAAAAATCATTGAGAAAGAACCTACATCAAGTCTGCAAACACACATTGAAAACCCTTTATTGGTACAATCATCTTTTAGCGAAGAAACTCCATCATTAATGTGGGAGATAATTGAAAAGACAGATGAAGCAGAAAAAAATCAAATAAAAAAAAATTCAAAATGATGAGGTACCATCCTTTGATTTGAAAATTTCTCAGTTGTCTTCAAATGTGGATGAAAATGAAGTGAAAGATGATACTACTCGCCATGCTACACTATCCGAAAATCAAACGGAATCTGAAAATAAAACAAGCGAAAAAGAAGTTGAAACTTCTATTCAAATTACTGGGATACAAACAATGTTAGCTAGAATTGAAGAACAGAATACTGAAAAAGAAATCAGTGATCTGATTCAAAACACATCATTCCTGAACCCGCAAGAAGATCCGTATAAAACACCTGCAAAACCTGTTCAGGAAGAACAACCAACAAGTGATATCAACAAAACAGAACAAATAATCATGAAGATAGTACGACCAGATCGACAGAAAAATGTAGCAGAAGTATTATGTTCACCATACTATCAAAGACAAATAGCAATGAACGAAGCAAGAACAGCACACGAAAACAACATATCGGGATATGCTTTCCATACAAAGGGGAAATAACGTACGAAATCATTTATATACACTAACACAAAACAAAAAATCAAAATATTATAATTTAATTATTTTTTTTTGCAGGGACACTCTCTTTAAAATTAAAGATCATGTATTTCTGTCGAGATATGCTGCAGAAACAATGAGGCCAGGATTGGAAATAATAGGAGAAGTAATCAATTGTTGGGAATATATTTTGAATGAAGAAGAAAAAAGAAGATCAAAAGACAACAAAACTCCAAGATTTTTCTGTACTATTCGTATGCTGGTAAGATCTATAAAACGCAATTTGTCTGTTTTATACAAATAATATATGTTTAATGAAGTTTTTTGAAGTTTGATTGAATAAAGTTATAACAAACGTAATTGTCAGTTTTATTTCTTTCATAAAACACAATGTGTAATTTGTTTGAATGAAGTTTTATAAAATGCAACTGTATGTTTTATTACCTTCATAAAACGCAATTAATAATTTAATTTGTTTATTGTTATGCAGGCTTTATCATTGAATGAAAAGAAAGAAAAAAAATGATAGAAGAGTTCACAGAGAACATAGAAAAAATTCTTCAAGGTGCAAAGTTAAAAAGCATAAACGATTTTAAAATTATCCTTGTCCCAATTCTCCATGTAGAGCATTTCTATGTGATCTCATTCAATCTTGAAGAAAAATATATTAATCCTTGACAATAGTGCGAAAGCGGTCACAAATAAACAAAAATATGGTGATGTGCCTTTAAAGACAGTAAGTTTTCCGACTTATGCTTTTAAAACACAATATAAACCACCTAATCTTTTTGTTTTTTTCTGTAGAGGAATGCTTTAGTAGGTTACCTCAAATCTGTTGGCATGAAAATGCAGATGATATAAAGGCCATAAAACCTGTTAGAATGGAGATGAAATGGAGGACAAAAGATAACGGCATTGACTGTGGTATATGTAGGTCCGTTTTTCGGATCGTCGGACAACGATGATTTCTTGTTTCAGATGCCGGAACAGGTGCGGAATCCCTGTTACGACACAAACCAAGTGAGAGATGAACACACGACACAAAGATTCAACGTTTAACGGTTGTATATTGAATATCAACGAGTTTTGATACAAGATAATATGATAAGAAGTACAATAAAACTCTCTGATATACACTCTGTTCTCCCTCTGTGTGTTCACGCCTGTCTTCAGTCCACTGCTGTTATATATAAGCACAGCAGCATACGAAACCTTCAGCAGGTCGACGAAACTTCATGGGGAGCCGGCGAAACTTCAAGGTCAAGGACCATGATGACGAAACTTCCAAGAATTTCGTCAAACCAGGAGTTTCGCCATGGACAACATGAGTTTCGTCAATGCAGGAGGACTTGGAAGTTTCGTCAAGTGTCTTCAAGGAGTTTCGTCATCATGGGATTGCATGACTTTCGTCGACAGTATGTCTTGAGTTTCGTCATGCAAGCTTGGATTAGAGTTTCGTCATGCAGAAGTTATAAACCAACAGTAGCATCTGATTCGATCAAATTAATGAAATTCTCGTTGAATGAAAGCATGCATTTGAATGAAAAGTCTTCACATGACATCATCATGGTGATGTCATGATGATGTGTCAGCAGGAAACTGCTCACGGCTCTTCGTGCTTCGCGTGTCGAACTATGGGGCGCATGACGGAGGAATGTCGCGACGTCGGGCTTGAGCCGAACCTAACCGAGTCGAACCGAACCAAGTTGAACCGAACCGAGTCGAACCGAACCAAGTTGAACCGAACCGAGTCGCGTCCACATAAAATGTATCAATAAACTCCCCCTTGGACGATACTCGTGATGGTTCGTTTTTCACATTGTCGGATTTTCAGAGGTCTTCACGTGTCACAATCAGGGAGTATATCTACAAACTCTCCCTTGAATGATGCTAGTGAATCTTTTGAACTTCAATACTTTTGATCCTTTTGGTGTTGATGAGTGATCAGTTGCAACTCGATCATCTTGATCTTCTGATTGCATCAATGGCGTGTCTTCACTTTACGGCTTGTCATCTGACATGTTCTCTTCGCTTTTAGCTGGTTCGAATGTAACATCTGCACACGCAACAAACCTAAACACGTAATGAGAACAACCGCTTGGAATATAGATAAATTAAACAAAACGACACATATGAGATCAAATCTCAATCAAACACCGACCAACAATAGTTTGAAAGTTTAAAAATTGATCAATTTTAATCCTTTAACATTCAAAACTTGTTAACTTCGACCGTTTATGAAGATGCAATTATTTTCCGGCTTACAATCATGATTTTGGGTAGGATAGACTCGAGTTCCAACATCAGTCAATCAAAAATAGATTAGAAGCAAAATCTTTTTGGCTTTTATAAAATTTAGATTAAAACACACCTAAAATCTTTTTGGTATTTTTCATTTTTCAAAAGTAAGGACGGAAAGCAATAGATAAATATATACAGATATGTAGAAACGAAATATAGTAAATAAATATTTACAGACAATCTTTTTGCGAGTTTCGAGGGTAAGAGAATCATATCAGTGTACGGTCACGCCAAAACGCTCTTGTTGTTCATTTAATTAGCATTTAGATAAGCATCCTATAACGATTATCGGTATTGTTGTCCACATAAGCTCAACTTGTCAGATGTAATCATGGCGAGGGGATACGATTAGATATGATTTATACTTACCGACTGGTGTTCATCCACACACGACACATTCCCGTTTCAAGGTATGCACGAGAGTTCATCTTACCGGTGAGTATACCGTTTATCATCTGTTTAACCGTATAAAAGATGTGAGAAACTCACTCATTTTTGATTGAAAACAAGCCCTATGTGATAGAATCACTTATTGATGAGGAATTTGATTTTCATATGCATGAGGGCACAGGAGCAAGTCCGTGAACAAGTCAGTACATCGTACAACAAAGAGACGAACTTGACTCCCGGATAAATGTGATATTTTATCACTTATTTGTTTGGACATGTGATTGTTGATCACTTATTGAGGTCGAATGCAATATGTACACGTATGTATAGTATCATGGAAGATCTAGACTTCGTCTCCATTAATTTTCGGTAACAGATACAACCATGATACCCAGATGATAAGCAGCATAAAGACCGAATATCTTAGAACCTCGGCAATCTCTCAAACAAAATTTCGGTACCAAGACCATATGCCAATTAATAGTTCCCACACAGTCTTCAGTCGATTAAGGTTTATATCGCCCTGCACACTTTGAAATGATTATGAGCCTACCGATACATCTTATATAGAGCTGCTTATCGCTTTTCCATTTAAGTTCAGTAAAGGTTTCAACAGACCACTGATGTACTATCATTTTCTCTTTTTCTCGCAAGGAAACTCATTTTTGTTTTTCTATTATTTTTGTGTTTTTGACATTTTCCGATGTTCTTGAATTTTCAAATTTTAGATTTACTCCCCCTAAAATCAACAAACTATGATAAATTTTAAAAACACAAAGGTATTTACAAAAACGATTTCCCGATGTCAGTTAACTCATGTTTTACCTCAATGCCGTTTACCAAAATTAAGTTAATCAGAAACGATTTATCAAATTCTGGAAAAAATGAGTTGGCACGTCGGTAAGCGGTGCGGACCATGGCAACATTGACGAGTTTCATATTGAAACAATCACGTGTGAGGTGATATTCGAGATCAACGTGTTTGGTCATAGAGTGCTGTACGAGATAACAATAATTCATAAAGCAGCTTAAATATCGACAAGTATAGGAGAGATTAGAAATTCAAAACCGTATCCTGCAACTGCTTCGTGCATTGCCAGGGATCTGAGTGCTCTCCCAAACTGGATATCCACCCGGTGTGGATTTCAAGGTCGATTTTGCTGCTACTTCAATTGATCCGAGAAAACTCTTCACAGCAACAAGATCATAAACCTCTGGGTCTGGCTGGTCTTCCACATTGCACTAGCGAAGGTCTTTGACTTTCTCTTTCTCTTTGAGAAGTAGTGTGCGGTTGTTTAATCCATGCCAAGGCATCCGCACACCCGGTTGGTTTGTTCAACAAACACATTTTCTTCAATCACACCGCGAAGAAATGTACACTGCACGTTCATCTTGTTGATTTTGAACTTCAGACGTGCTGCTGGTGTGTACATTTTGATTGAATCTATCCTGGGGACCCGATTATAGCCTTTAACAATCAAACTTTGGAATGATTTTCATTTTCTCGAAGCTTTCAATCTCTTTCATCAGACATTCTTCTTTTCCTTTTCTTTTTCTTCTCTCCACCAAAGGCAACAACTACTAGATGTAACAATGTTTCGGAGCCTTATGTCGCCAATCTTGTGCATGGACGCTCCACTATCAACAATCTTAAGACGATCGATTATTCCTCCTGGAACATCCTGCACACTCACTCAGAGATTAGTTGGAGAGGGGGACCCAAGCCTTCATAGACTTGGGTCGTCCGTCATCATCGAGGATTGTGACTTCGATTTCCTGATGATTCGGAATTGATTGAACTCCCCCTGAAACATTTGCCGTTTTTTGTTTCCAAATTTGTTTATGTTTTTCATGTTTAACATCCGATTTAACATATTTTGTTTGGACAACCTCCGGTTTTAACGCCTTTTCAACTTCTTTTCGTTGTTTCTTTTTCTGTTTCACTTCTCATTGTTTAACAAGAGGAGGGTCCTGTTTTGGTGAAACAGATCTTTTATAGTAAGTGTTACTACGGGGGGCATTAACTTTTTCCTTTCCCTTAGTGAGATATGGACAGTTCTTGATAATGTATACATACTCACAGCATTCAAAGCATGATCTCCGCTCAACAAACCTCAGAGTATCATAACTGTAAGAGCTTGATGATGAACTTCGTGATCTTGAGGTAATTGGTCCTACATCACAACCGTTTGTGTGTTGTGTGTAATTGTTTTGACTGTTTCTTTTCAAAATTTTAACTTGTTTAACAAAATCCATATTGGATTTGTTTTCGAAAGTTTCAATTTTATCAGTCCCTCTTGATTTCACGAAGTTGATCTTTTGAACCTTTTTCTTGTAACGAGCTCCCTTTGTTTCCACCCTCGGTTGTGAAGCTTTGGGCTTTTGAGCTCGTTGTTCCTTTTGTTTACCTTTAAAAGCGATAGGTTGTTGCTTTGTTGGTAATCTTTGATTTCCAAATTGTCTTCTAACTTCAGCTTTTGGAATAGGATCACACTGAGTTACAGAAACTCTTGGGATCGCTTTTCCCAAAAACTTACTGGTAGTATCTTCAAAAACTTTATCAATCAAGGATGGATTGACATTTTTAATTGGAAAATCTTTGTCCGAATAAATTTTAGCATCACCGACCAAAGTATACAGCACA